>VXBT01011957.1:151604-346694 GCA_013400235.1 Oriolus oriolus
TTTTTTTTTTTTTTTTTTCCTTTCAGAAACTTGTGAGAAATGCTGCTTTTGGGAACTTTTTTGGAGTTATGGCTCTGTTCCAGTCTGGGCGGCTTGTGAAGGTAACACTGCTGCCAGGTGTGTCAGTTCTGGTTCTGGGGCTTCTGATGTGGAAAGAGCATTGACAGAGAAAGGCTGGGTCACTGGGTGGTCGATGCAGTGGCACTTGAAGCGTGGAGTTCAGTTAACTTCTATTGCATAATCCATGGACTCTTTGTGCCTTTTTAATATCTGTTCCTGAGCAGAATGTAGGAACTGTGTTAAATAGTACAGGAGGTTTCTACCTCTCCTGGAAGGAAGGGGTTTGTTGTCATATCCAGCTGGAAGACACCATTTTGGAAAAAGCTGAGTGGCCTATCAAGAAACAATGGTGTGTTTCCTATTACAAGTAAACATCTAAGGAGCAGATTATTACCTGAGCCTTCAGCTTAATTTCTGACATATGTCCTCTGGTTTTGGCTTCTCTTTCCTTTCTAGGACCGGAAAGCTCTGCTGGAGAGCATCCAGCTTCTCCAGCAGCTGACAAATCACCAAACACACCTCAGAGATCTCCCGTGCAAAACTCTTATTGACATCACCTCTGAGGTACAGGCACAGCATGTGGGGTTGGGGGGGGTGGGGCGGGGAGGAAGAGAGGGTTTGGGTTTGGAGTCCGGTTTTCCTTTAGTTTGTTCATAGCTGGAAGTTACAGGGGGTGTGGAAGAGTGAGTGTAAACTGTGGAAGCTGTCCCTATATTGCCTGTGGGCAGATGCTTGTATTCTGGGAAGGGTGCTTTGGTTTAGCTTAGTTTGACTTCATCATGGACAATCCCATAGTCTGTTTCCCAGTTCACTTGTTGGATGATGTGTTAGACCATCTGCTCTTTTGAACAGATGTACATGAAAACTCTGAACAGCAAACCACGTTTTTTTATGCACCAAGTCTGAGCCTAAGGTTGAATTTTGGGCTGTTGGGAATGAAATGATGTAGGGACAAGGAGTAAAGAACTCTGAGTATGTAGTAAAAGAAAAGAGTTTATTTCCTTTTTTTTAAGTGGACATTGTTTGTAAATATGAAGACTAGCAGTGTTAAATAAAAATAGTTTCCTTGTGCGTGGGTTGCCTGGCCTGGGTCTTCAGACAGAGCAGTCAGACAGCAAGAGAACAATTGCAGCTGGAGTCAGTTGACCAGAATTGCTGTCTGATGACAACATACTGTCCTACTCCCCGTGGTTAAGCACCTGGGACTGTCTGGCAGTCATGGACACATCCATTATTTATTGTTCACTGTGTCACCATAAGGACTATTTCTAGAGTTTCCAGAACACTGCAAGCTTTTAGTAAAATATCCTCCAATGCAGATACTTTAATGTACTTACTTCACTGTGAGTTAGTAAAATGCCCTCAGATATTTCTCATATGCTTTCACCCTCGTTCCTGTCTAGGTTCCTGAAACTGTGTTTGAGGAGGTCCTGTTTGACATCTTGCAAGGTGACCTCTCTTCAGCCTTCACATCTCCAGAGAACCTGCACCTTTTGCTTGTGGGCATGCAGAAATTCCCTGGTGTTCTGAAACCGAAAAAACTGAAGAAGCTGTTTGGCTCACCTACTGTTGTAAATAAGGAAAATATTTCCAGGTAAGTTCTTAAATAAGGAGGTTTAAATGAACATTCTTTTTCTCTTGGCTAGCAGTGAGAGAAATGTGGCTGTGATTCTGATACCTGCTTGTATTTGCCACTGCAGGTTCTGCTAAGGGTTAGGTGTTAATTGTTATGCAGCTTCCCAGGTTATAGTTGTGTCATTTCTCCCAGGAGGCACAGCCTGCAGTTCTTGGGAAATGTTCTGTGTCCTTCAGCAGGATGAACTTGGCCTTCAGCAATTCCCTTCTAGGTCAGATCTCTCACATTATTTTATTTCTTCTTCTAGACTGGTAGAGCTTCTGAAAAGTGCTGCCAAGTCCGAGAAGGAAGACAAGAAATTGCCCAGTGTAGTATTTGATTTGCTACAAGTTGCACTGAAGGAAGGTGCCTTTGAACTGTTCTGGAATGAAGTTGTGGAGAATGGGCTGTTGAAGGAGAAGTCAGGACCTGTGAGGTTTGTTTTAACATACACTGTTTGTTGTTCCCCATGTTATCCTTCTGTTTCTTGACCCAGAATCCCTAGGTTTTTTGACTTCCATCTCCCTGCATGCTCCTGTAGCCTGCCCCAGCACTTCCTCTCTGTCTTACCCCTGTGTGTGGATTTACTGCTGTGCCTTGGCTGAGGGGATGTTCTTTGTTCCTACTCAGTTATATGTGTTACCGGTTGCTGGGCCGTGCTCTCCCCTTGCTGTCCATGGAGCAGCTGCAGGTGGTTCTCAAAGGGAAGGTGATGCTGCACTATGGAGAACATGTGGTAGCAACTCAGGTAAGTCTTTGAACAAGCTAAAGGCCATGTCTTGAGCACAAGTCATCTCTGCCCCACTTCCAGTTTCAAATCATGTTGTATAAAAAAAGTTTATGTAATTTTAGACCTTGAACTCTTACTAAAAGTAAGGTTATTGTATGACCACTGGTTGCAGTGGACTGAGTATAGCCTGTATTTGATTGTCATTGCCTATTTTAAGGGTATGGCAGCTGTTCAGCACTGCCTCACCTGCTTTTATTGCTGCTGCCGAGAAAGCTCTAATGATGGGGGAAGCAGAGGAAGGGCAGCCCTCAGCAAATTGACAGTGTCATGTGTCGTCCTTTATCAGTCCCTTTGATTTTGTGTGTCCAGAAGCTCCTTTTTGTTTATCATTGTGCTGGTCATCGCATGAACATTGGAACGCAAAGACAAAAAGGGACAACTCGTGCTTTTGTTTGTTAGTGCTTGTTCCAATAAGCACATCTGAGGTTTAAGCACAAAATGTATTTGGAATTGGATTTTGGAACTCCTCTTCCTCCTTCCCAGCTGGGAAGCCAGCAAACGACATGATCCAGCAATAAATGGAGGAAAAGTATAAGGGGAATACTGATAGAAATGGGTTTTAGCTTGACTTTTTGTGGTAACGCAATTCCAAACCTCTTCACATGGGCCCAAAAATAGTTGTTGTCTCTTGGGAGAAGTAGGTCTGTGTGATCTTTTTGTTTTGTTATCAAAGCAGCAATAGATGTGTGGGTTTGCTCTGCAAATACTGCGTACCTCTCTAAATGGTGCCTCCCTAAATGGACCAGCTTTCTCCAGGATTTATCCACTGGCTTAGTAGTTTTCCTATTTCTTACTTTTTGTTC
Organism: Oriolus oriolus; assembly: GCA_013400235.1. Classification (NCBI taxonomy): domain Eukaryota; kingdom Metazoa; phylum Chordata; class Aves; order Passeriformes; family Corvidae; genus Oriolus; species Oriolus oriolus. The sequence continues at coordinate 154,873 of VXBT01011957.1, forward strand.
TTGTTGCACAGTAAATTAGGCCGTGTTCTTCCTCGTGCGTCAAAAATTTGTTAATTTGGTCCCTGTCTGAAATGTACAAATCCCCTGAAGATAATGAGACCAAATGGAAGGAGAGGCTCCTAATATTGTTGATGATGAGAGAGTAGAAAAGATCTTAGTTTGCATTAGATTCTAGTTTTGGGGTTTGTTTTGTTTTGTTTCTTGACATAGGTTGTTTGTTTTGGGAAGTAAATGCTGTTACCTTGTACTTCCTTATGGGATTCTGGTGATTGTTGGAGATGGAACTAGACAAAGCTGGAGTCTGATATTTACTGGCAGTTATCCTCCTGATTCCACTTTTTTTATCAACAAGGGAGCAAATAAACCGGATTTGCTTTTCTTGAGAGGTGATTGATGAATCCCCTATTGTGAGCTATTAGCCTGTTTACAGTGTCTTTCCTGGAGTTTTTCTCCCAGTTTTCATATTGGTGCACAAGTATTGAGTTCTCCAACAGTAGAAGCAGGAGCTTGCTAAATTACATTTCCTATGAGATCTCTTCCAGGGGTTTTTGTGTTATAATTGGATAGATTTGTAGTTCGTTACAAGTTTATAGCCCCTTTATTTAAAAGAACAGTGTTCCCTAGACTTTCATTGCTGTTTCTGCTCCTGCCAGGTCACTGTATTGAAAGTGACAGTAGACCAAACAAGTTGTTTTATTAATTTAAAAAAAGGTGTGTTGGACTTCTGGAGTGAAACCACCTCTTTGAGATTCTCCAGTTAAGCGTTAATTTTTTTTCCAGAACAAGTTGAGTAGGATTGAACACTGTGGGCTATGAAAGACTGTAAGGGAATGGGATGCATGGTGAAATGGGACATGTCCTGGTGGTCTCTATGCTGCTGGACAGTGTCCAAGGCCAGCAGCCTGCCAGCTGTATGCCTTGTGGGGCAGTGGCAGGACCAAAGGTAAGACTTAGCACAAAACAGCCACACGTCAGGATATGAGTTTTAGCTTAAACGTATCAACTCCCCCTCCTTTCAGAATGCCTCAATGCTTCTCAGACAGCAGGGAGAGGAAGTGGCATTTATTCTAACCCCCGTAGGCCAGCAGGCTCCAGGGCTGCTAGATGAGACTGGAATGGATGGTGGGGAATTTCCAAATCTAGGGAAACTCTGAGGCAGATGATGTGAGAAACACCCTGGAACTTTCACCCAAAATAAAGAGTTGGTCAGCCTGGGAGCTTAGTTGTGCTGGCCAGCATGTGGTCCAGCCTACTGAAGCCTCACTGTTCTGGAAGGTGCAAATTACAGGGTTGATGTTGGTACATGGCAGGATTCTGTGGCTGCTTACAGTGGCTGCTTACAGTGAAAGGAAGACCTTGAGGTGAAATTGATGACTGATGGTAAGCCTTAGGACAAATATTCAGGCACATGACTTTAATTTACTTACTGCAGCCAAATTCTTTCATGTGATTTACACTGGAAGTGTTTAAGGCCAGGTTGGACGGCGCTTGGAGCAGCCTGATCTAGTGGAAGTTGTCCCTTCAGGCCCATGGCAGGGGGTTGGAATGAGATGAGCTTAGAGTTCCCTTCCAGCCCAGGCCATTCTATGATTCTACTTACAGAGCCATACAGACTGAATGTGAAGTTCCTAACCTGCTTATTTGACTGTGTTTTTCAGTTTCCACAGGGATTTAAGTTTGCTGCAGAGATGGAGGGATATATAGATACATTTCTGAGTGGCTGCAATGACCCAGAGAGGCAGCTGACTGTGATGATGGGCTTCTCTACCCTTACCAATCAAGGGAAGCCGGTGTTGTTGAGTACTTCCAGGGTAGTCAGACACCTGCAGGCAGTGGCCTTGCAAAAATACATCTACTGGCTCAAAGACATGTTCCTCCGGCCAGACTTGGACTGTTGTTTAGACTTCTCGAGTAACCGGCAAAAACAGAACCGGGAAAACGCAGACATGTGAGTACATGGGTATTGCACCTTCCTCTCAATGTTTGCTGGTTCCCTTGCCGTGAGTTGACAATTGTTTATTTCCTCTGTCTCAGAAAGTTTAGCCCCAGCGTCTGACTCTTTTGCTGGGATAAAATTCAATCCTGCAAATTCTGCAAGCATAGTGAAAACCAGCCAGCCTGCCCAAAGCAGACTGGATTACCAAAAGAGCCTTTTCTCTTCTTTTTCTAGCCCTGACAGTTGCTTTGGAGAATATGTGCGGTGGTTTCCTCTTTCACTACAGCTTCTCAGGTCTTTGTAGGAATTGTGCCTCTCTTTTATCTGTGTATTAGACACACTGGCACTCGGGCCAGGTTATGTGTTACCTGTGCACCTATAAACCTCACTCTACTGACTGCTGCAATTCTTGAAGTGCTTTTTGTTCACCTTCAGAATCTCTGTGGGGTAAAGAGATTGCCTATTGCAAGGTAAAAAGCAAACTTGAGAAGATTATATCTCTTGTTTTGCACCTGTTGCTTTGTTACTACATAACTTTGCCAGTTTTAGTGTAAAGCCTCTAAATATCTGAAAGTCACCTCTAGATGCAGTGAATTGTGCAGTGTGTATTTATGTTGGGTTAGTGTTCAAACTGCTGATTGTGCCTGCCTTCTTATTCAAAGAGCACAGCAGAAGACTGCTCGATTGAGAAGATGGATCATCCACCGACTGGTTAACATCACTGAAAGTGCAACGAAAAAAGAAGAGAGCCTTGTGATGGACATTGCCAGGTGAGACTGATGTAAAGACACATGTGCTTGGGATAATTCTGTTTAGCTCAACAGCAGTATTCCAGATAAGCTGTCCCCATGACACTAGGCAAATCCAGTAATGGAAATGCTCCATAATAAATCATTTAGGAGACTATATTGTGTTTTCAAAATACCTTCTGCGTAATTGTACTAACCTGTGTCGCAAGTAGTTGTCACTTAAAATCACATTAGTCCCATTTGTTTTCAATAAATTTTCCATTCCTACTTGCCTAAACTGCTTGAAGATATTACTTGTAACATCAGGTCTTAATAAGTATTTGTCTGTCACTTAAAGTGTCTTGGAGAATATGATCCACATCTGACAGTCTGAGTATTGTGTTTTGTGGCCTTAAGTGTTGGTGCTTCACTTTTGTGAAGTCCTGAGGATCTTTCCCTTATTACCCTGTATATCTCGAGAAAAGGGTCTCATTGTAAATAGTGGCTTTTTTCAGTTCTTGGGCTTCCTTGAATGTGGCACAGTTTGGTTTGCACACATGGGCTGATTTTGCTTTGTTGTGACCAGTCTGGGTTTTCATTTTGTTCCTATTTCTGTCTATTCTAGGTTTTGCTTCTTTCATGCTTTCTTTGTTGCTAAGAAAAAGAATTCCCAGATAGCTGAGGCAAGTGTCCTTCCATCAGAGCCCCTAAATGAACGGGATCATACTGATACAGAAAACTACTTCTTTGGGTAAGGATTTGATTGCTTGCTTTAAGCTTGGAAATTTCTCTTTTTTCCTGAGGGCAAGATCAGCTTGTGAACGGCAGGGCAAGACATTTGGAATGGTAGGCTGCTATTGGAGGATTTCTTTGACTCCAGCACGAGGGAATGGCTTTTTTTAAGGAGATCCTGGGTGGACTTTTCAAAGATCCATGTTTTGTCCATGGTAAATCTGATGTGTATATGTGAGATGATATGGCAGGTGTGGAGTTGAGCTCATACTGCTTTTTCCCATGATATTTCCATTGCCTCTGTTGCAAGCTGGAAGGGGAAGGACCCAAGAGGGAGGTGCTGGGGTTGTGCTGGTGGCTGTTGGCTTTCTGTCCACTCTGTGCGAGGTGCTGGTGACTCCACAGCCCTGCCTGTACTAAGGGAGATAGAGTTGGTAATAGATGTTTTTAGATGATTGCCAAACCTCAGTAGAAGGAAAGCAGAGGACATGGTGGGGCACAGAGTGGGAAACAACTGAGATTAATAGTGTCCTTGAAGGCACCAGATGTGCTTGGGGCCACCAAGGTAATGAGCTCTACACTACTATCTTGGGAACATGTGTGGGTTGAAAGTTGGGCACTGTCAGTCTGGACTGCAGTGAGTGACCAGAGCTCTGGGATGAGAGTGCGTTGCTGGTGGGCATTATTTTGGAAAGTGAGAGCAGGCCATTTGGTTCCTCTGACAATAACATGCTAGCTGTCTTTCTTTGCAGGTTACTTCAGACATTAAACACTCTGCCTGTTTTGGGGGATACAGCAAAGGCTGCAGCCTTGAGAGAGAAGCACGTCCATGGTGTGACTGCAGATGGGAAGCTGTGGATCTTTCTCCTTGCTGAGTATGCCAACAAGCTGCTCTCCAGTGAGCATGTCAAAACTGTGAAACCTTTTACCAAGGAACAGAGGGATATCTGGGAGAGGTGAGAGGCTTGGGAAACTGGGTGCTGGGTTGCTGAAGTGAGAAACGGGGGGAAAGCCCTGGTCTTGGTTTCTCTTTGGGACAGTAAAAGGGACGTTGTATTCTCTCTGCCTCCTGCTGTTCTGGTTGCTGTAGCACAGCCATTTCACAGGCAGTGGCAGTTCTTTTTCTTTCCTTTGAGTATCCCGCACCCATGGCTGGGTTTCAGAGTGTCTTTCTGTTTCTTTTCACCTCATTCCTTTCTTCCTCTTCCTTCGATGTGTTAACTATGTGATAGCCATGTCCTTTTCTATTTTTGCTCATAGTCTGTCTCCCAGACATGATTGTAATAGTCTGCTCATCTTTTCTCCCAATGATTCTTTTCTGAGTTTGATTTTCCATAAAGGTCTAGCCTTGGCTGTGGTATTAGGCATGTAGTCTGTGCACAAGTGCTGGTTTTTTGTAACCCACGTTCAGTGAGATACTGTTACTGGGTTAAGATTGTGTACTATATGTGTATCCAATGCCAATAAATTAAATGTCAAGTATACAAAACAGTACTATAGTTCTGGTCACATTTTTAATCTGATCATATGAGAAGATTTGCTGTTGTAATTGTGAAAAACTCAGAGAGGTTTCTTTCTTCAGAACACTTCAGTCTGTGAAGAATCTGCAGAAGAAGGAAAACAAATCAGACAGTGCCAAAGTTGGTGCTTTCCAACAACTTCTGCTTTCAATTGCCATTCATCTTTTCAAGGTAAGACCTCTGAAGAATATTTCTGTAGTATAAAACAGGCTCATAGCTTGGGCTTTCCGAGCACCGAGATGGGGAGTTCTCTGGGTTCAGAGATCCAGCCTTTCAGAACCTCTGGCTTCTGAAAATGGGCAAATGGGCAACTGGCAGCTAATAAACTGTGATTCTTACACTGCCTGTAGACGTGTAGGGGGCAGAGCTTGGCCTGAGCATTAGTTCTGCCGTTGATTTGCTGCTGACTGGAGCAATTTTTACTTAATTTCATGGGTTTTTTCTGCAAAAGAGTTGTAGTAGTTGATTGTAATATTTGTACCTGTTTAGAGTGGTTGTTAGATTTGGAGCATATTTCTTCTGTTGTTGTTGGTAGTGGGGAATTCTGAGCTGTTTACTGTCTGCTTGTGATCAAACAGAATCAGTCTGAAACAGTGGATATTCTGAGCGACCTTCTCAACTGCACAGAGAGGGCGTTCAGCAAAGAAGCCAAGAAGAAGAAAACTGGTGAGTCCTTCCTACAGAAAGAAAGGCGGTGGGATTGATAGTGATCTGTCAAAGACAGAAGATGGCAGTTCTGCATTAGTGAAGTGCTCTGCATTGGTTCTGGCTTGAGGCACTTACCCCCGGGATAATCCCTTCTTCATTCTCTTTCCATGCCTTTCTAAGTCTTCTGCTCCAGCTCTCTGTCTGCACCCTCAGTGGGTTGTGTTCCTGTGAGCCTCAGAAAGGAGAGCTGAGCTCCATAGCTGTCCTTGCTTGGGTGAGCACTCCAAGGGAGTTCACTCTTCTTGAGTCATTCTATGTGGGCCATGAGCTTGACTGGTGGTGAACTGGTGGTGTTTGCTTGGCAAAGCTATGGGCTCGAACACCCGGCAGGCATGAAACATACTTTCTTCTTAGCTTGAGTTGTAAGCAAACTAAATGTGTCCTGTGTGTATACACGGCATGTTTGGAGATGGAGGCTGATCCTTGTTTAGGGCCTGTGGACCCTCTAGGTTGGGACTTGACTAGGAAAAAAAAACTTGGCTTGTTCTTTTGATTTCCTCTCCGACTGTGGTCTTGTTCGCCTCAAATCTGTGTAAATCAATTTGAGGGCACTGTGAAAATAAAAGCTGTCAATCTTTGGTGGTTTGGTTGGTTGTAGATCAGGATTCCCAAACTTTTGGACTAAAGGTTGAATTTCAAGTGCCATCACTTTTCATGGGCTGCTGTGACTTCTGATTTCATTGGAAACACTATAAAATGCATATACTTTTGCTGACCAGCTGCTAATTGCTTTAATGTGGCCAAGCAGGTGTCACAGGACTTGCAGAACTGCTAATCTAAGTAATGATTTAATAAATAGTAGTTGTTGTTACCTGGTAAGGCTTTGCAGTGGTAAAAAGATTGTTTCAAGCATATTTCTCCCTGTGGTTTCTCCCTCCTAGCCGTCTGATCTGTGTTGCTGAGTGGGTGCTTTTAAGAGTCAGCTAGAAGGACAACTTTATTTTTTATTCCTTGGTGAATATTTCTGTAGTTTCTTACTGATGTACCAATGCCTCTTCCTGTCGTTGTTTGTTTGTTCCTGTGCAGACATCTCAGAGCCAGGATGGGTTGAGGTGATGGTGGAAATCCTCCTCTCTCTCCTTGCCCAGCCCAGCCTTCTGTTACGTCGGATTTCCAAGAGTGTGTTTGTATGGATATGCCCTAACCTGACCAAGAGGGGCTTGCAGCTGATCCTGGACGTAAGTGAGGCACTATTAGGGCCTTGTACTGTTTGCCTGTTTTGTCCCTAACAGATGTATGTACAAGAATGTCTCGATTTTGGGTTTAATTTGAAGTCTGCTAGATTTAGGAAATGTCCGATGATGTGTGCTATTGAATTTGAACTGTAGTTTAGAGAGGGTTGGGGCTTTTTCTTGGTTTTTGTTGGGGAGGAGTTTGTTTGTTGGGTTTTTTTGTTTGGTTGTTTTTTTTACAGGAGCCTGAGATCTGCTAACTTTAAGCTGTATTATTTGGTAGTTTTAGGCTGAAGAAATTCCTGAGTCAGTTTATATAACTGGTAGATCTTATATGTGAGTATAAATGGTAACATTTCTTTTTTCTAGAAAGGTGCTTTTTTCATAGTTGTGCTAAAAATAAGTGACACTAAAAATCTGAATTGGTCATACCACTAAGAAAGGTGGTATCTACTGAGAAAATAATATGTGGGTTGCAAAGATGCGCTGTCAGGTACTTTGTGATGAACCAACGACTTCATTTGTAACAAACCAAGATGTATGATGCCACCAACCTCTTCAGTTTTCTCCACCTTTTTTGTTACTTACAGGAAGAACTTGGCATATTAACAAGCAGAAAGTTAATGCCCTCATTTAAAATTTCATTATTTAGCTGGTTTACTGTGGTGAAGTTTCTCTCTGTTGTACACAAGAAATGCTTTAAAACAAAACATTGAAAAAACACAAGTCCCTTTTTTTTTTTTTTTTGGTAGGTTTTTGATCCTAACCAAGAGCAAAATGAAGAAAGTGCAGTTGTTGTGATGGAGGAATCGAACAAAAAAACCAAATCTTCACAGGACACGGTAACTGTGCCACTGCCAGTGACAAACACTCTTCATATCCTCAATGTATAATGTTTCTCCTGAGCTGTGGTGATAGATTAACATCATTTTTCTATTTCAGGAAAACAGCTGTCGCTCTTTTAAGATTTATTTTAAAGGTGCAACACAGAAATGGCTTGTTGGAAGTGCATGCTTGAGTCTCTTGGCCTGCTGTTGTAGGCGAGGCTGGTTGAATAGGTGCTTTTCTGAGAAGAAATAGCTGCATCCTGAAATAAGCATAGGCCTCTGCTTTTTGCAGCCACAGACAGAATCGTGGCTGTGATGCACAGCCAGCTGGATTCCAGATCTCACTTTTTTAAGGACTGTAGAGATTCAAGTCACAAAGCATTACATGCATCAGCAGAGAGGAGGGTCAGATGGCAGCTGATCCTTGGAAGCTTCTCTTTGATACTTACTTAATATGACAGAGAAGTCTGTATTATTTTCCACTTTTAGCTCTTGTGGAGACCTGGTATCCCGTTATCTGAAGTGTCTGTACTTGGATCTGAGGGCTAGAAGGAAGGCACTAGGGGAGGGCATGGTTGGGGTTTTATTTCTGAACAGTGACACATCTGAGAATTGAGTTGGGCTTGTATGGTGGGCTCAGGAGATGAACTTTCCTTCCTCAGGATGAGGAAGGAAGCGAGGACTCCTCAGATGAAGACAGCACTGACAGTGGAGATGAGGAGAGTGAAGAAGTTGATGATAATTTTCGCAGTCAGCTGATGAAAGTTCTCCAAGCAGGGAATGCTTTGGTATGTTTTCACTGCCTGCCTTGATACAGATAGCAGGAGGTTGCGGTGGTGGGAGATGATCTAGTAACCCACATCCTGCCTGAACTCATGCAGTCACAGCGCTGGCAGCCATCTTTGTATGGCACTTGAAACAGCTCAGGATCTTAGGTGAGCTGTGGGAGTAAGTCACTTGTTCTTTTATTTATTGTTCCTATGTCTTGAGCACTTTAGCTTGGCCAGTCTAGCCTGACACAGCTTGTGCTCCTGCCTGTAATAAATGAGATTGATGTGAACTAAAGCACTGAGATACTGTTACGTGTGTTGGCTGGCCTGTGTGGAGGAGTGTTCCCTGAAGGCTACTCTGGAGACTTACTGTAGCAGTGATAGAGTTTGGTTTAATGATTCCAATAAAGGTTGCAGACATAGCAGCATTTGAACCTCTTTACTGAAGGAGGAACAGCACAGAAGGGGTCAGGTCAAAACCTCAGTCTCTTTCCTCTTCTGATCCTTTCTACATGTTAGTGCTGTGCAGCCAGATTACCTGATGGGAAGTATAAATGAGATTTCTCACGGGCCTGAGCATGTGTGTTCCCTCCCTACAGTATTATTCTGGGTTAGCTGTGTCCCTACTTGAGTCTGGTCTTGGCCCTGGTTCCCTCCCCACTGTCTTTTTGAAATATATGAGTTGATGTGTTGGGTTTTGTCTTCTAAAAACAAAAGGAAGGGGATAAGAGTGATGAAGAGCTGGATGATGAGGCTATGATGGCTCTTGACAAGAACATCTCAGCCCTTTTTGCTGAGCAGCAGAAACGGATCCAGGCAAAGAAAGATGAAAAAGACAGAATGCGGAAAGAGAAGATCCTACGGAGGGATTTCAAGGCTAAGGTAGGAGAGAAGTGTTGGGTGTGAAGACCTCTGGCTTTAGTAGCATGTTAGTTGAAGCCTATGCATGCCGTGAGCTACCTGACACTGAGCAGCTTGGACATTCACATGTTGTGAGCTCCTGGAAGCTGGGACTGGATTGTTCTGGCTTTGTACAGCACCTGGCACACCGCTGTTGGGTTCAGTGATTGGGGCTTCGCAGGCCTGTTGGAAAACCGGGATTGTGCTGTCAAAAAGTGCACCGTGGTTTTCATTTGCTGATCTGAAATGCTTAAATTTGTAAGATCCTTTCCCGCAGCTACCCAAAGGTGCCTGTCAGTTTTTGTAAACTGGGCAAGCTTGGTGTTCCTTAGTGAGACATGCATAAAATGCCTCGGGTCATTTTGCAGCATAAGCTTTTTTGTCTTGTTTTGCCCGTAAAATCAGGGGGGATTGGATAATCCCCCTGGATGTTTGTGACTGTAATGCTGAGTTCAGGCCACTTGGCATCAGCATGGACCTTCTGGGACAATCCAGCATCCAGGGACAACTCCAGCCGCTCCCAGACGGGAATGAGAGTCAGGAGTCAGGCTAGCCATGGTGAAGGCTGAACAGTGAAGTGAGCCAGTGGCTCTACTTCATTTCCCTTCTGATGCTGTTTTATAAAAAAGGCTGATTTTATGCTAATGCACCATCTGAAATTCAAGGGGGGCTTGCAGGGATGAGAGCTATCAGTCAGTGGTGCTAACAGGGACCTGTGCCAGGTTAGAGTGACTGCAGGTCTGGCCAGGTGACATTGGTTCTTGTAACTGTCCTTTCTAAATGGTGTCACTGCATGAAATAGAGTTGAAACCAACAGACAGCTCTTAATCTTCAGTTTCAAATTTTAATTTTCAGTTTCCCATGCCCTAACTGTACAAATAATACCAGAATGTGTACAGATCTGAGCTGCAAATAATTTTCTTCAGCCCCCTCCAGCTGCTCCATAGCCTACTGGTAGCTGCTCTGGGTAAATCCATTGTTTCCCTGTCTTCTGTACTCCTCCTCACATCAGTAACTCTGTGTTTGCAGGTGTTGGATCTCATTGATGTGTTCCTGGTTAAGCAAGCAGAGAACCCCTTGGTGTTTGATATCATTGAGCCCCTGCTTCAACTGATTGAACAGTGCATGAGCTCAGACTCTGACAAGCAGGAGGTTGACTTCCTCCAGAAAACAGCCAGTATCTTCAAGTAAGTGTCCTTAGACCTCCAGATAAAGACAATGGCTTTTGATAAACAGCTGTGGTGTTGAACACTAGGAGCTGGTCTTTCTAAGATTGAAGGCAATTGCTGTGCTTATAGATTGTGTAGGGTTAGATTACCAGCACCACACATATACACAGTGCTTAGTCATAACCTGCAGGGAAGGAATTAGGGTCTGGATTTTCTAGGCTGAAGGACTTCAAGTGTCAAACCTGTTTGCGGATGGAACCCTCAAGAACAAACACAGATATTGCAGGTGTGGAGCCATGTCACTGAATACCTCCATGGGCCTCTGACCTCTGAGTCAGACATGCAGCAGCTCCCAAGGCTTACAGAGTTGCTGCTGTGGCTGGAACAAAGTCTCAAAAAGTTATTTCTGAGACAAGGCAGAGTGCAAATTCTCTGTTCCGGGCCAGAAGTGGGGGATGATGCCGGCTAGACAGACTTAACGCATGGTGCGTCACATGTGTCCTCTGTGCACCACTTTTTGACATCCTCAGCACTCTAAAGCATTTTCAGTGCTGCTCTCTTGCCCCAATTGAGAAGCAGTTTTGAATTAACAAGGTTTGAGGTAGCCAGTCCCCTTTGTGGGAGCACTGAAGGAAAGTTGGCTCTGATGCCTGAATTTGTGCTTGAAGGTGAAGAGCGGTAAGTGTCCTCACCCTTCTTGCCACAGCCATGTGCTGCCCACAGCTAGCATTGTTTCTTATCACTCAGTGTGTTCTAGTTTTGTTCTCACTCACCCTGATAAAGTGATAAGTGTTCCTGGCCATCTGTTCCCTGGAGCTCTCTCTGTAGGTAATGGCTTTGGGTTTGTTTTAATGCTGTGCAGGAACTCACTGTGCCGCAATAAGCAGTACTGCAAGAGAGTGGCCTCCCTGCAAGAAGATGTGCATGCCTTAGTGCAGAGACTTGTCAAGAAAGCCTGCAAGCACACTGACTCTGCAGTGGCTCTCTATTACTTCAGGTGAGTGTTCATAAGGAGCATCTCTGCTGATGCTGGGAGATCTGAGCAGGTGTGATGTTAAGAGGTCTGGGAAGCAAGAGCCTTGCAGGCTTGGTTCCAGCATCTGTGTCTTACGTAAGGACTAGTCAGTCCTGGGAGCCTGAAACATTTTCGAACATGTCTATTTTTTGGTGATTGTCTTTTATAGCTTCTGTGATACAGAAATGGTCTGGTACAGCTTTGCTGCTGCTGGTGGGAAATGCTTTCTTGAGGCTTCTTATGGGAGTAATGCAGTGTGTGTGATTCAGGGGGGGATGAGTGTAATTCCTAGTCAACCTGTGATGATTGTTCTTTAAATGCAGTGTTTACTGCCTCTGTGATAGCACAATGAGGACAATAGTGATTGAGTCCTGACTGTACATACCATTTTTTTCCCCTTTGCTGTGGAACACAGGAAAATTAGGATAAGCCAGATATGTATTTGTTAGAAAGATGAGTGATCTTTCTGTTCTGTGGTGTGAATGGGAGTGCCATTTACCAGCAGGCTCTCTTGTGACATGCAGCCGGTTTCACGAGGACTTTCATACTCAGTCTGGGATTTTTTCATCTCAGCTGTGTGTGCAGTGGGTACCATGTTGCATAGCAAGCCAGTGCCATTGGACAGTGTTGGCTCTGCAGCACATCTGCTGTGTGGCTGTGCAGGAACCCTGGTACTTCTGGCAACATGGGGCTGGCTGTGTGTGCTGCATGGCTCCCTGACGGCTCCCCAGCAGTGGCAGTCCTCAGTGGAGCAGTGCCCAGTAAATACTGCGTTTTCCAAAAGCATAGAGGTCTGCATGCTCTCCCAATGGATACTCCTGAGTTCTCCAGCACATGGCAGCTGGGGCTGAGAGGCCATGCTGCAGCACTGGCTGAGCTGTGCAGGCTCAGAAATCCTGGGCAACTGCAGAACTCCTCCAGCAGTGCAAAAGCGTGAGCTTGAGGAGACCAGGCTGATAGTGGGCATATCTGACTGTGGTGACAGATAATGGAATGATTCAGCTTCCTAAGATTTCTCTGTCTTTAGGTCTGGCCAGAGTGGATTAGACTGAAAGAAGGGGCCCTCTCAAATTCTGTAACCATCTTCGCTGAGAATAAGCTGCCTGTGCTGCTTGGCCTCTGCCCTCAGGTGGCTTTGCTGCAGCACTGTTGTAACTGCTGTGTTCTCCCCTTTTCTTTTATAGTGCCTCATTATACCTGCTCAAAGTGTTGAAAGGAAACACATCAACAGCTCTTCCTCCTCCTGAGCTAGGGAAACAGAGTGACAGCAGAGCGAAGCAGGCATGTCAGGTAAGACACGAGGCTGCTCCTGAGGATGTATTTTTTGCCAGTAAAGCTGCATTACCTGGTTTTGCTGAGTGGACCTTGCTTGTTCATTGTCACTGGGCCTGCTGCTTGCAGGTACCTGTCTAAATGATTTCTGTAACACTGAAAAGTTCCCCATCCCTCTCTGGCCCTCACCCTCCTGCCTTTCAGTGCCTGCTTGCCCATAGGCACAGAGGCAGCTGATTCAGTGGATCCAAGTTGATGTCCAAAGAAGCGTGATGTGTGTTTGTGCTGTTCTCCTCCCTGATTTGCTGTTTTTCCATTAAACTCCTGGCAGTCACTCTGAGTTTTTTTCCAGAGGGTACTGAGGAGCAGGGAGACACAGAACAGTGGTTGATGAGAATAAACTCCTATTCCCCTGAGGTTTGGTCTAAGGTGAAGAGTGAAGGGTGAAGAGTGTGTGGAGCAGCCCTGATTTCGGTGGTAGTTGTTTGGAGGGAGACTTCGTCTGATTGTGCTACAGGTGTCCATTTCTAGGGAACCCTTAGTCTGATCCCCTTTCACCCACTGTCTCTGCTGCATTTCACAGGTCTCAGGGTATGGTGACCCTTTATATTGGGCAGCCCACTCCAGTCGCATCCACTAGAAATGTAGCAAGTAGTGTCTCAGTCTCACTAGCTGACCCTGACCTTGCCTCTGAGCCCCTCAAATTGAGCACAGGAATTAGTGCCTTAATCCTGCTGACAGCTTGTGGGGTAGAAAAATAAATGGAGCTCCCTCATGGAAGTTACACACCTTGAGGTATTACTGGAGGCTGAAAAGACAGCCGGTGTTCCTAGGGTTTAGTGAGAAGCGGAGGATGTAAATCCAAGTAGCTCCTGTGCAGTGCTGGGCCTTTTGTGAAAAAAAAAAAAAACAACCAAAATGGGAGATCTGGGGGGAATATAAACAACATCCTTGACTTTGAGGCGAGAGTGAGACATGCTTCACAGCATCTTTCTGCAGCTTCACAGGGAAGCCTGTTATTCCAGTGGGAGCAGAGCTCTGGTCCTGACCAGGCGAGGACAGAGCCAGCAGCTGATGTGAGCTGCTGGTTTGAGGGAAGTGACAGCTCAGTTCATGTGATGGTGCTCGTGCTGACATTGTGTTGAGGCCAGGGAGGTTTTGCTGTGGAGAACCAGAGAGGTGTGGTGTGTTTCCAGTGAGCTGTGCTTTGTGAGCATAATTTGGAGCTTTTCAATAAGCAGGAAAGTGGAACTACAGCAGACACTAGGATGCAGTAGCCAAATTTATGGAAAAACTATAGAAGAAGTTTTTTGCAGTAAATATATGCATGGAAGGAGGAATCAATTTTTTCCCCTGCAGATGTGTGTGTCAAATAAGTGCTAAGTAGAGACACTCAACTAGAAAAGCTGAGGTCACATGTTTCAAGACCCATCTGCCTTGTTCGACTTTAGCCTGTGTTCAGCTGCAGTAGCACTGGGAGTTTGACCTGAGAACGGGACACCACGTTAGCATGGCTTTAGGTTTCCATGGGGCCAAGGAAAAATTCCTTGGGCACATGTTCACTACTGTGAAGATTACAGCTTTTTCCTCCTGGGCCCTAATTTTTCACTCTTCCCGAAGAGCAGTACGAGGCAATATGAGGACAGTCAGGAACGTTGGGATGCACTGGTCCATACTTGGCTCTTCAGTGACTCCTGTTTGTTTAGATCCATGTAGCCTGAGTAGGTCTCAACTGGTTGCTGTGTGTCTGTGATTCTTGTTCCCCACCAGAGGGGGATGTTGGAACATGGACAGAGTTACGGGATTGCTGGATCCCTGGTCAGTGCTAGGGCTTGTCTGCTGAGTACCTAGGAGTCCTGGATATAGCTGCTAAGTGTATGTAGATACAGATGCGTACATACACTAAAATCTACAAATTCAAGTAGCTCTTCAGCTGAGAACACCATGTACACAGCCCAGCTACTGCAGGATGGGCTTGGAGCACTCTGTGAGCCTCGTGTAGGAGACGTGCCAACCACAAACCTAGAGCACAGCCCCCACGCTACATGGAGTGTGTGTAGTCCTACTAGGAAGCTGTGCTGCCCTTAGGTGACAAGGTCATATGGCTGTCAGTGCCTGGGAGAGCATATTTGGGGCCCACTCGGTTGTTTCTTCATGGTTCTGTGTCATATCTCAAGTATATTTATATATATATACTTGTTGGAAAAGTCTCTGAGAAATGCTGAAAATTAATTTATTCATTGTTAGTGATTCATTCTTGGGTTTCACTGGAAAAGCTTTTGTTCTGGTTTTTTCCCTACAGCTTTTGAACCCAGGTTGTTTGAATATGAAGAAGGTGGCTGTTATCTATCAGCAGGCACTGACCCAGTTCCTCAGTAAACGGAACAGTCCCCTTACATGCTCCATGTTCCATGATCTCTTCAAACGCTTCCCAGTAAGTGCTGCTCACTGTGTGCTATGTTGTCTTCTGCTGGCTCCAAAGAATGATTATAATTCTGGGGAAAGTAGAGAGAGAAACTTCTCTCCTTTATTGCAGACTTTTGAAACTGCTGCGGGGTTTCCTTGGATCTTCACCTGCTCAGACTCTTAATACTGCATGTTTTTTATAGCAACACTGCAGGAGGGCAGGATCTTATTTAGGGTTTGGACTGGGATACTGCACGCAGAAAGCAGGTGAACAGAAGGCTGCTCTTTAAAACATAGCCTAAGAAGCTCTAATTTTTTACCGGTATTCAAGACAACATGGATGAGCAAGTTTTGCACAAAGGCAAAACAGGTCACCTTGTCTGAACAACCAGTGTAGCTCCTGTCCAGCTCTGCTCTGACTGCATGCTCAGTTTCTCAGTTTTCTTCCAAGAAGGCTGAAGAGTGTAAAGTCTAATTGGAATCTAATCTCCAAGCCCGATACTCAGACAGTGCAAGTGTCTGAAATGTTTGAAGTATTTCCTGCAAGCTTGACCTATGCCTGGGGCTGGTCTCCGCTATGAGGACAGCCAGTTTTTAAGAAACAGGCCTTGGGCCTGAATGTCATACGATTCTGCAGGGATTTTTAGGTCAGAGCAAGCTAGGGACAGCTGCCAGAAGCCCTTTCTCAAAACCTTTTAGAATTGATGTCTAACGTGAGGGTGGGAGGAGCTGTAGGCTTGTGTAACTGGGGGAAGATGCTTTCAGACTCTGAGGGACTCCATCCAGGAGAGAGTTCCTCTGCTTGCCAGGTTTCTTAGGACACCAGCCCGTGATGCCTCGTACGTAAGTTTGAGAAATGGAGGGAGAGCAGGGTTGTGTGTTGCCCACACGGACAGCTAACTTAAGATCCCATCTGCTGGTTTCTAGATCCTGTGGATTCCATATGACTGTTCCTTCTAGAAATGTCTTTTAAAATCACCACATCCACATGTCTTTCTAAATACCTCCAGGGATGGTGACTCAACCACTTCCCTGGGAAGCCTGTGCGAGTGGCTGACAACCCTTTCAGTGAAGAAATTTTTCCTAATACCTAGTGTAAACCTCCCCTGGTGCATCTTTAGGCCCTTTCCTTTTGTCCTGTCATTTCTTGCCTGGGAGAAGAGACCAGCCCACACCTGGCTACAACTCAACATGTTCTCGTTTGCCTGGGACTGGGGCTCTGCACAAAGTGAACTGACACTACAGAAAGTGTCAGCCAGATGCAGACTTTAATCATCACTGGGCAGATCACAGGGGGTGAAAAATACTTGCCTGATTTTTCCAAGTGAATAGAGATGAAGAGTTTTACTCCTGTGTTTTGTCATGATTAAAATTTCACTCAGAGGTGGTGTGAACAAAGCTGTTAATTTTCAAATAAGCTGCTGCTGATTTCTGGGCACTTCTCTTTCTTGTGTCATTTTCTTCTTACTCAGGAAGCTGCGTAAAATATAGGCTGTTTCGCTTGAAAAACAAACTGCTGTCTGTCAGTAAACCATTAATAAGAGGCTGTGTCTTTCTTTGTTACAGATCATGTGTAAGCCATTAGTAGATACTCTTGTTGAGTTTATCACAGCAGCAGCCAGGCAACATCAGCAGGTAAGAATGAAAGTAAACAAACAATGCTGTATAACAGTCAGTCAGAGAAGTCACTTAAACATGGCAGCTCAGATGATTTTTAATATATTTATAATATGCCTTTAGGGCTGCCCAGTTTTGGAAGTGGCTTCTGCGGGGCCAGAGCTTTTGCAAATACTGCTTTGCTGCTTCAGGTGTGTGAAGTTGTGGAAATGCCACACAATATATCCACAGTCGTGGGGGTTCTTTGGTAACATCCCCTTTAAAAATTGCTTGCAGCTTTCAGGGTTGAGGCCAGATGGTGGTAGGCGTTGACTCCAGTTGCTTATTCCTTGATTACTTCCTTCGTGTTACGATGTTCCTTGGTATTAATGGAGCATGCTGTAATCCCTGCCTCCTCATGCTACCTCGAGGTCAGGTTCTGTGCCTTGCTAGCAGTCCTGCATTTTCTAGTCCATGTGCTGCTGTATTTAGTTAAAAACCACCTGTACCACAGATCTGATTTTTGGTTGCCTGTGCCTGATTAACACAAAATTAGTGGAGCCTTATCAATAAAATATTGCAGGGTGAGTGCACAGCTCAGTGTTGCTGGTGCTGGGAATGAGGCTTGTCTGGATTTTCGCTGCAGTGAGGGGGCCTTCCTTACAGTTAATAACCAAAACCCCTCTAGGCCAGTAGCACTGTCTCAAACTTTCCCACCCCCCAGCTGTACCCTGTGTCTGTCTCCTTCAGAAGTGCATCCTAGATTGATCTTTCTGTTTCATAAATAGCTGTTTTATTGTTTCTGATCATTGGAGGGAATGTGAAGGGGTAGGTATGTGTTTACAGTAGGGCTGCTTTACATTGTCAGTGTAAATTGCAGTTCAGACTGTTTTACCCAACAGGAGTGGCTTTGATTTAAAGAAGAACAAAAAAAAAAAAAAAAAAAAAAGAAGTGAATTAAGCTATTAATAATTTCAGTGGATGGTAATAAGGATGTGTTGCACAAATAACAGATTAATTTTAAGGCACATACTTGTTCCCATGCTCAAGAGACCAGAACAGCATCCCAAGCAGACAGCTCCATTATGTGGGTATCTTTGCTTCTCCGCAGGGAATAGCATTGTCCTTCTACCACGGCTTCCACAAAGCTGCTCGAGCTTTGTTTGCAGAGCCTGTTTGCCTGTGGGTGGGAGGAGTAGGGGAGGACGTGTGGATTGTGTGGGAGCTGGGTACAGAACATGGATATACTGCTGTTCAAACAAAGGCACATGGAGAGTGAGCTCTCGATAGCCTGTGGAGCTTGGAGTTGCAGCTTTACATTTTTTACGCAGTGCTTCCTTTTCAGGAATTCCTGGCTTCCCAGCGTCAAATGCCCAGTTTGTCAGGTCTTCAATTAAATTTTCGCACTGATTCTCAATGCAAATGTGCTTCGGTGGTATCCTAGTGGGTAGGGTAGAAGTCAGGTTAGGTGGGTGTATATGGCAAAGTGATGTGGGTAAAGCAGGGGGATAACTTCTCCCTGGCAGCTTCTGGGAAAATGAGGTGGAAGGACCCAGCTTCCAAAAGGGCTGTACTAACTCAGAGTCCTGAAGACACCAAAGGTGTCATGATATTCTGAATTTGGCCAGCCCTGATGACTGAGAGGCAAGTGGGGTGGTCTTCCACTTTCAGCCCTGAATATTGGCTTCTAATCATTAAACTAGCTTAGTCCCAGGGACTGGAGGCTTAATTTCTGTTCTAACACTCCTGTTGTTAGTGATGATTGTTCTGGATATGGCTGCTGCATCTGTATGGGGAGCTAATCCCACTGGGATTCTGACTTGGCTCTGCAGATACCTTTAGGAGGGTGTCCCCAGGGCCGCAGCAGGTGGGAAGAGCTGTACTCTGCATGGGAAGCTGGAGGCTCAGCTCTGGGCAGGTGTCTTGTGTTGGCCTGATAATGAACCCTGGGGCTCTGGCCCAGCAGGGCTGCTGGCTACTGTCCCAGCCAGCCTGGGGGAGAAAGAGATCTACCTTCAGGTTGAGCTTTAAGGTAGTTGTGAACAAAATGAAAAGTGATTTATGAAGAGGGTGTGAGGCCAGTGTTCCTTCCTCCTCACCCCATATACCTGGGAAGTTTGTGAGAGCAGCATGGAGGCTGGAGGTCTGTTCCACATCTCCCCTCAGCCAAACTGGTCCCTATGTTTTTAGGGACTCTAAGCAAGATCTTGTGGCCACTGGCCTACATGCACAGGTCTTAGTTCAAGGAGCTCTGCTCTTGCTGGGGCCTCTAGTGTAAAGTTAAACTTGATCATTAAGTGGTTACCCTGGACCAGCCTGGCTGAGGTGGTTTGCAGATCACAGTGTACAGCAAGGCCTGGGCCTGCCTGGGGTCTGGTCAAGAAACAGCAAACCTGAGCTGTGTGTGCACTGTTGTTCCTGTGCCTGCTGTTATGGGCTGCTGCAGGACTGTCAAACTCAGTTTCTGGGCAGTGGTAACAGAGAAGATCCTGTAGGAAATGCAGGAGCCATTCAGATGCTGCTCAGCTGGCACTGGCTTGGAGAAGAGCAGTCTGGCCTCTCCAGCCCCAGCCATTTATCCTGACCCTGGGGACCTCACTGTCTGCCTGCTGCCGAGGTGTTCGTGCATTTACGTCACAAAATGGGACATGAGGATGATTTGGCTGAAAATTTATCTTGCCCTTGCACACACACTTTTTTTTCCCCCTTTTGCCATGTTAAAGTTAACTTCAGTCAATTCACTGGTCTTGTTCAGGGCAAAGGAACAGTCTGTTCAGGGGCAGGAGTATCTGGGTGAGAGCTGTGATTTATTTCATCAGAGGCAGTGCTCATTAACATGAAATTATGGCTTCTGTGAAGTCAGTACTAGAATGTTGGAAAGGAGAGATTGTCTGTGGACTGTTGGCTGTAGCTGATGACCCAGGCAACTGGATCTTGCCCTGCTGCAGCCTTTCTGTGCATCCTGTCTCCCTCAGTTGGTCACCTCTAAAACCTGGAGAACAGTAAACTCTCAGCAGCAGCTTTGTGTCTTTACAGACACAGAGGTGTTTGTAACTATTGGATGGGTGTTACTTGTCTTTCTGGGAGGTACTTTTCTTTGGCCTGGGCGTTTTCTGTAGAGTAGGGTGTTTTGGAGATGTCCAAAGGTTGCATCTTGATGCAGAATTTAGCAAAAGAGGCTTTAAAACAAAAACTTTATATACTGTGACTGACGTCATCAGCCCTTTTCCTCTGACGCTGTTCCTACATGCCTAAAAGAGCAGTGAGGTTGTTCAGCTCCATGTTGAAGTAATTTGTGAGATACAGCAACACTTTGAGGGGGTGAGAGCTCTCAAGGCAGTTTTAAGTGTGGCTCACAGTGATTGTGTTGGTAGGTTTTCTTAGCAGTGAGCTCAACCTGTATAACAAGTTTTAAACAGGAAAGGTGAATTTGCAATGGTCTTACTGAGACTGAACTTGAGACTGAAGCTTGTACCTGTGGCCAAGTTCTGCTCCTCTGATGTTAACTACTGGGGCACAGATGCCTGCAGGAGACAGTAATGCAGCAGCTTTCCTGGAAAAGGAAAGAGATGGAGAGATTGTTGTCATTTGTGACTGGGGGGACAATGGCAAGTGGTGTTTTAACCATGGAAAGGGGGGTTGTCATCCCACCGTGAATTCATTTAGTACCTTTTTAAACCTATACATCAGAAAGATACAAGATGAGGATGTGTGTGATGGTGGATCTGCAAAACCACCTTGTTTCAGGCAGTTCATGCTTCTCAGCTGGACTTCTCACCTGTTGTGAGACCACACTGGCTGCAGGAGCCTGTGACTCGTGCTCTGCAAGTTCAAATGCATTGTGCCTGAGGCAGCTGTTCCT
This sequence comes from Oriolus oriolus, assembly GCA_013400235.1. Classification (NCBI taxonomy): domain Eukaryota; kingdom Metazoa; phylum Chordata; class Aves; order Passeriformes; family Corvidae; genus Oriolus; species Oriolus oriolus. The sequence continues at coordinate 175,486 of VXBT01011957.1, forward strand.
CTGAATGCTTAGTGATACTGGCTGGCCTGTTTTCAAACTCTGCCTTTCTTCAAGTGGGAAGTTAAAGTCCCAAACATGAGTGTGTGAAAGTTAAAACACTTGAGGCTTTAAAAAAAAATCAACATACTTGTGTTTGGTTATCACTCATTTATTGAACTGAGAAATTTGGTGGGGTTTGTGATGGTTTGGGTGGGGTTTTTTTTTTGTTTGTGGGCTTTTTTCTTTTGTTTTTTTCTACAGTAGCAGTTGGGATCCCTTTCATGAACTTTTGTTGATCCTTGCCATCCCATGTATATGTTAAATCAACGTATAACTTAAGGCTGTACTGTCTTCTCAGAATACGGCCTCCCTCATCCCTGCCATGTGCCCTTGCAGTGTTGTCCGTTGTAGAAAGAAGTGACTAGAAACTACACAGAATCACTTGATTGCAAGCAGCTACTGTGAAGGTTTTCAAGAGGGCCTTTAGTCCTCCTTTAGTGGGAGAAGTGCTGCAAGTTGAAATAAAAAAAGGAAGAAGGAGGTAAAGAATGACTTATTGCAGTCTAATCTAGGTTGTTGAATGCTGTTCTGCAGACTGAGGTCCTAGACTCAGTCACACCATGACCATGTCCTTGCAGAAGTAGTAGGAGAATGGGGCCAGTGCCCACATCACAATCTTTTGGTACATCCAGGCAGATCTGAGAACTTCCCTTGCAGAGAAGGTGGTTACACCAGAGTGAAGTGTAGCTACCATTTCTGGAGTGCAGTGACCAGGCACATACCTGTCACACACCGGTGCTCCGAGGGGCTCAGGTACAAATGGCAGCTGGGGAAAGAGAGCCCAGTGATAATTGATTTGGGAAAATGACAAGCCATCACAAGTGGAGCTTGCATTATCCCTTTGAGTTGTCTTCGTGCTAGTGAATTGTGATAAGTGTCTGGCACAGATGATCTCGCTGGCAGTGCACTTAGCCAGCAGAATGTGTGTGGTGCTGACAGGGTGGGGGAGGCTTGTGCTGTTTCGTGGACAAAGGATGTTCCTGTCAGCCTCATGTCTTCCACAAGCACTAAACATATTCTCTCAATTTCTGTTTGGTAAAAAAAAGTCTGTGAGCTAGTCCTCACTTCCTCCTTTCATAGTGCAATTTGGTCTTACTGCTGCAATTGCTCTCCAGGAGACCTTGACCTTCACATTACTTCCTTGTGCCTTGTTTCCGTGGGTGCAGTGTTGCTTTTTCAATATGCACAAAAGCTTGGTTTTTTAGTTTGTGCTGATGGAGCATAAACCAGGCATCAAGATGCGTTTAATTTAATGATTATTGCGTGACTCAGCTACATACCAGAACCCTCCTGAGCCTTAGGTGAGGAATGTCTTCCTGGTTTATTTTTAGCTGTATTGGTCTGATGAGCAGAGCTACAGTAACATTTAATTCTGTAATTGTGCAGTCCTGGGCTGATGCTGTTGCAGCACAAACCCCTCAGTGCTGCACTGGTAATTATGGTGAGGTTCTCACTGCAGTATCCCCCCATTCCCATATATGAGGACTGGATGAGTCCATGAACTAATGTTTCTACCCTAAAAACTCCCTCTGTGAGCCTGAGGATGAGGTGAAGAGGGAAAACGTTGCATTGCAGTACCCAGGTGTGCTGCTGATGCAGGCTCCTGCAGGCAAGGGCACCTGCCAGCTCCCAGCTGGAAACAGGCTGAAGCACAGCCTCTCTCAAGCCTGGCCTGGAACAGCTGTGCTTTTCCCTGAGAAGTCCAGCTTGTTGGCCAGCGGTATTTGAACCAGTTTGGAAATGAGCACTAATAAATGAAACATCTCTACTGCCACGAGTAAGGTGTTGTCTCCGTCTTGCTCGTGGCAGACACTTAAAACCTCTTCTAGCCTGTAACTTTTTCCTGGGGTTTACAGAAATTATTTAATATCCATCCCTTGTTCTTTGCCTTTGAGAAAGGCACTGGCAGTGTACACATCAACACAATTGCTAAGAGCCTCTGCAATTACTTTTGCACTGTGGTCACACATCAATTTGAATACATTCCTGCCTTCTTATTTACAGTCAAAGCTATATTGATTGAGGATGTTGCAGTAGCTGGAAGCATAATGAGGCTGTATTTGTCCATCAAGTGAGTTTATTTTCTGTGATTTGGCTGGAACTCTGCAGAGCTGATGTAAGTGCAGAGCTGTCATGAAACTAATAAAAGTCATTTTACTTAGTGTGGAAATGAGAATGGACACTGAGACAGAGTTCACAATGTCATCTTATGTCATATAGATTCATTAGTATTTCAGAATGTGTTTTTATAAAGCTTGTCTGTGACAAGGAACCCCTTAAGATCTATCTAATAGAGAGTGTATTTTAGGTAAGTTGCTAATTAATCTTGGTGCTTTGGCAGTCTCCCCAAAGGGATCAAACATATATAGACATAATTTTACAGAACTGAAGCAGGTCTGTGCCAGAGCTGCCATCACCAGAAGAGTAAAATACGATCCCAAAATCCTGCCAAAGAGATCTTGGCTGGTTGACAGTTGTCCTTCTGAACAGTTTATGTTCTGTGTAAATATCTAAGTTTAAAAGTAATTAAACTTTAATACAGCAAGAGCAGTAAAAAGTGCTGGAAAGCCTCAGAAGCCAGCACCCCTCTGTGTGAGTGTTTGGGAGTATTTCACTTCATGCTGGGGGAGATGAATGGATCCCCATGTTAATGCCTTGTGCCCTGCCTGCGTGCTCACAGATAGCTTCCAGCAGGTGGTGGAGGAAGGGCTTGTTACAGAACATTTCGCATAAGCTGTTACTAAAAATGAAGCAAAATAAACCTTCCCAGATAAAAACCAGCACCAGTTCAGCTCTACCTCCTTTGCATCAGGAATGAGCACTGGGCAGCTGGTGGGAGCTGAGCAGTAGGCCATGAGTGAAGGGCTCCGTTCCTTCAGAGCATCCTCTGTCCCTTGGCACAGGTCAGACACCCTGTGCCTGTGTCCTCTGTAGAGGTGTCACAGGTGGACAGACCTTCAGAGAGTGAATTATCCACCGGCGGTGAGATCCAAGGGATGCAGTGCTGGGGAGGCTGTTTCCTGTCGAATCCATCCTTTTCATCTTCCTTGGTTCAGTATGTGCCTTCTCCTCAATGAAAAGAAATCATTTGCAGCTGGAAAATCTACATCAAACTGACATGCTTTGGCTGCACTCAGTGTCCTGTTCCTGTTTTTGTTTAGTGTAAGGTGATGGTCAAGGAGAGTCAATGTTTTGCAAGGTGAAGCTGAACTATGGGTGGGCTCTTGGGCGTTTTTGATCTATTTCATCATGAGCCAGCAAAGCCCTGTGACATGAAGTAGCTCTAGGTATGTAAACTGTCCACTGAAGTTGGATGGGAAGCAGTTGAATGCTTAAGTGCTTTGCTGGGTCAGGGCCACAGTGCTCTACGTTTTTGTGCGGAGATTTTTAGTTCCCAGACCTTTAGGATGGTTGTGCATGTGGATTATTGCATCCCAGCCTTTCATTTTTGAGAGTGTTTCTTGCATTGGGGATTGCTTAAAGAAACCATTTTCCTTTGGTGAGCAGGAGGACATTGACAGCATCTATAAATAGTCTCTGATATTCTTTGGAAAGGTGTCTGATGCCACTGCAAAACGTGTCTCCCTGAGGAACTGCTTTCTGAGCTGTGTTTCTCTCTTACTGTGTGAGATGGTTGAAAATTTAAAAAGGTCTGTAAATTTTTCAGGTCCTCCTGACTGCATTTGAGTTGAGTGCTTGAAATCCCATGGCATGACTTTTCACTTGTATTTGCATTGAGAACTTGATGTGCTCATGGTGTATTTCAGCTGAATGTGGGACCCCTGTCACTGAACCTGCAGGGCCTCTTGGGATCATCATGCATGTCGTGAGCTGTTTATGTTTGTTTATTTTTCCTTCATACAGGTTTTTTTTTTAATTGTGCTTCTTGCTGCCTTCTAATGGCCTCTGTGTCTTTTGCCAGAAGTGTCTAGCAGACAGATGCCTGCATTGCCCACAAACAAGTCCATAGTGATACCAGGCACTGATTGTCTGGCACAGAGACACTGCCCTGTTATCAACCCCAGTCTCTCTATTCCACCATACTCAGTGCAGCACAAGCAGAACATGAAAAAGCTTCTGCATGCCTCTTTATTGTGGTTCTGGAGATACAGGATGTGTTTGTTCTGCTCACTACTGTTCAGCTGATTGTGTCCATGATCATGTAGCAAATCCTCAGTAATGGAGGAAACACTCTAGTGTGTTGCTGGGAAGAAATAAGAAAATTAAAAGGTCACATAAACTTTAGTTCTTGCTGTAGACACAGCTGCTGGTAAGAGCTGTCCAAGGAGGGAAGTGCTCCAGAGCAGTAACAGCCCTGCGTGTAGGATGGACTTGCTGAGTTAGCTCTATACCATATTGCAGTGATTTTCCAACTCTGAATAATTTCCCAGCCTACTAAATTAAATTTGCCGTCTGACACATGGGTAGTTGATAGTTTTTAAAAAGTGAGTTGATAATTTTTAAAGAGATTGAACCACCCAAGTATGTTGTGCTCAGCCTGCCAAACACAGCCCCTTCCAAAGTTTGAGGAGTAGATGTTTGTGTAGAGCAAATGGGAAAAGTTTGCTCAGAGACAAGGTCATTGCCATCTGTTTAATAATGGCATAACAAACACAGGAGGGGAAGAAGTGGCTGTGGTGTGATAATATTAGTGACTCAGTCATACGGACTCAAGATACGTTAATGTTACAAAATATAAAAAAACCATCTCCTCTTGAAGATCTGGTGAATGATTTGTGTTCTGTTTACAGTGAGCTATGGGATCTTGGTGTGGGAGTACTGGCAGGTGCGTTGGAAAGGTGTTTTGTTGGCAAGCAAAGAAAGATTAGGGCTTCTACAGCATAAAATAAAATGCCAATCTGGGCTCTGCTCACTGACAAGGATGTCCCCAAGTGTTTGTGTACTAAGTGGCAGGTCCATTTTTGTTGTAGTGTTGGGGTGTGGGAGTAGTGGGGTTTGGCTCCTTCTCTTTCTGCTTTCCCTTGGCACAAATGCCACTCTGCGAGAGTTGAAGCACAAGAAAGGAGTTCAGGTTCCTCTTCAGGATTTCTCAGCAACCTCCACACAGAACAGGGTTTCCAGCCTTGTCCCTCTTCACAAGAGCACTTTGCCCTCTGTCTTGTCATCATGCCTCTCTCAGTGGATTCTGCAAAATGAAAAGAGGTCTGCTGGTGAGCATCCAAAACAATGAATCTTCAGAGTTCAACCCAGTATAGTTTCCAACTTTTTTTTTTTTTTTGCTTAGCAATGCTTTTTATTTCAGTATTCCAAGCTAGCAATTTTCCTGATTCGTGAGTACTTCCTTTTTTTTTGTACTGCATGGAAGCTATACTTCAGTGGTTGATGTTTGAGTGAATTGGAATTCTGATTTCTCATTATCTGCTGATAAATGTTCTCAAAAGATGAAAACCTTTGTCCTTGCAACATCAAGTGTGGTCTAGTGTATTGGGGGCAGCAGCTGAAAGCACGCAGTGCCTAGGCAACATGGGCTTTTTTTAAACGTGTACTGCTCTTAAATCTCCTAAATTATTAAATTTGACTTCAGCAAAGTCTCCTTAAATAGGCTGCATTATGCTGTAGCTGCCTTCTGAATTGCCTCAAGAAAATCCTGTTGCGAGTCTCTCCTGAACTGAGGGCTTTGTTGTGCAGAGGAGACATCTGGCTTGGAAAGTATTGGGAGGAGCAGTGAGGGTGAGGCAGCTGGGGGGACGGTTTTGGTCTTGGTCTTACCAATGTGTGTGAGTAACTTGAGGTGTCAGTTTAGCCTCTTGGTGTTTGATATTACAATACATAAATAATAAATAAAGTTAAATAGAAACTGACAAAATTAAAGCTTTGGGGATAGGTTGGTTTGGTTTTTTTTCAAGAGGAAAGCCAGAGTTGAGAGAAAGGAGAGTGTCCCAGATAATTTTCTGAGAGGTTTCTTGGTCGTGTTTCTTTGAGCCTCAGATACTGGGATGTCCTTCAAGAGTCTTTGCTTTGATTTCTTAACAAAAGAGCATTTCTTGCACTGATGTTTAGAGTGAGAAACTTGTAAAAGCAAAGTAGAAATGCTCCAAAATAAACAGGGCCATATTAAGAAACCAAATTGTTTTAGGTTATTTTTTAAAATTGTGTCTGTGTCCTTAACTTGGGAGAGAAGAAGGAAAATGGGCATATTTTCTGATTATTATTTTTTAATGTGAGAAAGGGAGGCTTGGTTGCATTGCACAAAGTCCATTGCTGTTCTTTTCTCCTCTGATCTCAGTATGCCCCGTGGTACCAGTGTTCCCTACCAGTGTTTCACTCCTGTAATTGGACATTACAGGAAGAGCAAGAAAACATCAGAGCTCATGGATGCTAATCTGTGTTCTGCTTCTGATTTATCTTGTGTCCTCATGGCTCACTTAATTATGGCATCTTTTCATTTTCCAAGAATTTAGGGTAATAATATATTGACTTTTTTTTTTGGAACAAAACATTAAGACTGATTGGCCTTTCTGATATGGTAAGTGGTTACCCCAGGGAGGAATGAAACTCTGTTGACCAAAGCAGCAGGCCGATATATGGATTGTGCTGTATGGATTGCTGTGTCCCAAGGGTCTGCCTGTTGGCCTCTGGTGTAAGAAGAGCACAAGGTTTTCTCCAGCCCTGAATGCTCAGCATTTGTTGTATGCAAATGAAATACTCAGAGCTGGTATCTAATACCATCAGCCAGGCCTGGCCGAGGGGTCCTGTGTGTTTTTCTATTTGTTCATTGTTTTGACTGCACAAATGTCCTGCAGACCCTTTATGTGAGGCAGAAAACCTGCCAGTGCACCCCACTATTTACCATGCAGGTGTCCTCTGAAAAACTGCACCTTCAGATCTCTCTGTGTGTACTGACTCCTCTCTGCTCCCTTTAAAATATTGCAGCTTCTTGTTTGTATCACTACGTCTTGTTAGACTGTGGTGACCATAGGAGGAAGCTTTAAATTTTTTTAAAATTATTTTTATGCCTCTCCCAGCTGCCAGCAGAACAGTGCTGAAGGAAGCAGCTGTACCTGAGCACACCTGTATTGGGCACAGCTGTCCTGCTGCAGTGAGCTGGCTCTACCTAATGGACCCCTCTGGTTAGGCAAGTGCAAGCTGAGGCTTTTCCTCTGGGAAGAACGTCCTCCAGAGCACTGTTTGCAGGGGAACCAAGCATTGAAGAAGTCCATTCCTTGGCAGCAGTGAAGAGAATGTGATTTGCAGGGTCCCTGGTTAAACAAAGTACTGATGGTTTAGGGCATGAAGAAACCTGTGAGTGAATGCTGTGTATATGGTCTGCAGACTGTATATATAATATGCCAGGACTGCTAGTCCTGGGATTTCTGCTGTCTCAAGTACATTAAAAACCCATCTGGTGTGACCATGTCAGTGAAATCAATGAGTATCTTTACCTGTAGGGTGTAGACTGACACAACTTGTGTAGGTGCAGCTGCATTATATAAAGGTGATTTGTGTGGAGTGTAGCTCAATCCACATTTTCAGCCAGGTTGAGCACCAGTGGTTAAAGTGCTTGTCATGCTATAGCCATTTTCAGGTTGTGGAGGAGGAGGAGGATGTGCCAGTGTAACTAGTAGGATAAACTTTCTGTGGTCTGGCAAGTCCTCAGTCACGGCAGAATGAAGTGAGCATCTCGTTTGATCCATCAACTGCTGCTCTTCAGAGCCTTGAGAACAGTAGTGGTATCAGACAAGGTTGCTTAGCTTCTCCTTGCTGCTGCCTGGAGCAGGACAGCTGAGGCATAGGTGAAGAGGTTTATGAAGGACAATAAAAATAGGAGAGGGGAGTTTGCAGGAGGGGTAGGAAGATGGAGATTTTTGCACAACCAGTTTTTTCTCTGCTTCCAGGGAACTTTGTTTTTTCAGAAGAAAGGTAGCAAAACCTGAAACCCAAAAGTAATGTATCCAAAGTGGAGACCAAGGTCTCATCTAGCTCCATGTGCTATGGTCCTCTACTTGGAGGCATTTTAGCCAGAGAATTTCACCATCCCCGAGTCTTGGTCTTGAGGCTCTCTTACGGAGGTGAGGGATCCAGTTCACCTGCTACCTTAGCAGGTGATTGCTTTTCCATTTTTTCCATTGCCAAGATAGTGACTGGAAAGTTGATCTGCACTGGGAATTACTGGGATGTATGTTCAAAGAGTCCCAGGAGGACACACAACCCCTTTTGGTTGCAAACTGCTGTTCTGCATGTTAAACCAGCCAGAGAGAGGGAGAGGTTTAGGAATAAAAGTTATACCCACAGAGTTCATTTATCATTTTTGTGCTCAAGAAGGCCTAAACAGATCATCTGTACGATGGTGATGGTCAAATGAGCAAAACATGTCTTGAATGGCAATTATTTTCAATTGGCTAATTATATGTAAGCTGTTGTGAGTGGTTTAAAGGTCCTTGCCAGATCTATGGAAATCTGCATTTTTACTGGGAAGGAAGAACAGGTAAAAGTGCCTGAAGCTGGGCTGCAATGCAGGTTGGCTTGTTGTAAACCACTGAAGGTTGCAAGAGCTTGATGACTTAGGATGTTTGGTGGGAGTACACTGAGATTGCCTTTCTCGTCCAAGGTTGTAAAATGTGATTTAGGTGTCACTTAAATGCTTTACATGTTGTAATTAACCAGCCTTGCGAAATTTTTCTCATCCATTTGTCGCAGGAACTTAATTTAAGCTGTTAAAACATCGTTTGTTTTCATCACTTTTTAGCAAGGAGAATTTTATTCCTGAGCTCATAAATCTACTATTTGGTATTTTTTTGGCAAGGCCAGACTGAGGGAGGAACCTGCTTTCTGGCCCAGAGTGTGATGTTTGGAGCACTGTGAAGGTGTGGGAGCAGGGGATGGTGGATGATGGCTGGGGGTTTCTGCTCGGTGTTTACTTCTCCTGCATTCTCCTACGATCTGTGTTTCTGGAGGCAGAAGGACAGACCAGGAAACTGTCATCTGACAGTCTGAGAGCTTCTGTGCTGGCCAAGTTGTGTTCTGCTTGTGTTCTGCTGACCTTAGACAGCAATATCGCACCTTGTAAGGGCTGGCTGAGGGAATGCCTTGAAGAAGCCATTTGGTTAGTCTGAGGACACTGGGTTGTAGCAGGAATCACTGAATTTGGCTCCAAAGCCAGGTTGATCATACAGAAGATGTTTTCATGGTCTTTGTGGGCAGTATGAGCTCTCTCTGACTGTGCTTTCAGGTACCAGGTGTCTGTCTAGTGACTGACAATGTCTTTGTGCTGGGCAGGACAGAGGAGCCAGCCAGGAACAGGGTGCAGGAAAGGCTCTCCTCGGGTCTCTTAATCAGAGGGATAACACGGTAAATTTGGGGTAAAAGTTGATGTCTAATTTTTAAACCAAGCAATAGCTGTGTTGTTGCTCAGGTGTCCTGGGCAGTTCTGCACAGCTGAATGTGCCAGCCACGTTCACCTAACAATCCACTTATCCTGGAAGGTGTAAGCGCTTTCCACGCTGAAACCTTTTAGACAGCTACTAAGTGACAATCTTACTGCTTGTGTGTGCCTTGTTTTAGTGGTGGTGAGGAGGGAAAATTACTTTTTGTTATCAAAAATAGTTTTCTTAAGCCACAGCCAGGGCTTTGTCTTATCCTCCCTCCCTGTTGGATTTGAAATATGTATAAATCATGTCTGCATGCACATGCTGTGTGTGAGATACTGCATTTACATCTTGGGGATTGAGGAAAAGTGATTTGGCAAATGTTTCTTAAGCACCTCTGGCTTTCACTTTTTATATCTAAAGCTTTCAAATAAATTTTGTATGTTCTAAGTAAGTAATTGGTGTTTGATGCTTGTTCAGTGAGGATACATGTTAAGGTTCTTGAAGCATAATTTCTTATTTGTCCTTAAATTTGGAAAGAATCCTATTCTGTCCCTCTTCTTGCCTCCCACCAAGGAGGCCATGGAGATGCTCTGAGGGCTGGAGCCCCTCTGCTCTGGAGCCAGGCTGGAAGAGTGAGGGTGTTCAGCCTGGAGAAGAGAAGGCTCCAGGGACACCTCAGAGCCCCATCCAGTGTCTAGAGGGGCTCCAGGAGAGCTGGACAGGACTTTGGATAAGGCATGGAGGGACAGGACAAGGGGGAATGGCTTCTGACTCCCAGAGGACAGGGTTAGATGGGATACTGGGAAGAAACTCTTCCCTGTGAGGGTGGTGATGCCCTGGCACAGGTTGCCCAGAGCAGCTGTGGCTGCCCCATCCCTTGAAGTGCTCAAGGCCAGGTTGGACAGGGTTTGGAGCAACCTGGGGTAGTGGAAGTCCATGGCAGAGGTGGAACAGGATGGGCTTTAAGGTGTCCCATCCAGCCAGACCATTCCATGATTGTAGGGTATGTACAGCATACAGTGAACTGCCATTGCCTCTGAACGGCCTGCTGGGAATTTGCTGTGTGGAACAGATCCATTGTTGTGGGTCTTATCGTCCCATCCCTCTCATAATTTGTCCTTTTGAATAACCTTCAAGGCTGAGTTTCTAACTCGGACTCAGCTGCCAAACTGGTATCAAACAGACTTGTAGCTCATGGGCTCAGAAATGCTCAAATGGTTGAATCAAATATTGGTTGAGAAATAAGAAATAAGAAGCCCTGAAACTCAAGACTGCTCCATTGGAGCCTTTGTCTCCATCCCACATCCAATGTGAATGTAAAAATAAAATAATTGGACTGTATGAGCAGAAAAGGGGGTAGATTGGCACTTGCTTCATGGCTTTGGATGCTCTTTGTTTTCTTTTTAAAAAAGCTTTGACAGTAATTGAAAGAGGCTTTTGCTGTGGTGCTCTGGATCTCCTGCTCTGTAGTAATAAATGACAGGTTGTTCTCCTGTAACCAATAGCCCTGTAAGGTGGAGCTTTTGGGTTTTGGAGTGGGTTGGTTAGTTTATTTTAAACATGTAATAAATTACACATAGCTGAGGAATTTATTTAATAGTTTGATTATTTATTAAAATTCAAACAAAACTTATTTAGAATTTTCCGTATTCTTGGCCTCTGTTCTTTTACCCAGCTTTCCTGGTAGCATTTGTCATAAATGCAGCATATGATTCATGAGATTGCAGTCTCAAAGGGCTTGGGAGGAGAGAATTTCTTGAAGTGCAATTATTTTTTGCCATATTCCTGTTGCTGTAGAATAGTCTTAATGCTGAGGATTACACGCTGAGAGCTGCTGTCTTATGCCATGTGCTGGCACTGAGTCAGATGTGCTGGCAGGGCAGGCTCTGTGCCAGAAGGGAGACATTAGTGCTCTGAAATACCAGTGGCCTCTGTGGTGTGATACCAACTGTATATTTCAAAGAGCAGTGGAATGTTGATAGTACTAAAGCTCCTGATGCTTCTTCACTTCTAAAAATGTATTTGAGTTGCACAAACCTGTAATTTTCCAGGTAAAATGTTTTCTTTTTTTATATATATATATATATATGTATATATAGCATAAAGGGAATAAGAAGCTCTTGCCACACTGGTAACATGTTTCATGTTGATTAACTTTGTTCGTGCTGCAAAAACACTAGGCAAAAAGACGAGGAAAATCCATCTTCATGTCTTTGGTAACCATTTAAACTCCCCACTGCTCCTCTTACAAAGTGTAAGGAGGTGTGATAAGCTCAAATACTGTCCTGGGTCAGATCTAATGAGAGTTTCTGTCCTGCCGTGTGCTTGAGGCAAGCCAGGCAAACTTGCTACCTCTTTACTGAAAGCAGAAATGGCTGTCAGGGAATTGGGAAGGGTTACTCAGCTGTAGACTCCAAACTGCTTTGGGATCACATAGCAGAACAGTTGTGTGGAAACTCAGGGTTTGGTGTGTCACAGTGCAGGCACATCTTCAGGTTCCTGCTCCTCTGATGGTGGCAGTGGTGGCTGCTGATTTCAGTGTCTTTTCTCTCAGGAGTGTGCCTGGGTGGCAGTTTTTTTCACTTGTTTGCAAAGCCACCTCCAGCCAGTATCCTCAACCACCTGGGACTGAAAAGTGTTTCTTTTTGCGTCAGAAACAAGTGTCCTTCTATTAACAGAGTGCTTTTCTTTGGAAAAACAACTCTGAATTTAAGTCATGCCTTCATCTCTTCAGGATTGCAAACAGAATCTCCACAGTATTGCAAAGGCTTATTTGTTTTGTTCTTTTTCACAACTGCAGTGATTGAAGGACATCTCGATCTGTTCGAGGGGAGAGCAACTTCTGACCTACCTGTGCTAGATAACCTACTTTTGATAGGAAAACAGTGGCTGGATGGGTAGGGGTTTAATCCATTACCATACTTAATGGTTAGGCCAGATGTCTTGTCCTTCCCTGTGCAGGATGCAGTTGAGTTGTATGCAACCTCCACTCACGCTCTTTATTAGTATCTCACTAAGGTGGGTGAGCAGACCTGGGAATTACCAGCACATCTTGGTTACTGTAGTGAGCACGTTGCCTGTTTCAGAAAGTAATCACAACCATTTGCACTGAATGGCATTTTGTGTAATCGTTGCAGATAAGAGAGAAATGAACGAAGCCACAGAAAATCTTAGGGTCAGCACTGCCCTTAGTTATTGTTTGTTCTCTGCTCCCACGTGGACTGATAATGAGCCTTTCTGCCTCATTTAGCTGTATGCTTGATAGATATATGTGGGAGTCTGTATGTGTATCTACTGTGCCTGCTTGAACAGACTTCCCTTGTATTTTTTATTTTACTATTTTACTATTTTTACTATTTTATGGTCTTTTTAAAAACTGGCATTAAGGAGAAAATGTTCTGATTAGGCAACTGGGTGGCTTCTAGTGCACAGGATGCACTGCAGCATTCAGCTCCCTTTAGAAAAAGCTCTAATCTGGCTGTCAGCTGCTTGTAGCTCTTCTCACACACTCTCATTTCAGAGACTGTGCATATGGGGGGATGACAGCCCTCTTTTCTGAACTGGACTGGAGTTTGGTAGCTGGGACTCTTGAGTCTTCTGCTATTTTTGTCTATTTGTGAAGTGTTGATAATATTTGGCTCTCTCGTAGGGCTGTCAGGAGTACAGCAGGCTTGATTTGGCATCGAGAAAATGGAGAGAATCTTCTATGATATTCTTGGGGACAGTGTTGTTCTGCCAGCCTCTGAAATTGCCAAGTGCTTGTAAGACATTGCAAAATACCAGTGTTGCTGGGGAGGGCAGGAGGGAGAGAGACAACTGGCTTGTGTAGTGTTTGAGCTCCAGGTCTGTGCTGGATTTTGTGGAAGTACTCTCCAAACTTCAAATTGCTGCTGGTCTGTGATGTGATGGCAAAACATGCAGCTGGTCCCTGTATATCATGCATAAAAGACACATCATGAACATATTAAGGGTAAATTATGAGCTGTGACAAATTACAAGGGTTAAAAGTATTGATGCAAAAGATTTGAACTAGCTGGGGTGGCTTAGCTCCTCCTAAGGTGCTCTGTGTGTGGTCTTATATTTCAAAAGTTGCGGTGAAACCTCTGCATCACAGAACAGAACACAGGTAAATTTTGTTACTGTTCTTCATTTCTGAAAAGATCTTTCTGGATTACTGGTATTGCCACTACTGTTTGATGGTGCTCCTGTGACGTGTTTCCTGAAGTGGCTGGGGTTGGGAAGATCCTCGTTCCAAGAGATGACTCGAAAAATCCTCTCAGCAGTCTCATTTTCTTTTTTAGGCTATTTTCATTAAAAACGTTTGCATTCCCAAGAAGTGGGATGTGTTGAGATGGGTAAGAAAGTGGCTTGTGGTATCTCTGACTACCCTGTAAAGTAGGTGTGGGGTGATGAACGTTCACTCCCATGTGCATGGATGTGACACCTCTAGCATGTCTGCTTTCAGCTATACTGTGTCCATGTATTTGAGAAGATAAAAAAAGGAAAATGAAATGTAACGGCAGAGCTGTTTCTCTGCCACCTCAAGGAAATGGTTCCTGAAGATCTGACTGACTTTGGGTCTTTCTTATGCAAAGCACTCATACTCTTAGCCCCCTTTGTATTAGGTGATAAAGCAAAGCTTTTGTTATCTGGTGGAGCTCCTGAAGGTCATGAAAGTGATTGCTGTTTGAGTGTTTGAAATCCTTTTTGCAAATCCTATGGGGGACTATTCTACAGGGAGCTGTTCCATGTCCTCCCAGCCAACAGTTTGATGTTTCTCAGCCCTGACAGATGAATTGTGGCTGAAAAGCCATTACTGAGGACTGTTGCTTTGCAAGGGAATGTGGCAGCTTTGTGCTCCTGGTTCCTAGATTGTTTTCTCTGGGTACATTTGCTTGTTAAGCAATCTTCTGATGACATCCGGGATCCTTCTTCATGTGCTTAAGGATGCTGTGAGTGACATGTGGTGGTTGCACCACCTTCTAAAGAAAACTTGGTGCCCCTCCTGGTTTGGTTTGAACCTGCTGAGGTGGGATGGCATCAGCAGGAGGAGTGAGAAGTGTTGTTTCTTATCGGGTTTACCCTTGAACGAGGATTGAAGAACTTGATTTAGTTTTGGTTCTGCCCCTGATGTTTTTGGCTCAGTCCACTGACATCAGTCCCTCTCCCTGTGGTTTAACTTTTGCTGTTGAGCTGTTCAGTTTGCTGTGAAGGAATAGGCTGTACAAGGGCTGTATGTTAATAAAAGCTCTAGGAACAGAGAAATCATTGACTTTGGGATGAATATGATAACCTTAAACTACAGCATAGCATGGTACTGATGACCCTGTAGTTACTAGTGTCATGTTTACTCTCTGACTGAGATGTTCTTAAGCCAAATTGTATTTCAACCAACAAGTAAATATTTTATTTTTGTTGTTTCAAATGAGAAAAGTTGTTCATGCTTAGTACTAAATTATCATTGGCTTAAAAAAACAATCAGGAAAAAGAATAATGTTGAGTAGAGCAGTAGCAGTGTTTTAATTATGTGAAACTCAAAACATATTTTCACTTTGCTGGAATCTAATACACAGGCTGGAGGTGTGAAAGCTCTGAGTGTGACAGAATTACTAAACAGTGATAGCACTAGCCAGGATCCTCAGATGACTGGGCGTTCTGACTTCCTCACTTATGTCACATAGAAGGGAATGCTCAGTGGTTTGGGGTCTTTTTTTTTCCCCTTCTTTTAAAATGCTTTTCAAGCTTAGTGCTTACTGAGGAATAGGTCCCATTCAGGGACTGTTCTCAGTGCACCATATGAGCCTTAGGTCTTCAGAGCTCCCACTCCTTTGGATGGCTTTGATTTCCTTCCAGCTCTTTTCCTCATTAACTTGCAATGCTCCTACCCACTGCTGACTGATGCAGTTCCTGAGCAGGCCCTTGTCACTGGTGCCTCTAGAGTAAACCTGTAGTCCTGAGATATCCCAGGATACCTTAACACGACCCTTCTCTCTGCTTTGCACCCACTTGCAGTATAAATGTGTTTGTAATTGTCAGAGAAGAGCTGGTGCCTGGAGGTTTGTGACCCTGCCTGGGCCTTTCAGAATGAATTACGGTCTTTTATCTACTCTGAGGGTCACGTTCTCTTTGTAATTGCACTGAAGTGACTTTCCACTACGTTTGGTACATGCATGCAGACATGCCATAATTTGTTCTGTAAGACACAGCCTCCCCATAATTACAAGGAATATGTAGGCCTGCCTGCCTTGAAGATGGCATTTGGGTGTTTTCTCTCATTGAATGAGCATAAATCTTCTGACATGGTCTCACTGGTTCCCTGCTCTACTTTAACCTTCTGGTAAAGAACAGAATTTCTGTGTGTAATGAAAGCTCTCTCTTCTTCTTGGATAATTCTCTTCACTGGCCATACTGGTGCAAACTGGAGGTAAGCTTACGAGGATGTGTGACATTATCTATTGTGACACAGATACAAGTGCTGGTATTCTCCAGGGAGCAACCTGTATTCCAGTATCCCATCTGTCCCAGAAGCCTGGAGTGTGTTGTATAGGAAACACAGACCTCCTTGAGCTTGTGACGTGCTCTGTTTGACTGCCTACAACTCTGGCTGGTCGTGCTGCTCTCAGGAGATCCGGGGATTTCTTCTCTTTGCTCACTTTGAATTATTCAGTTAATAGTTCCCTAGAAATGACCCAATAGAAGTCTGGGTCACATTTTAGCCTCCTGCTCCATGTTTTTCAGGTTGCTTCTTTTCGACCCAAGGGGTACCTGGAGGCCAGGTTGCGTGTCACCAGGTTGCTTTTATCCTTGAGGTCCCAGGCTTTTAATCTCAATGATGTCTTTGATAAGGAGCTTTACAAACTTTGCTCGTTTGTTTTCTGTGATATGTGGTTAAAGAACAGCAGTCGTTGCTTTCTTTGGATGAGATTAGCTCTTGTAATTTCTTCTATTTTTTGATATTTGTGACTGCATTCAATTTTGGTCTGTGTGATGGCAGCTAGAAGCAACATTTTTTTCTTGATATGAGTAGAATTTGCTTGCTAACTCTGTGCTGCTACAAAAAATCCCCCCTTAAATCCTCTAAGCTATTTGTACTAATCCTCATTACTGTATTTTGTGAATTTCTATATTTTGCCTTTGACTAATGCTGCATTTTTCTCTTGTACCTAAGAAAACCTTAAAATAGGAATTCTGGAATAGAAAAGGATGTGTAAGAAGATTGCAGATTACTGTTGGTTTTCTAGTGGCCATTCTTTCCATTGCTGTGTTAGTGCAGAGGCTTAATGAGCAAGTTTGACTCCAGGGCAAGGCCGAGTGCTGCTCTGAACAGCAGTTCCCATGTCGTATTCCTTTGAAATGAAGCATTTGCTATCCTGCCAGCTTTCATTTTTGTATTTGTGCCTGTTGCATTTGTCAGGGTACAGTAAAGAATTTGGTCACTCAAAGGTGCTGCCTCAAAATTTGGGGAGACAGATAGTGATGCCCTTGGAGCAGCTGCTAACGCATGTTTTGGATATTCATGCCTAATCTAGAACTCTAATGATCCACTCCACTCCCCTTTGACCTTCTCCTTTATATATGTGCATTCAACCAAAACCCACCACCCTGTCTCCTGAGGGGTGACTCTATAAGGACCTAGAGAATTTTTTCAAGCAGAGCCTTTTGCTGAAGGAGGGCAGGTTTAGGTTGGATATTAGGAAGAAATTCTTCCCTGTGAGGGTGGTGGGGCACTGGCACAGGTTGCCCAGAAAAGCTGTGGCTGCCCCATCCCTGGAAGTGTTCAAGGCTGGGCTGGATGGGGCTTGGAACAGCCTGGGATAGTGGAAGGTGTCCCTGTCCGTGTCCTGGTCCCTGGCAGGGGGTTGGAATGAGATGATCACTAGGGTCCCTTCCAACCCAAGCCAGTCTGTGACATACTTGTTTGGTGAGGATATGCAGCCGTTGTAACCTGGCCTCCCCTAGATGGTGTGCGTAGCTGTTTACTTTAGCAAGGTATTTACACTGCTAACACCTGCCTCATGGAGAGTTTCATGTTCTTTTCTCCCCTTTCTCTTTCAGGCCATGGCCTGTTTGCTTCTCCACAAAGTTCTGCTACTTCATGAACTGAAGCTCTTCGTTACAGAGGAGGAGTGGGAGGAATTGATCAGCAGAAGCATCAGCCAAGTGACAGAGGTAACAAGCTCCAACATGTTTAAAGTACAGATGACACCTAATGGATGCTGCTTTCGTCCATCTGGTGCTCGGTCTCAGAGCTACAGTCTGGGACTGTGCTCAACTTAAGAGGTCTTAGAGACCTTGTGCCTGCTGGCACTAGGTCTGAGTAGTCCCCACCAGGCTGGCAGAATCCTTGTAACACCACTGTGATGTTCCTGGTGCAGCTCAGCAAGGCTGTGTACGGATCCAAGAGACAGAGCTCAGATTTTAGGGAATACACTCATCAATTTAAGGTGTTTTAAAAAAATATATTGAAAAAAAATGGAATGGTATTGTGAACATTGATTTCAGGACATGTCATGCAAGTTCTTTATTGGAATGAACTTCAGAGCCACAGAAGTAGAGCTGAGGTGCACTGGTGCGTTGCAGGCCTTCTGGACCAGACTCGCTTGCTAATATTGTTCATCAGGGAAACCTTAAAATACACTGGAAAATAATTCATACAGAAGAAACAGTGACAGAAATTGCAGGGCTCCTGAGTCCTGAGGCAAGTGAAAATTGTACTTGAGGACAGTGTTTGGGTGCAGCTGTTACGTGGGAGATGATCTGTGGGACAGGAGGTTGAAGAAGCAAATGCCATTCACTTCTGTTCTTGTGGATTGACGTGGGGGGAACCAAGCAGCCAAATTAATGTTGTGATGCAGTGACTAACCTTGATGACATGGGAGATTCCAGTGTTAGGGTTTCTGTGTAACTGTAATAATGACCTCTTTCTAAGGGTAGCTTTCATTCTTTACTTAATTCTTCAGATGCCAGTTACATGGTAATTTAGGCTATTCTATAATTTGCTGTATTGAAACAGAGCAATTAGATCTGTTTCTTTCTGTCAAGGAGGGATAAAATCTAAGCAAGTGTAAAACAAGGAATTTAAAGATGCTGTTTATAATTGTGGAGAAAGCAGGTAATCCTTGGTTTCATTAAATACTTTTTATTTAAAGATTACATCAGGAATCCAGTGGGTGGAGTTAGGTATGATTTTGTTTCTCAACTACATAAAACATGCCACTCCTCCCAACCTGGTCATCTCCATGTTTCTCTCTAGCAGCTGAATACATGCAGAACTCAGTGATTCACTGGGAAACCACAAACATTTACAGTGCCTTTATGTTGTACTTGTCAGGGAGAGTTTAGCATCTTGCAACCCATCCAAGATTATAATGAGCTCTGCTATTAAAGTTTCCTCAGTGCGTCTCATTTCTGTGGTCATGTGTGTTTAAAGAAAAATTCCTGGGAAATACTGTCAGTTTGTTTGGGTTGTCCAAGATTCACCCTGCGGGCAGGAGGCCTCCCATACTGTTAAATGGCAGTGGCATATAGCTGCTGGTTCTCTTTTTGGCCTGCAAAAGCCCTGAGATAACATTTTTACAGACTGCTGTTGGTCTTCATACACGCGGGGGTTTTGTCGCCCTTCCTCCTGCTCCCCCCATGTACTTAACTCAGCTGGTGTGGCTCTGTGGGGCTGGGGCAGCTGCACATTAAATACTGCTGTAGTGAGAAGGGGTGAAGGACTTTATATTCTACATAACAGTTTTGATTCATAGCCAAAGGCTGGCACTTGTGCTGCAAGACTTTCTAAAGCTGCAAAAGGAATTCTATGTCTTTTTGGTGGTGCAGAAACACTCACTTCTCTGAGTAAGAGCTGTAAAAACATGTAGTGGCTCTATGGTGTAGTAAAACAATATTCATAGTGTCACTGATCTCTTTTGAAGATGGTAAAAAGTCTGTTGTTGTAAAAGTCAGAGGCTGGAAACGGAGCAAATTTAGAATCTGTAGAAAGTGTCTATTTGTCAAAGAGACTATTCCACCATTAAAGTAACTTGCTGAAGAGTTCATTAGCCCTGAATCTCCAGGTGGAAGCTGTGTGCTTGGCTGACAGAGAAGCTGCAGGTTGGGTAGAAGTTCCAGGCCTGATGTTGAAGTTATGGGGTGAGTTTGTTTGGGAAGAGCTTGGACTGAACGACAGCCCTTTCTGTCACTGCTGTCCTCACACGCTCCTGCTTAGCTGGAGGACTGGGAGGATGTTTGCAGAACTCTGAGTTTCTCTGCAGCTCAGTCTCATGCCTTTTCTTCCGAGACATGTTTCCATGGGCCATTCCAGGTCAGCTGTGATTTCAGATGTGAGTATGTAAGTGAGTAGATGCTGGCAGATGTGGATGCTTACCTGTGAGAACCTGGACTGAGACCTGTGGGATGTTGTGGAAAATGATGACATTTATTGCCCTGCCTCTGCTTGAAATGTTTGTATTTGTTGTCATTGGCCATCCCTGCCACTGTCCCTCACCAATAGCTGTTTTAAGAGGAAAAAAGGGTAATCTAGAATTCTGTACCTTTCTTTGACTCGGAGAGAGGTTTGCAGCGCTTTAACTGATGTGCACTTGTAATTCAAGCAATGCTGTTGCTCACAAGGAGACTGTCACCTGGAGGCTTTGTCACACTCTGTATCCTGGGTCACATTTGCAGTTCAGAGGCTGTAGCTCCCCAGGTGCAGGATTGCCCTGGCAGGCTTAAGGCTGTCAGAGAGGACAAGATACTATCTCCTGGTATCTGCCTGCTTATCCTGTCTCGCCTCAAGGATTGCACTGCATACCTGCTGAGATCCCTTGGTGAGGAGCATCCTCACCAGGGAAATCTGGGATGGGTTAGGCAGTGATACGAGCTGGAACTGAGGAAGAAGCAATGTGAGACAAGTGCAGTCTTGGATATCACTGAATTATGCAGGCAAAGCTAGGAGGCAGATGAGGGAGAATCAACGGCCAGGAACGTTAAGTGAAAAGACAGGTTCCCGAAATAGCAGCTCTGGCTGCTGCGAGGCAATGGCTCTTGTGCTTACATAAGCTAGCTTGGCCTTATTTGTTCCCAGATTGTTTAAGCATGCTTATAAAACATACATCACGGCCATGAGGGATCCATGTTTGCCTTCTCCTCGCTGTCAGCGAGGCAGGTCTCGATGTCCCATCGGGTACTTTGGAGTTGACTTGTTTGTGTGAGAGCCCTGCTTGCCATTGGTGCTCTTGGCTTGAGCTGCTGGGTCACTTGGGCAAAAAGCCTCATCCACAGCCTTGCACTGCAAAGGTGAGGAAGCAGAAAAACAGCTCTGGCACAGTTTTGGCCTCCCAAATCCTAAACAGTTACTTTACACAAAGCAGAACCTTGCTACAGTTGTTCAAGTCTGTTCTAACTGGGGGTCTGGATGGCTCAGTTGTGTTCATGGTATAAAGAAATAGAGTTGCTTCATGTTGTAAGTGGCAGAGCTCACCTGGGATGCTGGAACATTTGACAGAACCATCTTCCTTTTGGAGAGCTTTGTTCTTTATCAGTAGGTCTCAAAGTGCTTTACAAAGGAAATTCAAACCAGTGAGTTGTTGATGTAATGCAGAAAGTATTTTGCAGAAACCCAAGACATAATGGATTTGGTTTGCTAAAGTAGTTCGTCCTGTTTTACAGGTGACACTCCTTGGCTGGGAGTTGAGCCAAGAATCAAACTCGGGTCTCCGGAGACGTCTCAGAGACCCTTTTTGTGCATGGGCAATCTGACTGTCTCTCAGCTTGGCTTCAGAACAGCCCCATGTGTTGGACAGTCATCTCTGTCCCATGGTCATCTCTGCTGAGTGTTGTGAGTTCAGGCTGCCCTGAATCACACAGTAAAGTATTGCAGAGCCCGAGAGGTCCAGTTCCCCATTCCATACAGGAAGCTCTCACCCAGTTTTGGTGAAGGATCTCTGGGTTTGCTGCTAGGGCTCACACACTCTTTTTTACTCCATCCAGCATCTCTCATTTTGATCTTTCAGCTCTCCTGGTTGTCACCGTAGCCACATTTCGGTGTTTGCTTCCCTTGTTAAAGATGTATTTATGTTTCCTTTTTATATGTTACAAAATTGCTGTCTTGGCTTTGGAGAGATCTTGAACCTGTGCCAATTTTTTAGTAACTCACTGACAGATTTGGGGCTGGAAGTTCCAGGTTCTGAATACATAATTTCATTACCTTTTTTTGTCATCCCTTTCCTAGGGACCAGCTTACCCTCCCGAACAGAGGTGCTCTGTGTAACTCTCAATTTATGCTGAAACTCCCAGTTATGATGTGAAAGTCAAAGGGAGTGGGAATAGTCCAGAAAATGTGTATTTTGATGGCTGTGAACTTCAAAACAGAACAGCCCTCAGAAAACTGTTGTTAAAACTGCTTTCTCTGGCTTGAACACAGCGGTTTCCTGACGGTTTCCTTTGTCTTTCTTCTGCAGTAAGTACATCATAAGAAGAGACAAACTTTACTACTGATTCTCCCTTTGCTTGTTTTGTCAGCATCATAAGGAATGGGCAGAGCAGACAGTGTTCCAGTTAGCTGTTTGAAACCCAAATGGGATCAAGGCATCCTGCACTGTAAAAGTGCTGACAGAATCTGATACCTAAGTTCAGTGCAAGACCAAAGCACTCCCAGTCACCAGTTCTGGGGCTTTCAGATATTTACATTTTCAGATAATTACATCTTCAATGAGATGCATTTGATGCCTCCATACACTTAGGTGGTTGCTTAGGCTTGGACTGGGCAGGCATGAATGTAGACAGATAGGGAATTACATGGCCTGGGAAGGGATGGCATAGATAACCCAAAACCTGTTTTCCATATCGTGTGGAAGTTACTGCGCACTCCCTGAAGACTTTTGTTGTATGGCATTCCAGGGTTTTGTTACTATGGTGTTGTTCAGCGAGGGATTTAAAATAACTATCTGGAGCTACTGAGAATGTCTAGGGAAGAGAGGGATATACTATCTGGCCTTCCAGTGTGGACATGCCCTTAATTTCTGAAGGGCATCACATTTGATTATTGGTGTCTTAATTTGTAGTGAGATAAATTACTAAAGTGACTTCATCAGATCTCTAAAAAAGCCATCCTTCAATTTTTTTCCTTGAAGATTTCCTGAACTTTTATCTGTCCATCTTTATAAATTCTTAGTTCATTGCCCTTTCTCAGCCTCTTAGCTTGTAAAATGAGGCCAGTAGTGATTTAACTGATATTTTTGACGTGCTTTCAGAATACTGGATGTCTCTGTGGAGACTTCCTTCTCCTCTGTTCCCTCAGCTGTCCTGTTTGGTTTTTCCCTGCTGCATTTTCATCTGGCCTTTGGAAAAAAAATCAGACCATTAACTTGGGAAAGCGTTGACATTTTCTGTGAGAATGGCTTCTGGATTTTTTGTCTGCTCCCTGTAATAACTGCCAAAATAAGCATCACCAAAAATGTCCTTTATTTACACCCTTCAGCATGTGGATCTGCTTAGTCCCCTGACTTCCCTTCTTCTCAGTCAGGGGCAGGCAGAGACTTGGTGGTTCCCTCCCTTTGGGAGCATTTCTTGATGACTTGTTTGTGTTAGAAATGCAAGGAAGTAAGTTTTGAACATTTATGTTTTCAGTCTTTAGAAACTTAGTGAGAGAAAATGGATGGAGGAGGGACTGTCAGCGCGTCTCTTCTGCCTTTAAGAGCTCTCAGCAGCAGCTGCTATGCTGGTCAGGTGGGTGGTGTGAGAACCTCTCCTTGTGTGCCTGTGTACCTGGTGTACATGGAGTTGGAAATGGATGTGGCTCTGTGGATAGGTGGAAACTGGAGTGAAGAGACGTACTCCTCTTCCCTCCTCTCTTCTTTGTCTTCCATGGTTTAGCCCTAAGTTCTGGTTTGGGATCTATTGTATAGTGAATATTATTGTCTTGGTTTTGGAGACAAATTTAGGAGAAAACTCTGAAGAGAAGGGCTCCAATAATCCCTTTCGCCAATGAGAGAAATGGATACCAGTGGGCGAAAGTGAAAACAACCCCTGTTTATTAACAAAGAAAGAGTGCCCGCAAGGCACAGAAAAATAAAGAAAAAAATTGAATAAATGCTAGATACTGAAATTGTGGAACCTTGCCCGGCCCAGAGCCCAGTGCCAGCCTCCCCTCAGCCGCGGGCCCCTCCCCCTGGGGGCAGTTCCGGGCACGGCCGGCAGGGGGCGCTGGTGGCTCCCGGCCGGGCAGGGCGGGTGCGATGGTTCCCCGCGCCTGCAGGGGGCGCTGTGCCGCGAGCTCGGCCCCCCTCTCCACACGGCAATGGCGGCGCAGCTGGCGGGAGAGGGGTGGAGGGAAGGCGTCCTCTCAAATTCACAGGGGGAGCCGATCCTGGTGCCCCTCTGGATAGCGAAAGGGGCTGTAGCAGGGAGTTCAGAAGCAGTAGCAGGTTGGAATGGCAGGGTGGGCTTCCTCAGGGCAACAAGCAAGAGGCAGCAAAACTCTGCAGCTGTAGCTGGACCGAGGGGCGTCCCCGCACGCAGGGGGGAAACAGCTACAGCGTAGCACAACCCTGGAGCGATGGCAGAGGTACGGCAAGGGCTGGGCAGCGACACAGAGAGACTCCCTGGGATTTCTCACCAGTGCTGGCTGGGCCCTGGGTCTGGGCTGTGCGGAGGAGGGAGCAGCCCCCCGGCAGGAAATGAGGGTGGTCCCGGGTGCTGGTGTGGCACTCACTGGCTCTGGGCTTCTCCAACAGCAGAGCAGCAGAGGAAAAAAAAGCAAGCCAGCAAGCCCAGTCACAGTGCCGAAACAGGCAAAACCCACAGAAACTGCAGGATCCCTGGTCAGAGATACCTGGCCACGTGTGTCCACTCGAACAGCCCACCCTGAAACGGGAGTGCTGCCTCACCCCGCCCCCAACTCCCTCCAGAAACCCTGGCCTGGCTCCCATTCATCACCATAGCCCCAGAGCCAGGGAGGATGGGGGGGGACAGGGACAGCAGCCACCCCAGGCACAAACAAAACAAAACGGATCAAAAACCCCCAAAATGGTATGGCATAATAAACCATCCCCAAGACAGTTATCATGAAAGGAAGTATTTGGGGCCAACTTGTCTGGGTTTTGGGAAGCTCAGAGTTGATTCCTGGCTCTGTCATAGTTTGTGTGGCATGTTACTTGGCCCCTGTGAGATACAGGGAATGATGCTGGCTTACCTCCTTCCTCTCAGGAGAAGCACAAGCAGAGTTACAGGTGTGGTGATGGGATACTGAGCATACAGTGTTCTGTATGCTCACATTGGATAGTAACAGGAGCTGTGAGCATATGGAATACTGCAATCCTTCAGTTGGTTGTCAGTTCCCTCTTAAACTCTCAATAACACAGGAAGGCTCTGCCCTTCCCAAAGCTCACCTGTATGGTGACATGGGAAATCTTGTGCTTTGGCTCAGGTACTGGACACGGCTTGTAGGGCCCCCAGTTGCTGGGCCCCTCTGGGTGTGATTCTACTACAGGGACCTGAGCCACACCCAAAATCCCAGGCTATGCCATTGCTCGGGGATCCTGCATGCAGCATGGAGCTGGGGCACAGCTTGGATCTCAGCATTCGGAGCTCAGACCTCTGGCACGTCCTCATTGTGGCTGGGCACATTCTGTGGGGTGGAACCTTTGCTGAACTCTGCTGCTGGAGAAGAGACTTTACCTGAGGAACCCTGGGCTGTCCAGTGGTGTAAGGTCGTGGAGGGGTGTGTCTGCAGAAGGACTTGGGGCTGTGTCCAGCCATGAATCCGCGCATTCATCCATCAGTGTCTGGTCTGCTGTGTGGGAGGAGGGGCCGGATGGAGGTAGCGCAGTGTGCAGAAAGAATGCAAGTTGGCCGAGCTTCTCCAGCTCTCAGTGATGGATCTGTCGGGCTGATCCCATGGAGGAGAAGAGCTTTTTGTTTCAAACAGTGGACTAGGCTGAAGGACATGCTGGGAATGCATAAATGTTGAATGGTATTCAAACTTCCAGCTGGGAACTGAGCTTGTCTCTGGTGGCAGGGCACTCCACGGCACTGAGATGCTGCTGTGCCTTGTGAGGCTGGGCTGAGCATGTCCCCCAGTGGTCCCTGAGGAAGGGGCAGAGGTGCAGGCAGATGTGGATGTGGAGACTTCCAGAAACGTTGCATGGCTCCATGTAACAGCATATTGCCATCTCCCCTGCAGGCAAGTTGGGCAGCTGGGATGCTGACTTTGGCTCTAGGTGCCCATACAGCACTCTTGCTGTGTGATGGGTTTCAGGGGAGTTTTGGACTTAGAAACTGAGCTGTGTGGTTATAACTACCTGCCAGCGCTCTGTCCTACCTGTGTTACTGAATTACTGCCGATATTCACCTCTTGTGCTCTGACTAACTTGTTTTACACTTTGTGAAGATGGGGGAATGCTGTGAAGTGCAATGCCACATGGAACGAAGGCTAGATCCTGCAGTAGTTGGGATATATTAATGTGTGATACAGGAATGAGGGATATAGTAAAACTCACTGATTGTTAAGATGCTGGCAGTGTGCAGTTCTTCTTGTAGAAATCCGAGAAGCAGAGAACTTTGGATCCAGGAGTGCCCTCCTCCAGAAACAGCCAGAGGCTTTTGGAAGCAGCGTGTCTGACATAACAAGACAAAACCATCTCTGCCAGCTGAATCCACATAGGGTGAGGCAGGAGCTGTATTGCTGTATTGGCTTGAGGTGAGATGGGAGTTCCAGCTGTGAAAACTGCCTCCACAGTTTTTCCTTTTGGAAAATGACCTGCCCAGATCTGCTGACAGCTCAGATGTACAGGCATGATTAACCACCACAGGTATTGCTGAGCTGGAACTGGAACCGAGATATCTTGTGAAATGGGACAGGCTGTTCCTGAAGCAGCAGGGTAGGAAAAGGAGAAAATGGGAGAAAAGCAACATAAATCAGCAAGTGATGCCTGTGTAGCTGTTGGGTATAAATCATGTGGTCCTCTCTGCTTTTAGTATTGCGTAATTGGGCTGTGTGACCCTTGGGTTGTTAATGCTCTCAGAGGCTGGAGAAAGAGGGAATTAGATACCTCTGGAACAGCACATGGCAGAGAATCACAGAACAGGTGGTTAGACAAGTTCTTCTGGGTTTTCCTTTAACCTTCCACCACTGACCTGTAGCATAGCTGGAAGCAAACCCATGCTTTGTGCCTCAGCCTTGCTATGTAAAACAGATCTTTACCAGCCTTGTGCAAGTGTTTGTGATCTGATCAGTGTTCGAGGCTCTCCCAGGGGTGCTGCAGAGGACTGAAATACTACTACTCTTTTTAAGGCATGTTTGCCATGTGTTGCAGTTTGCCATCTGTTACATAATAGCTTTTGCTTTGATTTTATGATTGGATTGTGTACATTCCCCAAATAAAATCAGGGTGGGCCTGTAAAATGATTGACCTCTGCATTTGGGGTGGCAGAGCTGATTTCATCTCTTGGAGAGCTGAGTGAGGGAGCAGAACACAGCATGCAGACAGTGGTTGGTACCCTATGTAGCAGGAAGTTACTATAATTACTTGAGATTAAATTACATAAATTCTTGGGAAAGCTGCTTTTGACTTCTGGACACAGTTCCCATTGAAGAGGATTTGGATCTCGTTCCCTGGGAGCCATTTCCCTAGGCTTGCCAGCAGTCACAGCCCAAAGTCAGCTTCTTTTACATAACCAGAGTGAGCATGTTTGTGTTGGTGTCTCATGCTAACACAAATAACACAAATCCCATTGAAGCAAACAACACAAATAACTCAGATCCCATGGAAGCAGATGCTCCATTCTGTGTGCTCCCTGCTATGGGAGGGAACGCCTAATCAGAGATACCATCTCATGGAATGCTAATGGGGAGTGCTCTGAGTGGTGAGATAAGATAATAAGTGATTTTGGGCTGAGCAGGAATTGGGCTCAAGTCTTTAAGGAGGCTTGACTGTCTCAACCTACCACATACAGAGGTGGTGCAAATTTGTTTTACACCCTTTGTGGCAGAAGGGAAAGGGGGAAAGGCATATGTTGAGAAACAGTAAAACTTCATCTGAATCCAGCTTCCTTAAAGCCAATCCTTTCTGCTTCTGGGCTAGAGAAAATTGTACAGTCTGTAGGAATGGATTATCTGCTGCTTCTTTGCGGCTTCTTTGGCTTCTCCACTCACCCTCCTTGTTCGTTCCTGGTCTTTGAGAGGTGTTTTAAAGTGATCCATTTCAGTAGGGAGCTCTTTGTTTGCAGAGCATCTAAGTTGTACCAGTTTGCTTCTGGCTGTTTATACTGGTGGAAGTGTGGTTGTGTTTCCAGATTCATGCAAAACACTGCTTTTAATATAGATGTTTAATCACTAGACTAGTGATGTTTTCCATCTCCAGCTGGGCCAGCCACTCTTCTTTCCACAGGTCTGCATGAATTTGGTTAGGTACCCCCCACTAGATGCACATCCCAGTTTCCCCAGCACCTGAAAACATGCGTACTGCTGAAAAACAGCCCCTCAGGTGTTGTTTCAGAGCTACAGAACTTTTCTTTTGACTTCAGTAGGATTTATTTCAAACTCTTCAAAGCATCAGGGCAGCAAGAACAGGCAGAGTCAAGCCAGTGTGATTTAAATGCGGTTGTCTACATCACTCATGTACGGTGAAGAGAAAATGCAATTTATTTTTAACACATTTTTAATTCTAAAGTGTTTGTATATTGAAAAGATGAAATGACAGTTGACTTCACTCTGGCTGCATCTCACAGCACTGCCCTGATTCTTCTTGTCCTGAGGAGCTGACAATCCATGCTGATTTTCTCATACTGTGAACTTGTGCACAGCTTAGCAAAATAAGGATCTCAACCTAATAGCCTCTCTGAAAGCTGATTTAACCACAAGGAAGACTGTTAGCCTGGCAATATTGTTCTTAAGATTGCAAAGAAAATGTTTATGTAAATCAGCCTTTTTTGTTTATTATTATTTTTATTATTAGTGGTAAGCCTAATAAACTGAATGTGCCTGACCCACAGGGTGTTATATCCTACATGTGATGATTTATTTTTTTTTCAAATCACACACCCTACGTTTATTTCTCTTTTTACCTGGGAGACTTCAGAGCTGTGGAATTGTGTGACCTTGTAGGTTAATGACAGCTCTGGAATAGAGTTGCAGTGCATCTGTCTGTATCAGAAGAGAGTAATTAGCAAGTTATTGATAGTCAGATGAAGTTGCAGCTTGAATTCCAGCCAGCAGAATGGCTTTCTAATACAGGGCTTGAGTGGACCATCCTGAACAGGAAATAACTGTATCTTTATTATTTAAAAAAGATACTCCCAGGGTGTGGAGCCTGTACAGATAGTGAATAATTCTACTTGAAGGCTGCTGTTTTTGCAGATGTGTTATCTTGTCTTTCCACTTTCTATGCTGAAAGTGTTCCCTACACTCTTGCTGGGCGTCACTGTTTTTCTGTTTTGAGTGTCATTACTGAAAGAATTTGCTTTGGGGAATAGATTTCTTACTTCTCTCGGTGTCTGCAAGGATTTTTTATGTTATTTGCCAGCTTTATGCTGATGTAGATGGAGAAGAGTTTGCTGAGTCCTTAAATTGTTTCCAATCTGGTTGGAATACAGGATCTGTGAGAGAACGACGACATTCCACTGCTGGGTACAGGTTTGGGGCAGAGACTTTTCAGCCTGAGGAACTGAGGATGCTGAGCATGGGGTGGGCTTTTCCCCTTGGCTGTGTTGAAATGTCCAGATTCCAAGGAAAGGAGGGCTTGGTCACAAATGCAGCCTTCTCTAGAAGAGTGGGCTTTGATAGGACATGCCTCTGTCTACAGCGCTCTTGTCTCTGCCAATCCTATATTTCATATTAGTGTGATCTGTGTGGGGTTTGCTGTGGTGAGTGTGTCCACGCAGAAATAGAGTGGGAAGGAAAAGGACCATGTAAGCAGGGATGAAGGACCATCTGCAGGCAGAGGATCAGTGCCCCTGAGCCACTGGGCTGCCTCTTTGATCCAGCTGCCTTTTTATGGCTATTTCCTGCACTTTTTGTAAATAACTGGCTTTTATTTGACCTGCCTTTGGAGTGATTTTCCTCTAAGCCAGACCTTTCGATGTCTCGGAAACCCTGCAGCACATAGAGAGAACACCAGGGAGATTTTTCCCTCAGTTATTTCAGTGAACTTAAGCTTGACAAGGCCTGTTCCAGGCTGGCACCTGGGATTTCCTGGGCATAAGTCGTAATGGATTTTTGCAGTAATGCTGTATGTGTAAATCCCAGCTCCTGAGGCTGAGTAGCCGTGGTCCCTCAGGTGAGTCTGTTGTCTGGCATCTTCTTGGCTTCTCCAGGGTGGCGTCAGACATTATTGTGCCTGTTTTTCTCCAGGAAAGCATCTCCAGTTGTGCTTTAGCTTAGAAACTATGGACAGCAGCAAGGTTGTGCTTCTGTGATACTGCTTGCTCTTACTTTGTCCAGTTTTTTCTTAATTAACCTGGGCACCAGAAGCTTTCACCAGGTGCCTTCCTGAGCTTTTCCAGAGTTTGGTGGGGTTTGTGTTCCAGAATTACTTTGCTGACAGGTGAATCCTGCCATTCATTTACTTGTTTTCTGCTTTCTCCTGTGAAGTGTGATTTGTTTCCCTAGCTAATGTGTGTTTCTTCTCAATCTTCTCATTTAATTTGCAGTGTTTGAAAACAGTTGGAAAACCCATCATGAAGGCTGAGAAAGAGAAAGTTGCCAAGAGCTTGGAGCTGTTGAACTTTCTCCTTAAAACTGTGACAGGGCAGGTGAGTGTGTGACCCAGTATGTGACAAATGGCTGCTTTCTGAGCATCTTTTAAATGTCACACTTGGATTTTGCCATGTGATTACTACGTCCCACCTAATTTCCTACCAAAAGCACCTGTAGAGGGAATGCCTGGTTGGATCTGAGGACAGAAGAGCCCTCCTGTCTGAAGGAGTGATCCATAGTCTTTATGAGCTGATCTCCAGAGGAGAATTTGTGCAGTGTTCAGCAAACGCTTGCGGCATCTGCTTTTTTAGCAGCAGAAATACAACCTGGGGTACAGTGAGGGTAGGCTTTATCCCAGGTGATTGCTCTTTCCTCTCCACTGAACTCCAGAGATCATGATTCCCAAAAACAGACTTAATAGTTTTAAGAGCAGGAGTGAAGCTTTGTTCTGGGGCTTTGTTTTCCCTAATAAAAAAAGACTTTTCTGAGCATGTGAAGGTTTTCTATAGGTGACAAAATATGTCCCTAATGTGGTCTTATTTACTGGAGGAAAACACCACAAGCAGCAGAATTGCTGAAGCCCATTTTCCTACTGAGAAGCCCAGAGCTCAGACCACAGCTTGTTTCTTTGTGATGACCTAATAGGAAAGTGGATGGAGAAGAGAGGTTATTTCCAAGGCTCTTGTAGGAGCTGAATAGCCTTTGAGACACCCCCTTCTGCCTGGTTTGACTGAGATTATGCAGTGGGTTACAGAAGAGGATGCCAGATCTTTAGAAACCAGACTGAACATGCTGCTGCTTTTCTCCTGGATGGGTACATAGCCATGTGTCTTCTTTTCCCTGCTCCCAGCCATGGACAGGAAAGGAGAGCGGACTGAAGAATCCTCCAGCTCTTTTTATGCCACTACAGTTCTGTTAGACTCATGCCTCTCATGGCAGAAACTCAAGTTGTCAAGCAAACCCAGTACCTGATGGCGTGGTGTGACTCACCAGGTTTTGCCCCAAACTGAAGTGGTGTTGCAAACGGACTCAAGGCAGTGGCTTGGAGAGGCCAGGCAGGATTGGTAATTCCTGCCATAGCCTTCCCCTAAGGAAAGCCTGTGCCCTGCTGCTGTGAGTGCCCCTCCCGAGTTCACTCTGCAGATTGTCTCTACTTGCCTCTTGCAGAAGCTGAATGTGAAGTTGACAGAGGTGGAGAAAGTGCTACTCACTCTGAAGCAGCTGGAAGACATTGGGAATTCGCCACGGCTCGACTCTCTCTACTGGAACGTCATGCGCTGGCTGAATTACACGTATGTGTGCTTGGCATCCTCGCATTCTGCCTTGTCTGGGGACCTGCCTGCCTGTCCTGCTTGTGTACGATGATGTGGGGAGGTGGGAAGAGAAAGGAAGTCAAGGCAGTGAGCTCAGGGTGGAGTTTAATGGAGCTCTTTGGTTGGTGGGGTTGAGACATTCACTTACATGTGTTTGGAATAGTACCGGGCTCATTGTTCTATGTGCTTACATCTTGGGATTGGTCCTTGATGGGAAAGGGTTGTAACACATGACTGACGTGTCTGATACCTGATCATGTGCTGCCAGAAGACTAAGAAAGCCAGGGCCACAGGCAGGTGTTATCCCACCTCCATGGATAACCTCATCCTCACAGCATTTATCCTCATCCTGTGCTTCCTGCACCTTTCTGGTGCTTCTGCCTGTTCGTGGACTGCCTGTCACATGGATCACACTGTTCCCTGGCTGTAAATTAAGTTGCTCTTGATTTTTGGCATTCTCTCTGCAGGAAGCCCAAGAAAGAGAAGACAGCCAGTAAGCCCGCACAGGGAGCGGAGTCGCTTAAGCGGAAGAAAAAAGGCTTCCTGCCAGAGACCAAGAAACGCAAGAATCGCAAGAAGGGCATCCGGGAGAATGGAGTGACACCAGGGGAAGATGGAGAACCAGCAGCCCCAGAGGAGCAGCCCCTGGGAACAGAAACCCCCAAGCAGAAGAAAGGCCTCATGCCTGGTGGCAGCAAAAGGAATCCAAACACAGGGGGCAGGGAGAACGGAATGGCAAAGGTGGGCAGGGGGGACCTCCCCACTGCTAATGGAGGAGATGCTGTGGCTGACAAGAAGAAGAAGAGGAAGAGGAAAAACACAAACAGAAAAAGAAAAGGTGCTGCAGGTGATGAAGCTGAGCAGGTTCCAGCTGCAAAGAAAACCAAGGGGAGTGTTGTTCAGGAGACCCAGCAGAAGCAGGACAAAGCCAAGAAGAAAAGAAAAGAGAAAAAAGCTCGAGTGCTGCAGGAGTAAACACCCATGGACTCACTCAGGCCTGGCATGGCTCAGTAGACTGTTGAAATACATTTTATATCTATAGTTTTTATGCTCTCCATGACTTTTAAATAAACCTTCCATGATGCTGAGCTCTAAAGCTGTGGCTTTGGCTTGTGTGGAGGGTTCAGCCTAGAGCTCAGAGAGCTTCAGGAGGTTACATGCCCTCCAGGCTCTGGGAGATGCCCACTCTCTCTTCTCTGGCAGTGCCAAAGAATCCTGTCTCCTTGATTTCCCAAGGCAGAAGTGAGCGGCTGGTTTGGATTCCTTGGGGAGTTGGGGTGGGTGTGCTGACACTACTGAGTTACATGATCAAGCTATTGTGGGAGATTCAGAAGTAGCTCCTAAAGGCTCATCCGTGTCCTGCCCAGGCCCAGCAGTGCTCACAGCTTTTCCAGTATGGGAGATGCAGCCTCCAAAATGCCTGGGGTTAAATGGGTTTGCACATGCAAACTCTGGGGTCAGCTGTTTCCAGTTTGACCACTCTGGTGTTGTCAGTAACCACCGTGATCTGGTTTTTCTTGCCTTTTTGCTGCTGAGTGCAGGAGGGGTCATGGCCGCTGTGGTAGTGCAGGGACATCAATAAATCAGTGAAACAATTGAAGTGGCTGATTGATTGGCCACTCTGCCAGGCCAGCAGCCTGTGTGCAGCCATGCAAGGCACCTGGAACAGCAGGCTTGCAGCAAACAGTCTGGGAAGGTGACTGCCTGGAATTGCATCTGCTTATTTATCCCCAGGCATGCTGGAATGCCATCATCCCTTTGGGGAGTGCCAGGACCAAGTTCTCCCATGTGCTGGGTACCTGGTTCTTGTTGAGAGCTGAGGCTCAAAGTGTTTGAAATGCTACTCATGCTGTAGTTGCCACTAAAGCCCCCTCCCTCTCCTGCTCCTCCCCACCTGCTGAGCACCCTGCTCCTGGATGCCAGAACGTGGGTGTTGGTGCCTGGCCCTGACTGCTCTCCAGCATCCGAGGGAGCAGTGCTGGGTTAATGACTGGACTTGATCTTGAAGGTGTTTTCCAACTTTAGTGATTCTGTGATTCTCTGAAGGCCTCTGGCCTCTCCTCCCTACTGCAGAGGAGTTTGGTGCTGGCTCCTGGCAGAAGCTGCTGCTGGCAGAGGGAAGGGCCGGGAGCAGGGCTGTTCCTGTTGTGCCTTTGGTGGGTCTGTACCACCAGGCAGAGATAAAGGCACTGGAAATGTCATACTGCTTTTGGAGGGGGTGAGAGAAGAGCTGCAAAGGGCTGTGTTTGCCCATGGCTATTTATCTGCCTTTGCAATGATTCTCTGCTCAAATGGCACAGAACTCCTGGGAGACAGCAGCTGGCAGCGGCACAGACACATCCCGTTGCAGACCCGCAGCTTCCTCTTCCCCTGTCCCAGCAGTGATCCCACAAGTTGAGCTGCACATCCAAGGTGTGTGCTGGCTCCTGCGAGCAGCAGGTGACAGCTGGAGTTGCTGTGCCCACAGCTCAGCACAGCATCCTTCCCGTGCCTGCCTTTCACTTCCTGCCTCTGCAGCTGGCTCCCTCGGGCACTTGGGTGAGTCAGGACTGAGGGGCACCGTGGTGTTGCCTTGGAGGACACAGCCCTTGTGCATGCTGGGTGAGGAGGAGTTGGCAGGCTCCGGACTCTGCAAGTCAAGAGTTTCTCGGGTATTGGCACAGATTGGGCAGGAGGTGAAGGGCAGCACTCCTTGTGCCCACCCGTGATGACTGTTGGCTTCCAACCTCTGAAGGCTTTGCAGAGGTACCCAGACAGGATGGAGATTTGGGCTGCAGGTGTGTGGCAGGACAGTGCAGATCAGACCTTCAGGAGGTGGCTGGTTCCTGCTCTCTGTGGTGCTCCCACACTTGTCTGAGCAATTCAGGGCTGGACTCACCCTGCTGAACCTTTTCTCCCAAAGCACTTATTCATCTGGAGGAGGTGGCTGTAGGCTCTTGACTGGAATAGCTGCTGTTGCAGCCTGCAGAAGAGCTGCAAATCTCTATTCCCAGGCAGAAGGTGTTGGCAATTATTGCCAATCCTGTCTCCAGGAAAAAAGGCGCCTCTGCTCCAAAGGGGCCTGTTGGCACTGGGGATGCTGCCCTGCCTCTGCCATTTACTGCTTAAAGCTGCTTCATTGCCTCGTTAAAACCTCAATCCCAGCTAAGCCACTCCAGCTGTCCCCTGAGTGATGACTTTTCATGTATTATGCAAATGCAGCACACAGGAGGCAGGCAGGTCAGGGCTGTCCATGGTTTAATGATCCAGAGGGGCTCCAAAGGGGACCAGGGGCTTCAGATCTGAACTGTCTCACTAATGATTTCTTTCTTTCTCTCTATGCCTGTAAATAGGACATCCTGGGATTTTGTGCCTCTGCTGTGTGGAACTAGAGGAGGAACAGCAGGCAGGTGTGGTGGGTGGGAAGCAAGGAGTGAGCTGGATGAGAGGGTTCTCTGCAGGCAGGTTAGGAAGGGAACCTTCACCTGCCTGCAGAGAGCACAGCTGTGGCATCCAGAGCCACCACGCTGGGCAAGTCCTTGCCCATATGAGGCCACAGAGCCTGGCTAAGCTGCTCTGGGATACCTGCCAGGGTCACTGCAGTGAAGAGTTCAAGTGGATCAGCTTGTCACTTGTCATTTTGAGAAGGGCAAAGCACAAGGCCAAAGCTGTGCCAGCTGTTGTTTCTGAAACAAGGATGGCCACTGGGTAGTGCCAGATACCAGCTGTCAGGCTGGAGAGGTTGACTGACCTCTGCCTTCTGTGTTCATCGGTGTGTTTAGTCTCCAGGACTAGCAGAGTGGTCAAGGGGAAAAGGGACAGGAGAGCTGCAGGGCACAGTGCGAGTCATGCTTCCCTAACAACTCTTGCCAACTAAATTACCTGACTGTAGGCTGGCTTTGATGCACAGCTTATAGAATGCAGTCACTAATCCACCAAGTCAGACTGTTTCACCAGCACTTATTTGGGCCTTTTAATAATCACAAAGGTTTAATTTTACTTGATTTCAGGTCCTGTCTGTTGCTCGACCTTTAGTGCTTTAGACAATTGAGCATGCTTTGATTTAAATGAAACATTTTCTTCTCAGCTGTCCTGGACTCAGAGCTCTTTGGCAGAGAGCTCAGCGGTTCTTCCAGATGCAAGAAAACAGCCACAAGCCCTGGGCACTGAGCTCAGGGGAGGGATGCAATGCTGGAGACTGGCCAAAGCCATGGGACAAATGCAGGCACGTGGAGTCCTGTGAGGGTGGTGAGGCCCTGGCACAGGGTGCCCAGAGAAGCTGTGACTGCTCCATCCCTGGAAGTGTCCCAGGCCAGGCTGGACAGGTCTTGGAGCAACCTGGGATAATGGAAGGTGTCCCTGCCATAGCAGGGGCGTGGAATTAATTGTTCTTTATGGTCCTTCCAGCCCAAACCATTCCATGAGTCTGTGATTTCTGATGTAATATCCTGTATGCCATACAGAGATTTTGCCAGGGACTCTGGCAATGGGTGCAGTGTTGGAGTTGTTTAGGAGCGGTTGCCATGCAATCAGCACCTCTTCGTACAACGTGATAAATGTAAATGCACCAGTGACACCAGGGCACTGCAGCACAAAGAGCATCAGCTTGTACAGACCAGCTCAGGAGAGGTCAGAGTGGTCACCCTGCACCAGCCCATGAGGCTGTTGTTTGTCAGAGCATGGGTGGCCCTGTGAGAGCTCTGCAGGCAGTGAGGGGAGGGTTTGTGAAGCGGGGATGGGGAGTGAGTGAGTGTGTGGGGGTGGGCACATACACACACACGGGTATGGCTGTGACCCAAACCCAGTGTGGACAGCACACTCTTGTTAGCAGTAGATGATGATGGATGGAAGCTAAAGCTGCTGAGCTTCAAAGCTTATCTATCTGCTGGAACATCAGAATTTGGAATATTCTTCTTAATAAAGTCATTTACAGGAATGATTAAGCAGAAAGCCCCGAGAAGCACTGACAAAAGGCCATCAGGGATGATTGTTTTAAGTGAGAGAGCCTTTGCTTTCACGGTGTCCTGGCTTGGACACTTTGTGCTGTGCTGAAGGAGAAGGACACTGAAGGGAGGCACTGCAGGGTGCCTTGGGAGGTTGTCTCTTCCAGCTGGTCAGGGGAGCCTCAGACACCCTTGTCTGTGTGTCACGGCAGCCCAAGGCAGAGCTGCAAGGCTCCTGATGCAGCAGGACCAGCCCCTTCACTCTTTTCCACAAGCCACCGTCCTGTGAGGTTGGTGGGCATGGCTGCTGCAGGATCACTGGAGAAGGGCAGCCTTGATGCCCACTGTGGGACCACTTGGGAATTCATTTCCTGGCTTCCCATCCATCTTCCTGACCACCTGACCCACGGCTCCTGCACCACCCATTTTCATCAGTCCATCAGCCAGGTCCTTTTAGTTGTGCTGTGAGGAGCCTAAATGGGGCCAGAGCAGGACCCCAGCTCTGTGCCCACCACTGACTCCTTCCCCCCAGCTCTGATCCTGGCTGGATCCAGCTCAGAGGGAAGAGGAGGCTGTAATCCACCACCTTCCCTGCTCCTGGTGTTATTTCTCAACAAACTCCAGGCAGGCTGGTGTCCAGGTAAGTCCTTGGCAGCTCTGTGGCTGCTGGAGCTTGGAGCATCCTTATCCCAGGGAACAGCCCTGCAGGCAGCAACCTCCAGAGTGCACAGCCAAGAGGTGACACAAGAATAGGAGCCAGGAGGTACATTTTAAATACTTTTATTTTTTAATTTACATAAAGGTATATATTTGGCTTATCTTTTTTTATACTCTGAGATTCACAATCAATTGCTCTTAAAAAATAAAATAGTCATTTGTTTCTGAAAGAAATCAGAAAACTGTTTTATACTGCTCCCTTGTATAACAAGAAAATACACTAATACTCCCGTACATCACATAGTAAAAGTGATTGTAAGTGCTGGTTTACCAAACAGTAAAGCAAATGGAGAAGAAAACAAGCATTTGGGATGGAGCTTGGAAGAATTCTGCTTCCCAGAGCACAGCCAGATGTTTATGGGGTTCAGTCACCCTGACTGTAAGGGGAGAGGCTCCTGGGGCCACCCAGACCTGCTCTGGGAGCGGTGGCAGCAGGAGCCACTTGGGTTGGCAGCTTGGTGCCTTTTGGGTCATTCTCTTGCCTCTTTGGGCAGGTCCCATTGCCTCAGTTTCCTACATTGTGTACAAACCACCTCATTGCCAGTGCAGGATCAGCTGGGGGGAGTTAATACTTTAAAAAGATCCCCTTTATGAAGTGGAGTAGAAGAAAACCCTCACGATTAACGGAGGGGCATCTGGAGCCTCCCTGGTGCCTCTGGACACTTTCACAGACCCTGGTGAATGCAGCCAGGATCTGGAAGGAGCCTGAGCCTCCCTCTCTTAGCCTGGAACATGTGGGAGCAGGGATTCAGGGATCCCTTGGTGAAGGTAGGACTCCTTTCTCACTCCTCTATTTGCTCTGTTCCCTCTGTCCTTATTTAAACAGAATCCACAGCATTTCCTTCATGTGCGCAGAGGATAAAACCAGCACCGAGCTCTGACAGGGACTGGAGCCTGTCACAAACAAGGACTGGCAGTGATATTACAGTTCAGTTCCCTTTTCATTGTTGACTCCTGAGAATTAAGTTTAAGGAGAATTCCTAATCTCTGAACCTTACAGAAATGCTCCATTTTGTTGACAGTAAATGCTACAACAGAGAGAGCCTATCAGAAAAGCAATTTAGGAAATGTGGTTAATCTTCTTTGGTCTCTGAGATGAAATGACTGATTGTTGGGTTGCTTTTTGTTTCTTTTTAAACAGCTTAAAAAGGAATTTCTTAATGGGAATCAGAAATTCATGTGCCTTTAAAGCCAAGTGTTTGGCTCCCAGACTACAGCTGCTGTGTTTCCCCTCCAAGTGTAAATAGTGGCACGAGGTAGGAAGTGAAGCATTGTTTGGGATTTGCTTTGCTTTGTTATTTCTAGCACCTGCTTGCTCAGGCACTCGAGGAACACTTCTGGCTCTGGTTCTTTAGCCAAGTCTTAGAGCTTTTGTTAAGGTATTTCAGGTGACAGAAACTTGCAGAGGAGTCCTGTGAGGTCTAGGGAGGAGGAAAGGCTCACGGGATTATAGGGCAGGGACTTGCTGTGGGGTGAGCACCTGGAATTACAACCATCTCTGTGGTGCTGTAGGTCCCAGCACATCCTGGCAGGGAATGGGAGGTAAACCCAGATTTACTAACAGTACCTTCCTGTGCCTGACTAATCTCATGGCACAACCAGGACAGCAGCTCCCAGCCTTAACTCACATCCAGTCCTGGTTTGGCATTTCCTGAGCTGATTTAGTCCTCCTTGGAGCCCAAGTGCAGCCACTTGTGAGCCATGAGCACAAGAGTGAGGTGCTTTCACCTGCTCAGGTTGTGCTGAACTGGAGGGGGGATCTGAACTCTGAGAGAAGGCTCAGAACAGAGGCAATGGGGGCTTGCTGAGCCAGTGCCCTCCCTGTGGCACTGCCCTTCCTGTGGCAGCCTGGCCCTCTGCAGGGTCACTGCTCCCCTTCCTCCTCCATCCAGCTGACACAGCATAAATTTGGCTTGTGGAGGCCAAGTGCAGGAAACAAGACTCCAGTGGAATGGCACCATGACATGCTTCTGCATTTGGGTCTAACCCAGTTCAGGCACTGGCCTTGTCTGAAAGCTCTCAAATGCACCTTTGTAAAGGTCCAAGTGACACCCCAGTGACAATGCTCTGGGACAGGTCAGGGTTGGGTGTGCAGGAACCCAAGCAGATGTCAGCCACCTGCTTTGGAATACTGACAGGGAGAATTAGCATTGACAGGCCGAGTGATATGGTATCATGTAAACAAAGCACGAGGTCACTGGCACAGCAGTATTGCACTCCCAGGCCCAAGGTACAGCCATTCAGCCAGGTGGATTTTGGCATTTTAAAAGCCTGTGAACCTCCTAGGCAAGGCTGAATTTAGCATATGGAAAACTCTAAAGCCCGTAGGGATTTCTGTCCAACGTTCTTCTGGGCCTTTCTGTGACAACCAACAGCATACCCAGTGCAGTGAAACTCTCTCCTCTGTCCCATTGCTCAGACTCAGTGACAGGTAGGTCACCCACTGGAAGTTTTCCTCTGGTGCCCTTGCAGGCCCTGGCACCATGGCACTGAGAGGAGGAGAGCTGTGGACGTTACTCACGTCTGCTATGGTTGCACAGGCACCTCCAGATTTCAAATGTTTAAATAAAAACTGTTTATCTAAATATATATATATATATATATCTCATCTAACGTCTTCAGCAGAGATAAAGCATCTTACAACATATTTAAATAAAAAATAATAATCTGAATTGAGCCTTCAGTGTCAAAGAAAAGGTGATGTACAGAACAGGTCCCCAACTAGTGCAGTCTGTGGGAGTGCTGGCAGAGCAGCAGCATTCCATAGGACACCAGCTGCCCTACAAACCATGTGGACTTCACTGGCTACAACTAAAACCATTTACACAATCTACAGTTGCTCACTTGGGCAGCATTTTCCGGGTCCAGTGGACAGTTGGTTTCCATGCTCAGGGGACCCTGTGAATGTCCTTGCTCTCCAGGAGTT
This sequence comes from Oriolus oriolus, assembly GCA_013400235.1. Lineage (NCBI taxonomy): Eukaryota > Metazoa > Chordata > Aves > Passeriformes > Corvidae > Oriolus > Oriolus oriolus. The sequence continues at coordinate 215,412 of VXBT01011957.1, forward strand.
CCCATGTTCCCGGCTGCCCTGCTCGCCTCCTGGTGCCTGACCCCGCAGGCTGGAGCAGCGGGATGGATTTGGTGCTAGAGAGCCCCTCTGTGATGTGGAGCTGAAGGATCCACTGATACCCAGTACAGAAGGGCTTCAAGCTTGAGATTGGTATGGTGGGAGCAGGAGTCCACGTGTCATTGCCTTCGCTGGCATCTGCAAACAGGGAATAGAAGGAGGTGGTTACTGGGGAAGTCCCAGGTATGGATTGGTGATGGTGCACCCTGGCTTTGTGGTGGGGGCCAGCTAAAAGACCCCGGGTCTCTGTGCAAGCGGGGGGTTGGCAAAGCCTGCCCATGGGGGAGGCGGCACTTTGGGACGTGCTGTAGCCATCTGGAATGGAAACAAATGCACTGTGATCCAGGCCCAGTCTGCTCCAGGAGGTGACCAGCAGCAGGTGTAGCTCCTGTGTAGTACTTAAGGGCAGGTGTGTAGGTACAACTGCTCCTGGTGTGCACTGAAGCAGCTCAGCACATTACAGGCTCCATTTCTGTAGACTGTTTTTGATGCCCTCAGTTTACTAAAGAAAAGAGGGAGTGCCTTGTGCCTTAAATTGTCATTTTTGAAACTGCTGTTCCTTGGACAGCCCAGCTCAAGTGTCCCCCCAGCACAGCCCAGCTCAGAATGCTGCTGACAAGGCAGAGCAGGCACTGCTGGTGGTCCATGCTGTAAGGAGCATGTCAGCACCTCTCCTCACTGCTGAGGTACTACTGTGGTGGCCTATCTAGCAGCCAACAGCTTTCCCAGATAACGGGGCAAGGATAACGAGTCCTCTCACTGCAGAATTTCCTGTGAGAGGGTCTGTGCTCCATGTTATGCAAGAAATTGCCTCTGGCCTTAAAAATCAGTGACTGCTGCATTACAGAAGAATTCCCCTATAATGGTGCCCTGGTTTCTTTCAACCTGTATAAAACTGGACCAAAAAATAAGAAAGTGCAGTGAGAAACCTTGGTGTGCTCAGGACCCAGGTAGTCACTGGTTTATAAGGCAAGTTTCAGCAAGAGCACCAAGTACTTCCTCCCAGATTTGTTGACAGCTTTTAAAAAAAACCCCTCCAACTTTATCTAAAAGCTACTGTTAAATAATCCTGTGTGAGTACACATCCAGACCAGAGCCTGCAAGCTCCAGGCAGCCCTATGCCTGAATCCCCTCCCCTCTGTGGAAGTAACACATCTGCTGTGCTAGAGATTGTATTAAATCTTTTCCCTTAAAAGGCCATTCTGAAGTGTCTTATGGAGTTGGATTTTCTGATTAGTCTTTCAATGCATTTAATTTATGGGAAAGAAATCTCCTCTTCAAAAACTTGCTTTAATTAATTTTGGCTCCAGTAAAATGCTGGGAAGTGTTTATCACTTGTGGCGGCTCCAAGCGGCAGCGCTGTGGCTGTGGGGGAGCGATAAGGACACCATGAACACAAGGGACAGGGTGGGCAGCAGGAAGGGACGGTCCCTCCCGCTCAGCGCTGCGGCCCTGGATCGAGGGTCGCGGAGGGGACAGTCCCACAACAACATGCAAGGGTCAGGTGCTGCCAGGAAACACTTCCTGCAGAAAATTTGGACTATGCCAGGAATGGTGGTTTGGGAGCAGCACATGTTTGACCCAGAGCAGGGCAGCAGGAGGTTTTGTGAACACCGAAAGGTTTTAAGTTCTGGCCTGGGACAGTCACACTGCTGTGGTCAAGGGGATGGGTGACATGGGCTTTTCTGCTCAAAGAAGGGAGCACCAGGTTCTGGAAGCACCTCAGTATCACAAAGGACACTTGAGTTGACCCCTGGTTTCCCTGTTCTTGATCTGGTTTGCTTTGGGCTGAGGGCGGCAAAGGTACAAACCAGAGCTGGCTAAGAAAACTTCTCTGCAATTCATAAGGAAAGAAATGGGCTGACAGGGGTGTGGAGCAGAGGGGTAGCTTGAAACCTACCGCTGGTTTGGGTCACTCACCATCTCAGACTTTCACAGAGGCTGGTGGCATCACAAGTTGATTCACCCTGGTGAAGGGAAAACAAAGGTGTTGTGTGAGAGCTGCAATTAGCAAAGAAATGGATTCCTAATAACATACCAGGCTGGTAAATCCAGGTTTTGGTTGCTTAACAGTGTCTAAAGAAGTGGGACATTAATAACTGTCCTGCACAATGGTATAAAGCTGAAACCCTGTCACACAGGGGTGCCTGACAGCAATGCTGGCAATGGCTGGAACGTGCCAAGTAACATTGCTGGCACTAATTGACAAGGATTTGGGAACGTCCCAAAGGCATCCAGACGTAGCAACTATTTCCCCAAGCCAGTACAAGACTGTACAGTGGCTGTCGGTGTCCTTCAGCCTGACAGCCCAAATGTAAACAGTCATCACTGATAAAAATTAAATTAAGAAAAAATGAGTTGTCTTTCAGTTTCCAGCTCCTGAAGACCTGCTGCTGTTCCGGGCACCTGCCCCCGGGTGATGGACAGTGTCTCGCAGGGACTGCAGCATCCCCAGGCAGGAGCTGTCCTGCAACTCCTGGGATGAGGGCAGCAAGGGGGCAGCTCCTGTCTGCTCTGTGGGACCCAGGGACAGCAGCAATAGTCCTATGAAGTCCATCCCTTGCACCTGCTGCTTGTCCTTGCAGTACATGCCCTGGAAAATTCAACCTTCCTCGGCAGCATCTCCTCTCCTGTCCCCTCCCATGCTGTTCTTGCTACTCAGGGACAGGAGTGAGTGCCTTTGATAGTGACACACCCAGCAGGGCCCCCGTGTGAACTGTCAGAGGTGTCACCCTTGGACTCTGAGACCTTTGGAACTTGCTTTCTTGCTCAGATCCTCACTGACCTCAGTGGAATACCTGAATTCTTACAACACTGGGAAACCCCCACCACACCTACAGACCTGCCCTGACATTTGGGTGTTTTACCCAAGGGCTCTCTGGCTGGACGTGGGCAGTAGCAGCATAAATAAATCTGAGTCACAAAGCGAGAGCCTCCTCCTACCAGAGGAGGTCGGCTGTGCCAGCTTCAACTAAGAACCAAACTGCCCCAGCAGTGGTTTGTACCTCTGCTGTCAAAGGCAGCTTCTCTCTGCATCAGTGAAACCTTTGGACAGGTGCACAGGGGACATCACAGAACTGCCACTGCCTGAGGCCCTGCCAGGTGACAAATTCTCAGGAAACATCATTCTCCTTTGGACACATTAAAACTTAGTTGTGGCCCTTCACCACACTTTGTACCTGACCCAGAACGCTTTTTTTCTGGCTGAATGGGATTCAAACATGTTCCAGGATAAAAATTAACCAGTACTCAGGGGACACCTTCCAAGAAATCTCTCCATCAGGAACTGGTCCAGTTCAACCCACAGCTCTTAACTTCACACCAACCCCACAGGTCTCCAAGGTGCATAGAAGCTTCTGTGCTTTTTCTGCCTTTCCAGGCTGTGAACTGAAATATTTCTGATGCAAGAGCTGACTCAAGTTTCTTTGTACAAGTCCCATTCTTGGTAACCCCACTGCACTGGAAATCAAATTGTACTGAACATTGGAATTGTGCAGAATACATCAGAGAAAATTACCTGGGAATGCTACAGCCAACTTCAGAAGTAGGAAGCAAGTTATGGAATGTCACAAAACTATCACAGAACACTAAAACTCCAGAGGTTTGAGTGAGCCATAATGTTTGAAAGTCATATCCCTTGCCACGTCATTCCACGTTCTTAGAGGATACAGAATCTATACAGGAGAAGTTTTGCCATGACTTCAGTGTAGAGAACCCACCTGCACTGCTGACACAACCATGAACAGACACAACTTTCCTGCTCCTATAACAGTTCAGCCTCTATGGGATAAAATGTACCTCCCTTTTATTTTAACACATTTCTCTCAAGTTCTGCTTTATCTCTTGTTTCACAGATGGGAACAGAGGCCTGGAGGGCTAATCCTGACACGCGTTTTGAAGATTTCATGGGAAATTAGACTGCACATGACTTGTGAACCTGCTGGAGAGAGAAATGACTTTCAGGAATCACACAGGAAGCTGGTGGGCAGGAGGGAGAACTGAAATAGTCCCCAAATTTGGGACAGAGCCTCCTCAGTCCCTCTGAAGCCCCCATGCTGCAGACTGCTGTGCAGTGGTTGCTGCCACAACCGATGGCAGTGGGGCTCAGCTTATGGGTCACGTAGGATTTTGTTTACTTTTTTAAACCAAACCTACAAATAATAAATTTTAAACTCTCTTAGGTGGCAAAATGCAGTACATAGGTTTAAAATAACAAGGCTCAAGAGCATCTAAATCCCTGATTAAGTACCACTTGCCTTTCTAATAACAATAATCCCACACTGAATGGATCACTGAACAGTGGCTTCTAAATTGTTCTGTTTTCTCTGCAGTGTTTTCTTAAGATTGTGAATGTTTTCATTCCTTGAAGAGAGTAGGGTGGGAACCAGTCTGTTATTTCTGGAGGAGGAGGAAACTCACCCAAATTGCCTTTTAAGAACAGAAGCTGTACAACTTTTTTGATTTTTTTTACTGGCTCCTCCAGCAGTTAAAAATGTGGCTGATTCTCTCTAACCCCATCACTTCCTCTCCTGTCAAACCTAAATATTTCTCCTAGATCCTATCAAGTCATTTCCATGTACTGTGACAGCATCTATAATTCTGAAGTATTTATAAGACTGTCTGTTTAATATTAAACTACATGCTCTAGAGCTGTTAAATATTTATGCTATGTAAAATGGATCTAATTTCACTGCACCTCAGCCAGTTAGAGACCTGCATGAGGACAAGACAGCCAATTTAAGATAACAGATGACTGGCCAGGCTCTTTTACAGGTCAGCTACGCTCTATTTCAGGAACTGGGCAGGATTATTCTCCAAATGCTCTGTCCCTTCCAGCCTTGCCTGGTGCTCAAGCCAGCATCTAATGAAGATTACAGGTTGTAGTGCAGGCAGCACTGCTGGGCAGTTCCAGGGATTTGAAAGAATTCCTGCTGCCTACATCCAGTGCAAGAATGTTCTGCTCCACCCTGGGCCAGCAAGGGGAGAACCCAGATCCCCCTTCTCACCTGCAGCTCCGTCTGCTCCAGCTGTGATGAGCACTGGTGGGATCTGTGTCCCACTGCCTGTCCCACTGAGCTCCAGGGATGTGTCACCTCTGTCCCTGAACTCCAGCCAGGAGCAGGATGTCAGGAAGGAGGACACACCTCAGTGTGTGCAGCACTACTGTGCCCAAGGCTCCAAGAGAGGCTGTGCTTACAGAAAGCTTTTGGGAACGCTGCCAGCCCGGTTAATGTCAAGTTTCATGCCTAAGTCAAACACCACCTGGATTTCAGGATCCTGCAGCTTTCCCAAAGCCCAGTTTTCTTGCTATCTAAACGAGCCAGACTCTGGCTTTTGTAACTGAGAAGCATATTAGGAAATGATGTCCTGGTTTTTACAGCCTGCTGTACTTAACATCACTTAACTTTTACAACCAACAATAAAATGCTTCGGTAGGGTCCCTCCAGCCTGAAAATAACTCAATTTTTGAGTTACTGAGCAGGAGTTTTTTAGTATTGAGTTTTTGAGCAGGAGCTCATTCAGCAGCCAGAAGTACTGGGGCTACAGGGGCAGCTGGACCACTGGACTTAGCAGCAACTCTTGCCAGTGATTAAGGATCCTTCTCCTTAATTTCAGTGGAGAGAATTCTGTGTTTCTGCTGCAGTGTGCCATCAAGTGCTTGTTTGAAGCAGTGCTTTAGGAAGGGACACAGGGGGACCAGCCACTAATGGCAGCCCCCAGCAGATTCCTCCTTGTCTGAACTTCCTCAGATGTTGTTTGGAGGTTAAAAACATCGCCAAAAGGCCTTGTGAACACACTGAAACCTGAAATTTTAGGTGATGAAAAGTTCATGGCCAGACATCCTTGAAAGGTAATGAGACTTTATGGCCTTAATCTATGAAAAACAAATCTCTTTTTCAAATACAGCCAGTTAAAGGGTGTTTTTTGGCATCAGAGCATAAGGGACAACATCACCCTCCACCTGTGCCTCAGGGATGATGAGCAGCCCAGCCAGATGCAGCAGTCTGCAATTCCAGCTACTGAAACAGCAGCATTCAAAGCTAATGTTGCTGCCTGAGATTGGACAACGAAAACAGAGGCTAAGGATGGTCATTTGAGGCTCCACACCTGTATGACTTCAGCTGTAAGAGTGAATTTTATCAACTGATACGTGAACACAGGAAGGGACTTGCATTGATGCTGCTGTTATCACTAATTCCTGCAGATAACTGACGAAGGAGTTACGGAGTAGGAGAGCTGGAGCAGCCCCTGTAACAAATCAAAGTCACAGCTGTTCTGCTTTCTCTCACTGTTTTGCTCAGTGCAGAAGCCAAAACAAACCAGAGATCTCTCAGCTGGACTCTGCCACACCCTGAGTGCAAACACTGGCCCCAGTCCTGCACCACCTTTCCACCAGACACTTCAGGAGGAGAAACCCAGCAGGCTGGACACTCCAGTTCAAGTGTGTACCTTTTATGCCCTTCATTATACAGTTTTGGATCGACAGTGCAGAAGGTAACTGCGTTAGCCGTTGCTGCCCTGCAGTAGCTAAGCATAGTTCCCATTTTCATCTGCAGCTGGAAGGAGATGGCTTTGGTTCCCTGCTCCACAGCAGTTCTCCCGGGATGCTGAACAAGCTGCCACAGCCTCCAACTCCTCCCCAAAAAAGGCTGCAGAACATTAACCCTCACTACAACCTGTTACCTTCAGTAAGAACAGCGGAATCAAGGACTGCTCCCAGAGAGCAGCTCCTGCTCTGACTGACCTCAAGCTGTTTTGATGGTGAAGTCAGTAATTCTGGGACAAGACTCGTGACTGACAACATGAATTCCTGCAGAACTTCAGACTCCAAGCAGGCTGCAGCTGGAAACAGTGACTGAAAGGGAAGGAGAGCAACAGTGATACATCAGCCTAGAGAGCTCCCAGGGACAGGATGGCACAGTTAAAAATACTCCAAGCACAGAGCTTCCTGATGCATCTGACAGGTTATCCAGCCTGCAGGAATGGGCTGTTGATGGAGTTGAGGTCAGTTTGCTGAAGGAAAAGGATGCTAAGAGAACTCTAACATAATTCAACCAATAATCTGGCACAGGAGCAGTTTGCTTTGGAGCAGGAATAGTGCTCACTGTGGCTGCTGCCTGCCTGTGCTCTCATTCCCAGCCAAGGAGGGGGCTCGAGGCTTTGTGCACCTGCAGCCCTCCATCCCAAGGCTCACACAGGAGCTGGTTGTGCACAACCCTCCTGCAGCAGAGCCACCCTTCCCTCTGGACCGCTCGGTTGGTGTGGAGTGACAGCTCTCCAGTGGGGACAGAGGCTCCTCCAGCTGCTCTGAAGAAATGAATTGGCTCAAATCCCCTTTTTTTTCCCTGCATGTCAGTGGGTTTAGCAAACAAAATATGATAATCATGTACAGCAAATATATTTTCCCCTCTATTTGGTTCAGCCCCTTAAAGCTGTACAGACTGTGAGTATCTTCCATCTGTTCATTTAATCCAGGTGCTGATTTGTCTCCAGAGGCAGAAACATGGGTCAGCTTCACTTTTTCCTCTTTCACAGATCTTGACTGAGGAGAAAACTGGCATAAAGGAAAAATCCTTTCCTGCTGTTTTCCCAGGCAGCTGCAGCAGAACTGATGTGAAGATGAGCAGTTAGCAGCACCAATCAGGGTCCCAAGGACATGGATGGAAATGAGCTCCAGAGCTCACCAGTCTGTGGGGGTACTCTGACATGGACCTCTGAAGTCTGTGAAGATGGGGGTCTAGAAACTTTGTGCCTGAGTCTGTCTCTGGAAGTATAATTCTGCCAGATATTGATGGGCTCACTATTGAGGTGGAGAGATTTTTAGTGCCATGGAAGATGTGTGTAACATCATACACTTATGTCCACTGAAATAATGCAGAAAAGAGGCAGTGGAGTGCCTCACTTTTTGATTGAGTGATTGAATGGCAAGGGGGAGAAACATGACATAAAAAGCAGATAAGAACTAATTAAATCTTAAAATAGAAAATCCTGTAGAACTTCCTGATGGCACTTGATTAAAAACATACTTCTTATCCTCCAAAATAACTGCCTCATGCTACAGCTCTTTTCACCAACCTCTGAGCTACCAGGTGTGGGGAATAATAGAACCATGGAAGAAGCTGGGTTGGAAGGGACCTTGAAGACCATCTCATTCCAACCCCTTGCCATGGGCAGGGACACATTCCAGTAGCCCAGGTTGCTCCAAGCCCTGTCCAACCTGGCCTGGAGGCCTCAAGGAAACATCCACTGTAACATTTCACTCCACTGTAACAGTCCTGGCAATCCCCATGTGGCTTGTAGAGGTCTGGCAGCAACTTTGGGAATGACCAAGCCAGAGGACTGAAGACACTCCTTACTGGAGCACTGGAGGTAATACTCCAGCAGTTTGTCCCTGTTTCTCTAAAAGGTGTCATTCAAGGCTGTGCTGGGTTTGGCTGGAGTAGATTTAATTGAATTTTTCTCCCAGTGTCTGGAACGGGGCTGTGTTTTGGATTTGTGCTGAACACAGGTGATAATACAGAGATGTTTTTGTTATTCCTGAGCAGGGCTTGCACAGAACCGAGGCCTTTTCTGCTCCTTGCCCTGCCACACTGGTGAGGAATTGGGTGTCCATGGGAAGTTGGGAGGAGATACAGCCAGGACAGGAGACCCAAACCGATATTCCCCACCTTATGACACCGTGCTCAGTATATAAAGGGGGGGAAGAATGAGGAAGGGAGCATGTTTGGAGTGAAGGTGTTTGTCCTTGCACATAACTTGTGTGTGATGGGGCCCTGCTCTCCTGGGGATGGCTGAATACCCACCTGCCATGGGAAGTGGGGGATGAACTCCTTGGTTTGCTTTGCTTTGCTTGTGGTGCAGCTTTTGCTTTCCCCATTAAACTGTCTGTACTCAACCCACAAGTTTTCCAGCTCTTACCCTTCCAATTCTCCCCAGTGCGCTGGTGGGGCAGGGAACGAGTGGCTGTGAGGGACTTGCTGAGGTTAAAGCCTGGCCCAGGCCAAGGACCCAACCACAAATAAATTGCTCTAACACACCCGTAGTCACAGTATCTGCCTTGGAGATCACTGCACAAGGAGAGGTCATTGCTGCTGATAAAAGCCAACACTTTTGCAAAATGCTCTCACATCAGGAAAGAGTAGGGCTGAATTTTTCATGATTTCTTCCATTTCCTTGTGTCACAGACTGTTTCTTGCTTGGAAGGCTGCTGCCTTCTGCTCAGTGCTCCAGTCACCTGCATGGGATCTGATCAGATTTTGTCTCTGTGCCAGGGCAGCCGTAGCAAAGAATCTGTCTCAGTCAGAATTTAAAATCTCCTCCTGCATAGCAAAGTCCCTTCATGCCAAGAATTCTCCTTTGCAATGCCAACGCCAGTTGACATGAGTCCATTGGTAACATATGATTTCAGTGTCCCTTGTACGCTGTGGGAAAGTGCCTTCAATCCTGTTTTACAGCTGATGAGCATTTTAGGGACAGCATCTGACTTCTTGGGGCTCACAGCAGAGAGTCAGTAGCCAAGACAGCAAGAGGACTCCCAAGTAGCTCTGGATCTGGAGCTCTTGGAGAAGTGAGCTTTGGCTTTCCTATAACATAAGGCATATGGAGAAGTTCCGTTCTTGCTGCGGGAAAGCACTAAGCAGCTAGGAACAGCGCAGGAATATTGTCTTCCTTTCTCCGTGGCACGAAGGAGGAACCTGGAAAGGTCAGTCTGGTGGGGAATGGGTGGTTTTGGAGAAGCCAGAGCTCTGCCCGCAGCCCCTTCTGCAGGTCGGGGGTTCCCAGAGCTGTGGCAGCACCAGCTGCCCCCGTCCTTCTGCCTGGGCTTAAAGCAAAGCTCCTGCTGCCAACACTTAACTCCAACAGCGCATTTCAAACACTGTGTAAGGACCACAGCTGAGCTCAAACTGCCTGTGAACAACCACACTGACCTTCGACACCTCCCTACCTGACCTGCAGGAAATCTGCAGGTTGACTAACGTGACACAACAAATCAGCAATTGTTCTATATGAGACTGTTTTCCATCTACATGACACCAGCAGCTCCCAACTGCAGCACCAAGCCAGCATTTAAAATTCAAGTCCCAAGCTGTTACATTCTCGGTTTTGCTAACTCTGTTTATGGAGTTACAAACATGGCCAGTAAACAGGTGAGAAAACCAACAGCTCTACAAGGAGCTTTTTCAACCAATAATAGAACCACTTACATTTTCACCACCTCTCCCCTTCATTTTCTTAACACGGATTCCATATAAACTGTCTAATAGTCTAATCTTGTTCCATCTGCAGTCTGTGAGTTTTTATCATGCCACCCTCAGATACTCAAAACTCACTCCTTGCCAGTCTCCTTCCATCACCACAGATCCTCTGCATCCTAATCCAGGCTTTTTGCTGTAAATTCACATGGCTTCAAAGGCCAAGGATATCTTATCTGGGCTAAAAAAGCCTTGTGAGTTTCTACCACTGTAGGAAATGTTTAATTATTGTTCTTTTGTAAAGTCAAAACAAACAAAGCAATGATATTCTGCCCCCTAAGCAGCTGAATATCAGCAGTGAGCAAACTGTTCTCAAATATCCCTTTCTGGGAGTTGTTAAAATCCACTTGCAGCTCCTGAAATCCTCAAATCCAAACTCTGCCTCAATGCAGCACTGACAGATCTCTCTAAAATAAGTGTCCAGCCTCTTAAAACCTCCTGTGATACAGCTCCAGCTATTTCAGAGAAGGAATGCTCTTTTTGGCAATGCCAAATGGAGCACAGTCAGTGTCAGTCAGCTGCCACTTTAATACCTGGGAAATGGTTAGTGGAGAGGACTCTGGGCTTTGCTGGCAACAACATCAGGTCACCTGGTGGGTCCTTTCTGCCTCCAACTGCTGCCACAGAAAAATCAGAGAAAGGGAGGGTTGACAGCTCTGTGAGTCCTTCCCCTGCCCCACATAATAGAATCTGCAAAGCAAAAATAAGGTCAGACACTTTCAAATTGCTGCAATAGGAGAACTGGGAGATCATTTTATATCCAGTTCTGCAAAAGGCTAAAAATAAGCCTGATATGAGACAGAAGAAAGAGCCTGAAAATGGATTATTCTCATTTTTCCTGTAATGCAATTTGCAGATGTGCCATGTTTAAGACAGCAGCAGTGTCTGGACTAGGGATGGTTCTTTTTGTGGATTTTGCTATCTCCTCTGTAAAGAATTTTTTTTTCTACTGTTTGTACCCACTACTTTTCAAATGAAATGTTCACCAGCACTCCTACTCAGCAAGAGCTTCCACACTTGATCAAAGGTGTTAAGAGTAAAATTTTTTTCTTATTAAATGTTTAATTTTCATGTTAGGAGAAAAGAAATACCTGCTTGAGTGGTTTAAATAACCCAATTCTTGCCATGTAAACAAAGGGGTGAACGATTCAGGCTTGCAGGGCTCTCAAGTGCTGAGTGGTCACTGGTTAAAGACTTAAATTCTTTTGTGCTGACCAGCTGTTTATTCCTGTTCTGGCTGCACCAGGGATGCACACTGCAGTTGCATCCCGCTGCCTGATCTGCATTGCTGTATCCTTGGCAAACATATGCAGCCTCTGTCATGCAGAGAGGGACTGGAAAAAGCCACAAAATCTCATGCTTCCAGGTGTAAAACCAGGGATTTAGTACCAAAAAAAAGAAAAAAAAAAGTTAAACCAGCAAAATCCTTTGAGGAGCAGAGTATCCCACACCTGCACAGGGTGTTTTTTCAGCAAGAATCCAGGTGTTTTCCCTCAGCAGCAGCTGGGAGTGGCCATGGCTGGGGACAGGGCTGCAGGATCACTGCACTCACTGCCCAGGAAAGGATCCTGATACACACTAATTACGGCCATTTATATCCCTGGCACCCAAAAGTTGTCACAGCTTGGGAAAAGGACTTTTTTGAATCCCTCTTCATAACCAAAAGAGCACATTTTTCCTAACTATTGATGGAGTATCTAGCAAGTACCAAATGTAGGCTTTTCTTCTGCAGCTCTCCAGGGTGAAGCTTTGTTTGTCCCAGTTCTCTGCACTGTGAGCAAGGAAAGGGATGAACACAAACCACAGACACAACTCTCAGCAGTGCTGAGCTTCTGCTTCCACTGAGTGAAGCACCTGGAGTGCTCCCAACCTCGGAAACAGCTCTTTGCCAGGGCTGCACAGGTACCTGTGATGGAGCTTGAGGATTAAAGTGCAATTATCAGATTTCTGATCCATTTCTGAGGGCTCTGCCATGGCAGGACTGTGTTGTCTTCCAGAGAGTCTAAAATCTAGCTTGGGTCTCACCAATATTCTTCAAGCAGGTAAGAGAAGTACGGTTTAGAGTGCTGATGTTTGGAAATAAAATACAAGTGCTTTAACCCTCCTCTGAAGGGGTGCAGAGCAGGAAAGAAACAACAACATAGTCAAGTGAAATCACAGAAGAAATTGTAGCTGAGTGTTTTAAAAAACAATTGAAATATTTATCATTACTAGTGCCTAAGACCTTTTACAGAACACATTTTTAACTGTTTTCTCTCTCTTATCACTTTGGAAGGGTGGGATTAAATTTGTGTTATAGAACTTGTCCCCAAAATGATTGGATTATAGCACAGAGTGATGTACTCTATCATGCTCTCTGCTAGTACTAAATTTTCTAAAAGCCTCTTTAAGCTGTCAGACTTCTGAAGCAGCATGAAAATGGTTATAAAAGAATTGTGTTAAAAAAAAAAAAAAAGAATTGCTATAGAAAGAATTTGTTTTCATGAATGTTTTGTGAGCAGCCTTGTTGACTGAAATTCCTCTGCTAAAAAAGTACAAAATATGCCAGGAATTGTGGCAATTATAAAAGTAGTGTGAAAGCCTGGAAATTCTGTTTTTGAAAGGAAGCATGGTGGAAACTGGAGGAAGCTTTACAGGAAAGACAGGTTGCTATCCTGGTATCTGCCCTGCCTGGAAGAAGAAATTATCTCTAAGCAAATGCCCAGAGATGGTTACACAAAGGAACAAACAAACACAGAAATCCCAGCAATAAATCCCTGAACTACATTTCACAGAAGTGTGAGAACTAAAGCAGAGACAGTTCAGTTTCCATAGGCTGTGAGAGCAGTGTTCCACTTCTCTGCTTCCGTATGAGTTCACTCGGGTGGGTGACAGCTGCCCTGTGCCCTGACCCCGGCGGTGATGGATGGGTTTAATCTCTGGCGTGTGACACCGGCGCTCGTGATTCCCGCAGGTTAATTGATTTCTTTTGGCAAAGCTTGTTTCCAACTCCTGTTGTCTGATCAGCAGGACTGACTGCAGTGGGAAAACAAGGCATCCTGAAATAGAAATTCCTCTGTACCCAGCAAGTAATAGGTAGGATGGAGGAGAGAACTGGCTGGGCAGAAAACAGCCTCTGCCAAAGGTGCATGATGCCAAGTGCAGATGGCCTGACAGGTGGGAACTGGATGGTGGAGCTGGGGTCCAGCACGGAGTTTTTAGCTGCTAATAGCAAAATGCTCTGTTACCTTTCCTCTCGCAGGCAAGCACGGAGATACTAACAAATAAATCCTGCCCCATAAAATCTGAGGAGCCACTGAAGGTGCCGGTGTGGGCAGATGGGGCCTGGTTGACAGCACAGACCGTGCTGCACATGGGTCCCTCAGCAGTCTCCAGCCTTACTTCTATCTTACTTCACTCTCACTTCCCAGTAACTTGACTGAAGCTGCACTCCAGGAATCTCACTGCAGGATGCCAGGGTATTTTTAACATAGGAACGGGCACATCCCAGAAAGAGTACCCTTCCCAGGAGTCACTTGAGAGAAATTATTTTGTTAACCATTCTTTATGACAATTGTTCTCCCCACTTTGCAACACAAAATACCTGTGACTGACTAATACAAAATTCATAAACAAATGTGAGTCAGGAAAGGGAAAGTTACTAAAAGAGAAAGAGAAACAAACCCAGGTTTGACACCTGAATGTTTTTCTTCTAAAAGTGGAACAGCGGCTGTTTCAGAGGCTGGTTCCTCTGGACGTGGATGGAGTACAACCAAAGCTGCTCAGGGTAGACAGCAACAGAGGAATAATCCCTTTGTGCGAGAGCAATTAGAGGTGTGGATGTGATCTCCCTCACATTAACACTGCTGCAAAAGCTGGGGCTTTGGCAAAACAACTGTGTGAGACACACCAATGCTGGCAGCCAAGCAGAGTCAGCCAGCCTGTGACCTGTGGTGTCTCCTGAACAAACCAAAACCCTGTTCCTTGAGATCTCCACTGGAGCTGAGAACACACATACCACAGTGCTCTGCCCAGCATAAAGGTCCAGGTGGGCTTGACAGTCTGAAAAAATGGGAGTGACCTGCAGCTCATCAGCATCTGAATCCTGAGCCCCTCCTTCACCACCTGAGGTGCTGTCATGCCACACTGGCAGCACATGTGGTACAAAGGGACACAGATTTCCACCACAGTTAGAAGTGGAACGAGCACTCTCCTCTCTGCACACAGGGAAGACAAGCCCTGAAGCTTCCCTAGGATCAGGTGGGGGCCTTGAGCAAAGGCAAATGCTACAGAGGAGGTTTCATCTGCTGCACTGACAACAAATAGGACTTTCGGCTCTTTGCAGCAAAAAAGCCACCCTGAGCACCCAGAAACTTACGTTCATCTTGCCATGTCTCCAGGTGGTCACTACCTAGACTGGCATGTACAGCTTATGTGCACAAGCACAAAACAGGGCTGGGAGGCAGCTGGAGAGCAGATCCCAACTTCCTGCCTCAAGGCATGCCAGGGAAGCCGTCAGAAACAAGGGACAGCTTTCACATCTTCCCCAAATAATCTGCTGTAGGTTTTACCTATTTTTTCTCTTAGGAAGTCCTTCCCAGCATCTAATCTCCAACTTCCCTTCCTGGCATTTAAGGCCATTCTATGCAGATAACAAACCAGGCACACATCATGTCCCCAAAGCCACACTGAAGTTCAACTCTGTAGGACTTCCCATCCTTATGACATGAGGTCTTGTTTTTCCACAATCTAATTATAGGGGAACTTCTCCTTTCTTTGGTATTTATGTATGTTAGTAAAAGGAAGGTGGAACTGCACTCATAGGGGCACAGCACCATCTGTGGCACTGCTTCCAAATCTCTTGCATCCATCTGATAAGACAGTGTGAGCCACAAAGTATCACCCAAACTGCTCACACACTTATGTCAACCTCCAAACGTCTAATTTTCCTTCTAGCTGTACTATGCTTAGAGTGATATTCCAGGGCCCTTCTCCTTAAGGTAAACCAAGGCTCCCATTCTCCAGTGGGGGAAAAGCAAAGACAACTTACAGTCAACACCAGACTAGTCACCTACCCACATATTCAGCATGACATAACACATAGTAACTCTTATTTTTCAACAATTATGAGAAAGAGACTAACCCCAGGAGTTTGTATGTCATGTGGAAGCGTCTTCTGAATTACTGTAGTTGCCAACCGTGAGATGATCCGAATCGGTTTCTTTACTGAAAAACAGTAGCTTTTTTTTCACAGAGCTGCAAGAAGGGACTGGGAAAGACTCTTTATCACAGCAACCCTTGAGCGCACATGTTCCCACACACAGCTTGCTTCCTCCTTGCCTCATGTTCCTGACTGCCAGAGGTGGTGAGTGAGGCTCTGGGGATGGAGGTGGATGGGTGCAGCCTTGACCGCCAAGCTCAGGGAAGCACCTCCCGCTCCTCACCTCACACTCCACCAGTTCCAGCACATGGCAGCTCCTCACCACGGACAGCCTGGGCTGTGACATGCTCAGACAAAGGTGTAAGGGGCCTGTGCTCCCCTCTGAGCCATGTGGCCAACAACGGAGATCCACCAGAGCAGAAGCGTGTAAAGGATGCCCAGCCAGCAGGACCCAAGCCCCTGTGCTTCGCGCAGCCTCATGCACTCTGCTGAGCCCAGGTTCTCAACGCACAACCCAACATCCTTTACCTGGAAGGACCAAGGCCAGAGGCAGAGTACAAGCATAATATTCAAGAGAGCAAACAGGCTGTGGTGCCTCCAGGCTACTCACTGTTGTTCAGCTTTGGCTCGGTCACTTAGGAAGAAGAGGGCTGTGGCCAGGAAAAACATCCCTCCCAGGACAACGACAAACGGGCAGAGCATGAGCGCGTAACCCAGGCTGAGGAACTCCCAGACTGGGGACTCCTTTGTGCTTTGTCGTATCAGGTCGGAGATCTAGGAGAGAGGGGCAAAAAAATTAGTCACTTAGATGAAAAAGAGACACGATAACAGTGAAGGGAACACGACTCCTGAAACAACCACCCACCAAACGTGTGAGGTTTAAAATGGAACAGTGTGTTCAGTAGAAGTTGAAGTTGAATGTCCCTCGCACCCTTCAGCCTTCCACACTGGAGCCTGGGCAATTTATGCTCTGAGCAGCTTGGCAGGGGTTCCCTCCCTGTCACTCTTCTGGCCTGATCTAATATTCTTCCCATGGTCCCTTCCATGATCTCCCAGGCTGCATCAGTGACAGCATCTGTGGGTGTCTGACCTTGCTGTACTGCCCAAACACCCTGGGGTGTTTGGCTGGCAGGGCCACGCTGGTGTTGCTCAGTGGGTGAGGGAGTGACCAATCTTCTGCAATTCCTATCAAGTCCTGCTTACTCCCACACCTGACCTACCTTTCGGCAAAGGGAGATATTAAATTCCATTTCTGTGGACTGAGTGGGAGGAGGGGAAATGTTTTTCAAAGAACAAAAAAACAGAGATCCCATCTGATTTGGGGAAACAGAACTTGAATGTGGGGGGTTTATGCCCATGTTTGATGTATGGGGCTCATTCCCTTGTCCAACCTCCCAAGCTTGAAGTGTAATTGTGTGCAAGACGTGGCTCTGTCCCAGGCCCAGATATGGGGCTGTGCTCGCACTGCACACCACCAAATTTATGCATTAAGGCAATCTGCACCTTCTGACAACCAAAAAGCATCATTACATGAAAGTGAACACAAACTTACACCTACACAAAGGAGCAGAGACACACAACAGCATTATTTAGTTCATTATGAAAAGCTTTTGCTAGAACTCAGTAAAATTTAATGCATGTCTGTAGCTAAAACTACTATATTTTAATATTTACTGCCCAGCAAACAACTTTACTTTCCATAAATCCAACAGAGAGGTAGCAGCAGTTGAGGTAGGTCTCAAGGCAATGGGTGTCCTGCTCTGGTTTTATCCATGACCTTTTTTGGGGGAGAAACACTAGTTTATACCAAAAGACTGCAGAGAATTTGCAACATAAAATCCTACTGCTGTGCACACACGCAAATCAGCTCCAGAAATAGTCAAAGCTTATGCAGCAACTTTTAAACTGCCACATTACTGATAATGGAAAAGTTGGAGTCAAACACAACCTACAAGCAAGTTCTGACATTCGAAGCTTAAATATTGACAGTGAAGAGAAGAACTGTCACATGCCGGAGAAATCACCAATTCACACTCCCCAGAGACCTGGAAGGTAAATGTGTGTGAGGAGATGCCTCAGCAGAGCCAAGCACAACAGAAGGTCCCAGAAGGATGAGATGCTCATGGGGACTCAAAGAACAGGTCACTGTGTGTGTTTTAGCAGGGAGCACTGGGGTGTGGTTATGCCCCTCTCGCAGCTCAGCCTGGCTCCCGTGGAGGGACAGAAAGGAGGAGCTGCCAGCTCGGTGCTGGAGAGGACACCACTGCACATGCTGGAGCTGAGGTCTGTCCTACAGGATGGAGCCCTCCCAAGTCAGGGGGAGTGAATTAACACCGGAAGAGTGTAACTACGGAAAGAACTGAAGGGTTTTAGCCCGATTTCTCTGTTTCATTCCCGCCCTAGAAAGGAGGAGGAGAAAATTTCAGTGCTTGGGATATAGAAGAGTTCTAGTCCTCTCAAAAAGAACTTTATTCACAGTGTAAAACACACAAAGAAAACCAAGAGTGTTACAAACAATTCTCATGTGAGACTGAATTCAAGTAACAGTGACCATTAGTCTGAGAGATTTATTAAAAAATAGCAACAAGACTTGAATGTGAAAAGAATGCACCCCCAAGAAAGTAGCAGAATGTGCTCTGCACACAGGAGACAAGGACATCAGCTGCTCATTAATTCCCTTTTGTATCCAGACACCTTAATTCCAAACATTTCCCTTACTCTTCATTAGGAACCAGAATTTGGCATCGAGTCAACTTCTCTGTCAGGCTGCAACAGCCAGAATTGAGGATATTCTAAAACAGAAATCTAGACATTCTAAACCACTTTTCATTTTTGGGAATGGATACAATTATTCTCCAAAAGGACCAGACAATAAATCATTTGACAAATTGGCATGATAAGTCAGCAGCAGAGGATGAAAAACCAGGCATGTGCTCCTGATTGCTTTCTTCATGGATGACACGACATTCTAGGCTAAAAACCAGCTTTGAAAGTGTAAAGTCTCCCACAAATAAATCTCCCGATGCAGTTTGTCTCACACCTTCCCTTCTAACGCATTGTGTTGACGTTTTATAGCAACAAATTGTGTTATTATTAAATCTGCTGTATTTTTCATTTTTCACCAAACACATTCTGTAAATGCACAGTTTAGAAAAAAATGTCTTTCCTCTCTTTCAAGGTATAATTCTTTCCACCAAGCCTGCTGGGCTTCCTCATCCAGGTTCCATATAATTCCCTCCCCAGTGTCTCCATCTTTTAACTCTAGAATTTTATCAGGGCCCACATATATATTTTTGCTGTTAACAGTCACTGCTCTCTGTTGTTTTGTTCCATTCAGTTACAAACCACCTGCTAAGGCTGGAACTTTGGCATCTCCTCTCAGGAGGACACAGGACATAATTACAGACCTGGGCTCCAAGAATGACACACCATTTGCCAAATGTTCTGCTCTGTATTTCAAATTTTGGGCTTTCCAGACTCCTCACAATGACAGCATCCTGAGCTGGCCAACTGTGATTTGGCAAGGCCCAATCAAGCATAATTTTTGGTGTCTTCTCTCTAACATGAGTAACAAACTGTGGGGGCTGTGCTTGGCCGGTGCCAGCTCTGCAGCACGGAGTCATGTGTGGGATTCCTTCCTTTGTTCCTCCAGCTGGGAGATGGCAAAAGGCTTCAAAACATTTACGCAGAATGTGGGGGTGGAAAATCAAGAAGGAAGTCCCGTTGCTGCTCTGCAGTCTGATCACAAGTCTTTGATACCAGCCTAACTGTGAAAGTTCATGTCTCCTCCCTCGCTGTGTAGCACAGAGCTCAGACCAAGAGGAATGACTTTGCTAAATAAACCTCAGCTCGAGGCATTTTTACAGCAGAACACGGATGGCGTGTGCTCAGCCGGTGGCAGCCACTTGGATGGAGTCCAGCTGGAGACAGCTCCTGCCTTCCGGAGAACCAGAAGTGCAGCTGCAACGGGCACGATCCCAACCCCAAATCCCCAACTGTGTCTCCATCTGAGTGCAGGAGACAATGGAGGAACAAAGGGAAACTTCATTACTTTCTTGGGAAGCATGTGGTGTGTGGTTTGGACCAGGGGACAGGCCATGGATACGGTAGAAGCCAAGGTGGGCTGAAGCCCAAGGAAGGCATCTGGATTCTGTGTTCTGTCTCTCCTGAACAGCCCGGGCAGGTAAATTAACTGATTTATTAATTACACAGTGTAATGGTAACAACATCTCTGAAATCACTGTTTCGCTTCCTCTCACTCGTTGCCGAGTCAATATCTCAATTCCTCTCCAACTGGCTTTTCTAAATTTCTGATGTTGCCACTTGGGCACAAATCCTGCTACATAAAAGGGTATTTCTGGCACAAATACCTGATTTTCATGATTACCAGTTTGATACAAGCCAGGTTCTCCCTGGCTGATCACTTCAGTACAGTTCCTTAACGCAGTGTTCCCTGTAACCCCAGAAGGGTTTGGGATCCACCTGCTCTGAAGTCGAGTGAATGTGAAAAGTTTCTTTGATTTTCTAAAAAAATTGAATATGAATGCAAATGAAGATGAGAAAGCAAAAATGAGGTATTTATAATGTAAACAATTTGCTGGGCCTGTGGGGGAACAGAAGCAATTACACTGTGCTAAATGGCATGAGGAACACTTTATAATAAGAGGAAGTAAACCTGTTTTTTTAATGATATTTCCCCCCTCCCAGGATGACCAGGCTGCATTAAATACATGGTGCTGCCTTGAAAAAGGCTGCAGTAAATTGAGATGCTCCATAGGGGTGCTGCTTGCAATGCCAGGACACGGACTTGGTACGTCTGGGGGTCAGAGCAACATCTGCCCCATTTCCCGTGGAGAGGGTTGAAAGTCTCTTTTCTTCAAGTCATTAACTGCCTTTCTCTCCAGTGTGGTCTGCTCAGGGATTTTCTAAGTTAACACTGGACTTTCTCTGGTCCCAGAGGGAGATGCCTCATACCATGGGGAATGTGGAGGAACTCCCATGACAGGGCCCAGGTGTGTCAACATGTAGGGATGGGGGTGTCCATTCCCATGTAGAAACAGGTCTGTGGCACAGGACCTTTAGCAGCATCCTTGTCCCCACCTCTCCTGGCAGCATGGGCCCCTTCCCTGTCTGTACATCCCAGGAAACCGAAGTGATTCCTTGTGTTGAAGAATCTGGACATTTCATTCTGAAAGGTGCTCAGCACCATGAAAACTGCCCGTCTTGGGAGTGTGCAGGATCCTTAGCAGCTCAGAGGAAGGAAACACTTATTTAAGAAGGTTTTCAGTGCACAGAGGAGTGACAGAGCACATGGGACAGGGCTTGAAATACCCAAGTGCAGCAACGACCTGCTCTGGATTTCTGGGCTTTCTTTAATGACTTAATACCTTTCACATACATTAAACATTTATCAAAAATACTGAGAACCTGGACATCTAACAAAGTCATGAACATGGCAGATGCACAGAGCTCTGGAAAAACACCAAAGCAGGCTGTGAACCCTTGGCACAGAGCATTTTATAGATGGGAAGTAATTTGGTATTTTATTGGCAGACTTAAATCTTGTCTGTTGCTGAGTCATCAGAAGTGGGAAGCTTGTTAGCTCGTTGCAATGAGGAGATAAATCCCAAGAGGATTGGTCTCCAGGTGGTTAATTCTCCTCTTATTTTGCAGCTGACAGCTATGTCAAAGATTTGGCCTTTCAGTGCACTATGAAAAAGGCTTTTAATTATTCAGTCAGGACCAGAGAAATCTGCAACTCAAAGTTACTCCTTGAAGAAACAGGTAATAAGGACGAGGGGCTGGAGGTTCTCATCCTCACACTATTTCCCTGGCAAGCAGAGCAGATGTTCAGACCAGCAAGGCCAAGTCCCATTTTACCCACCACAAGCATGAATGTGGGGAGGGATCTCTACAGGAGGAGTGATTCCATCAGGGTTACACCACACCTGTCAAGCAGCTGGGACTTGGTACAGAAAGAACAATAAAAACCATTATTGTGTATCACATTTCATCTACCAACTCTATCAGGTGATGGGAGATGCTGCTCATACAGACTCAGGTACACTATATTAGAACATGCTGCAAAAGGCAACAAGACAGAGACCTCTGTTCCATCCTCAACCTCACAAGAGCAGCGGAATATCTCCTGATGGTCCATGAAACAGAGAGTGATGCCAGGAGAGTATTTTGCACATTTTTGTTACAGGACACTACTGCCTTTTTGACCTCGAGTTCATCTCCTGCCCTGCTTTGGCAGAAGAGACAGGACTGTGTAACCACCAGCAAGCACCTAATGGGCCTTATTTGAGTGGCTGCATGGGTCAGACAGGGACAGAACACCCAGACAGCAGCATCACATCCCAACGATCCACTTTATTGCACTACCCTGTTTTTAAGTCAGCCAGAAGTGGATTTGACTCCCAGTGGGCTGTGGCCTGTTTTAATCTAGCAAACTAAACTGGAAAAAGTGTTCTTCCAGAGTAAGCATGTCCTACTCTGAAGCAGCCTAGCATTTTAAACCATAATACATGAATTCTGCTTTCTCAGGCAGGCAAGTCTTTATACATAGAGCTACTTTCTATACAGATATACTTGGTTAGGTAAACACCTTCAAACCAAATCAACAAAAAGGCTGTTTGAAACTGGGCCAAGACGCTGTGAAATCTGCACCTCCAGTTATAACTTTCATTAAAAAGTATCTTAATTGCTGCATTTACTACAGTTTTTCTTGCCTTGCCCCTAATGAAATGCTGATGTGCCTGCCCTGATACTCTGCACCAGGGATAACTAACACTGCTCTGCTAAACTACGTGCTAAAGAAAGGTCATTAGTATTCTTGCTGCTTAAGTAGCTCATTAAATTTATCAACCTGCTCACAGGAAAGCTGGGGAAGGGAGAAGAGCGAAGGGTGCCAAAGCTCCCACAGCTCAGCTGGCCTGGAGTGGCTGGAGGTGGTGTCTCTCCAGTAAAACTGAAACAGCCCAGGAGGGCAGGAAAGAGGGGAAACACCATCAGAGGAGTCCAGGGAGTAGGTTCTAGCCCATCAAAAGGTGCTGGTGGAGGAGAGCTGATCTCTGGCACTTTAGAACTCCCGTTGATGTTGCCAGGCAACAAGCAGATACAGACTGGTTTCCATCCCCAGACTTCATGAACAGCTGCACAGAGAAGATGAGAGAGTGTTTAAGCAAACAGGAGAGCAACCAGCACCAGGGCAGCAAGGACAATGTGTGCCCACAGCAGCACCTGCCTGGCACATGTAGGGAGAGCAGTGCCTGCTGCAGGTCCTGTTGGCATCACAGTCAGAGGCAAGGCAAAGGTGAAAGAGGAAAGTGCTCAGGTAGGAAGCAAATTAAAAACTTGGAGGAAGGAAAGAAAAAGTCCCAAGACACAGCCTTGAAATAAAAAACCCCTTTTGCCTGTGCTCAGATCTCCAGAAGCAGAAGAGCAGTCAGGAAGTGGAGTGGGACACAACAAGAAGGATGATGTAAACCCTGAGCAGGGAAAACAGGTTCATGCCTCTGCACAGATGGACACAGGAGCATGGACTTACAGTTGTTTTATTTTAAAGGGCAACCAAGATCCAACCAGAATTAGTGATACAAAGAGCTGGAGCTATGATGCAGCCTGAGAAGAGTTAACTGTTTCACATGCCGCTGCCACCCACCTCCACTCACTCTCTGGAGTCTGAAATGCTGTCTAGGGCAGCAGCTGAAGACCCTTATCTGATACTCAACATGAATGGTGGGATTTAGGACATTTCTCTTAACTCTTCTGTGCTCCAGCAATCATGTCTGCATAGTGGGAGCAGTCAAAGACAGAAAAGTACAACAGATATTCAAGAGTAATGCACTGAGCAGGTGAGATTTCTCACCAACTGCCTCAAGAATAAAGCATAGAGTGACAATGGAGTTGTTAAAAAGGAGTTATTTAAACTCTGCAGGTTGGTTATCACAAAGGTCCTGAAAAAAGTTACAGCTCTCTAGGAGTAAAAGCTGTCTCATCTACTGAAATACCGCAGCAATGCCTATTTTTATTTGTAAACGAACAGGCAGTGCTGATTTACAGTAATTGATCTCAGAGCTTGCCACTTAGTAAAGCTTTATGCAAATTACAGCGGCCACCCTAAAGCTGCATTTGCATAACTCCTTTGTAAGTCAATCTTAAGCCTTTTTACCATAATAAAAGTTATCAATATTTGAAGAGACATGAAAAATAGCCACACATACGTGCTCCCTGCCACTTAGCTTTTAAGCACTAATGTGTATTTGGTGCTTTGGGTGGTTTAAGGAGCTGCAGTGCAAGATTTGGAATGGGGCAAAGTTACAGAAAGTCTGAGTGTGACCTTGAGCTCTCCGGACACACCACAGAGCACGGCAGCAATTGCACACCTGAGGCTGTGGCTGATCAGCACCTTCTGTGTTCCACATGGGGACTGTAAGATCAATACAACATACTTTGGTATCCAGCAGAGAAGACAGCCTGCCACAGCTCAGTCCTACGAGGACAAGGGTCGCCGTGCTAGAGGGAATCTCACTATAAACTCACCAAAACCATGAAGGATTCCAGCCACGTTTGATCAAAGCACTGATCATTTAGTGAGGGAACTTCAAGGGGATTCTGTAAACAGTTGGAAGACACAGCAGAGCTCCAGAATCCCAGGTGAACCCAAGTGATCAGGAGGCTGAGTTTCACCCATTCTGAGCCTGCCTGTTACTGCAGCTCACAGAATCACAGTATCACTAAGTTTGGAAAAGACCTCTGATATGATCAAGACCAACCTGTGACTGAATACCTTGTAAACCAGACCAGAGCACTGAGTGCCATGTCCAGTTGTTCCCTGGACACCTCCAGGGCCTTCTGCTGCTCTCCTTCAAAACCTACCCCGTGCTCTTGGTGTGCTCTGTGAAGAGTCTGGAGTCACAGCAGTGGGAGTTGATGCCCTCAGGGTGGGGATTCTCAGGTTCCTAGGTTCCCAAATTTCCCTTAAATCCAGCAGGAGTAGTTTACTCAGCCCTCATAGACTGCCTTGAAAATCTTGGTCATAATCTGAGCCCCTTCTGCAACCTGCCCAGGTGAGGTTTTAATGCTGCATGAAGGTCTCCATCCTGTACTGCAGCTGGACAATTCCTGTGGTTTTTAACACCCAGGTTCAGTGCTTGCCTTAGCTCTGGTGCAGAAGTTGGCTCTTTGTCCTTTCACTTTAAATAGTATTTGTTTTCCTGTGTTACGTGGAGGTGTAGTTGACCTTTCAGTCCTGGTAGCAGAGGGAGGATGAATCAGCCCAGCCAGAGAAGAGGCTGCACAAAGGAATGCTGGCTCCTTCCATTACATGAGTGCTTCATTCCTGCTCTTCTGCACAGAGCCTTGGACCTCCACTGTCTCCTCCCAAATCACAACTGCCCAACTATTATAGCATTAGAAAAGGATAATTCAAAATAATAACTAATATTTTCCCAGTCTAAAGAAAGCCTAAAGCAGCTGTTAAATTTGGGCTATGCATATTTCAGCCAAGAAGCCTTAAGTAACTCACAACTTGCTTGATCTCTGAATACCAGGAGGGCAAGGCACATTATTTCTACAACCAAGGACCTTTTTTTTTTAACCTATGACATTAAAGACCCCCAGGCAACTTTCAAGAATAACTGCAATCATTCAAGGTCCCAGATATTCCTCCTGGACATCCCTGTTATGTAAGGAAAAGGATGAACACATGCAGCAGAGTCACCTGAGGCAGCCTGGCCTGCCCCAGCCCTGCCCTCATCTCCAGCCCCTGTCCTGCCTGTCTCCTTCTCCTCCCCCACATTCCCCATGTCACCTGCCCTGCATGAAGCAGCCTCTCCTGAAATTCCTTTGTTCTTGCCACCTTCAAGTGACTTCTAAAATAAGATCATTTCTCCCCAGGTACCCAGAATATTGAAGTAAATAAAGAGTAAGCTAAATTGTGCATTTTTATTCTCTTGAGAGATTTCTCATTTCTTTGGTCTTGTCAGTCTTATCTCTGTCTGCCTTTTCCCGTGTGCTTCAAAGGGCTACAGAGCAGCCATAGCACTGCCATTCAAGAGTAAACATTTATGTATATTTAAACAGATATACTCACAAAATTAAATATATATAAATAAATATGTGTAGCTACACACACCGGTGTCTACAGGATGAACAGATGAGCAATGATGGTTGTAAAAACTAAAAAAGCCTCACAGCACCCAGCAGCTGTGTCTGAGCTGGAGGAGCACATCAAAGTCCTGTCTCTCAGGTGATGGGACCAGTGAAGATCCCAGTTACATCCCTGGGTAGCAGCACTTTCAACACACCATGTGCAGGGTCATCTAGGGATTTTTGTGGAAGCTACTAGATTTTATAAATGATGATCTGTGATCTCTGAAACTCCATGCATCAAACTCCACAGAAGGGAAAAGATATTTCCCCAGTATATCCAGATTTCTTTTCCTCTTTAAGTTTCCTAGGCCTTTTGTGAATGTTCTCTGACTGCCAGATTTTGGAGCTGGGTCTCTTGTTCTGTTCTGCCATAGGATAATGGTGGCTTAGGAAGGGAGATCCCCAGTCAGACCAAGGTCAGCCACTGAAGCGGTCACAGAAAGGAAGCCAAAGTGAACACCCCAGGAAGGAACATTATTAAAAACCCCTGGTTGGGCACTGACCAGGCTCTCCAGGGCATGGTCATGGCCCCAAGGCTGCCAGAGCTCCAGGAGCCTTCAGATAATGCTCTCAGGCACTGTTGGGGTGTCTGTGCAGGGCCAGGAGTTGGACTGGATGATCCTTGTCAGTCCCTTCCAGCCCAGAACACTCTGTGGTTCTATGATTTACTGTCATACAAACCAGGTACAGCTGTGTGTTGCTGCCCATAAACAGGTATTTGGTTTCTGAGGTCAATTAACAGCTAAACACACACACGACTCTCTTCCAACATAATTTCTATCGGCCCCATGTCCACACCACAAGAAAAACACTTTCTCTTTACAGAGCTATCTGAGAGCTTTATAAACACCTTAGGCTAAAAAGATGTGGAAGCTTATTTCCCACACCCAAGTAGTCCCCCCTGGTTTGAACTGCAGCTCACAACAACTCAACCAGGTAAAGAAAGTTGCACTGCTCTGCAGCACTTCCCATTCTGCTGACAAACACAGGCCTTCCTTCCCAGCAGGATCTAACTCGGCATTTCAGATGAGCAGTTTGGAAACAAAAGCAAACCCTGCCAGAGCCTGCTGTGGGCACTTACAAATCCAATGAGATAAGGACTGCCAGCATCTCCCAGGAGGTGTGAAGTGAAACTCTGCAAGGCCACTGCGGTTGCACGGCGAGTTGGAATGACCACGTACTGCAAAGAAGGGAAAAGAAACAAAAATAGGTAAGGAAGCTGAAATAAGGACCTCCCTATCTGCCTTGTACTGCTCAGTTTATGCCCAGGGCAGCACAAAAAAACCCAGCCACCCCAGACAGAGCCACTGGCCAGTCCATGGCTAGCTCAGGCAACTGGGACCCTCAGATACCCTTCCTGCTCTGGAGTTCTCCTGTTGGCAGGTGCTGAGGGAAGGAAGCTCTGCCCACTCTGCTCCACTCTCAGCAGTGCTTAGACTATCAGCTTTGCCCACAAGACACTTTGCTGTTGCTCCTCAGACTCCCCACTGCTGGCGGGGAGAATGAAATTTAAGGTTGCTCAACACCACCAGCCTTCCAGTCAAGGACTGTGCTGTGACCTGGGATATTTGGTTTATTCCATAATAAAAGTTATTTTGTTTCCTAAACCATCAGCAATCCACATCAGTATGAAAGGTCACAGTCACGCATCCTTCCTTCCCACTCCATCTCTAGCCACTCTATATTTTTCTCAAAAATTTGTGATTCCATTTGTGAAAAGTGACAAAGTCACGTTAGGAAAATTTTCCACAGCCAAGTTTGTGTTTTGGTCTCCACTCCTCTAATAGGACATGACACCCTTAGCCAGGTCATGCAGAATCAGTCAGATTACACAGGAGCAGTGGAAAACACAAATTACTTCCCCATGAAGGGACTAGAGCTCACAGATAACAGAGCCCTAACCATGCACAGGGATGAAAAATCAAAAAAAGAAAAAACCCAGCAAACCCCTCTCCTGTGGAATGACCTTAGTTTTATAATACACTTTTTAGAGGCAGAAGAAAGTAATTGTCTCTTGCATAAATTGTTAAAGATGCTGGCTAAGGACATCTGCATCGAGTCCACATATCCCGGTTTATAAATTGATCCTGTCTTGATTTAAAGGCTGGAAGTAATGAAGAATTCAATAGGTCTCTAAATCCAAGTGAGCTTTGTTTCTGCCTGTAAGCACTGAATCTCATTGTGCCTTTTCCTGTGGCTCTGACAGGAATGACTCTTGTTCAGCTCTTTGGAGACCATGATCCCTTTTATTTGTCCACTTTCTCTCTGATGGGCTGCCTTCAGTCTTTCTTTAGAAGTCCTGCCTTGCCAGGATCCTTGCAATCCTTTCCCAAAGTCATTTATTAATTAAATGTGACATTTCAGGACTGGCCCATCCCCAGCCAGAGCTACACAGAGATCCTTTACCTGAACTGACTGGCAGGGAGGACTCACTCAGGGCACAGGACTAAAGCACATTGCAGTGCCTGAACAATTCCTCACAGGGAAGGGGAGTTGCCCTGTCTGCAGTGGACAGAATTACGATAAAAACCAGAAACAAAAGAAAGAGCATTGAGAAAATCCACACTAGAAGAGAACTGATGCCTATTTAAAATTATCATCTTGTTCCAAGCACAGACAATTCCGAATTATGGGTAAAATTAGATTAAATGCTTTTCCTTAGGGTTTTACCACGTGCTTTCAGATGACCTGCCAGTTCTTTCATCCCTGCTTTGACAAAGTGGCAAATGCACATTGCTGATGCACTTTGAAGCCATGTATTAAGCAGGCACCCTGTTCAACTTCTGTTGTGCAACAGAAGAACAAGATAGGTTCAGATCCAGAGCAGCCACCCAGCTGTGGAAGTCAGGCCCTGTCCTCCTTTTGCATCCAGGAACTCAGAACATGACTTGAAGAAAGAAATCCCAAGAGGAAAATTAGCTCTGAACTTCATTAGAGACACAGAAATGTGCTGAAGGTCAGGCTGCGAACAGCAGGAGAGCCCAACAATTCATTCCCACTCCCCAAAGAGGCAGATAATGGATGCAACCTCGATAGGCCAGATAGAAGAAAAGAAAAATTAAGAGTGAGTTATTTTAGTTCTTCCCACCTGGCCCCAGTTCACACAGGGGTAGTGGAGAAGCATTCTGCAAGAGCTCTTTGGGAGAGGGTATCTGAGTAGATAAAGTGAAATTCTACCTAATTCAAGAGTTGTGCATAAATGTGAAACATGGAATTTGAAGCCTAAAATATTTTTTCTTTCTGTAAAGTTTATGTTAAGCCTGCCTGGTTCTGCATTCTATCCATTTTTGTAGCAAAAGGACGAAGGAAATGGCACATTTATTAAAAATTTACCACTTTCAGGGAGCAGGAGTGAATTGATGCTAATTAGAGGAAGAAATCTTAATCATGATACCTGTATCACATGTGTGCATGCATATATAAAAATTTATACACATGAATACACACACATATATTAGACATAATTTTTCATGTGTAGCTATATTATGCAAACATAGTTTTGCAAGTAGGAGTATGGTTTCCAGCTTAACTGAAGAAGTTACTGATGGTTGAAACACAATAAAGTGCTAAATCTTGGTATATTTGGTCTGGAATTCAAGAGACAAACAGCCCCCTTAAAGCAAAAACCCAACATGTAGCAAGCAAATGAACATGACCTCCTTGAAAAAGATATTGGAAAGAAAAAAAAAAAGCTTAAACCAGCACCTCAAAAACACACACACAAAAAAATTCCACCCTATCCCTACTTAAAAAGCATTTTGTTCTGATGGACAGGAAGCAGTTGGTAGCAAACATCTACTGTTCTAGGAAGACAGCAGTAAATTACAGCTCTAAATGGGCATTGCAATACTAAAATAGACCTAAATTCAAACCATACATGGCCTGGTTTGGACATCCCACAGAAACTGGAGGTGGGAGAGCCACAGCAGCCAAGGCAGAAGCCTGTGGGATTGTCCTGGCTCATCCCTGATTCCAGGTTCAGAGGCAGGCAGCACAGAGGACAGGCAGGGAGGCTGACCAAGCAGCTCTGGAAACCTCTGCTCTTTAAATAGAGGTTCAGAAAGCCCAGGGATTACTGCTGACGTCTCCTTCCTGTGATGAAACCAGCAGGAGTTAGTCTGAAAAAAGTTAATGGGGAAAGCCAAGGAGAGATCACCCTTCTCCCAGGAAAAGAGGTAAGTTCTGATGTTTATGTCTAAGCTTTAATAGAAACTCTACTCTCTCAAGCACTCTGCTGCCTTTTCTGGGTCAGGACAATTCATACTGGCCCCTTTCAGCACCAAAGACACAGAAAACATGGACTAACCCTGTTCCAGCCACTGACAGAACCTGGAAATAGCCCAGATGTCCGTGCTGTTCTGAAAAGGGAAAGGCTGGGATCCAGAGAGACCCTCCACAAAAGCCAGGCAGACACTGTCCAAAAAAACCCCTCCTAAATGAAGTAAAAGGAGGCTGCTGCAGCTTCCAGCTCCCAGCACACCATGGAGCAGCCCTTGGCCCAGCTGCCCTTGGATGGTTTGGAGTGGGCTGTGTTCCCTCATTCTCAGGCATTCCCCACCCTGCCTTCAAATCTAACCTGCAGCACTTGGAGTACTGTTGTGTAGAGGCACTCTGAGAAGCAACAGCAAGAGTTTCTGGAAATGCAATTTATCTTTGGCTATAAAAATAGAGCAGCATTTTGTACTAAATAAATAACTGGGTTTTATTTTTAGGGAAGGTAATCAGAATAAAAGCAACATTCCTACATGCTTATGGCACAGCTGAGCACCAGTCTGTGCCTGTTTCAAGCCTAAAGGAAGACTTTGACTCTACAACAAAACATCAAAGTAGCTCCTCTGTGGCAGGTCATGACCATTTAGAAAGAACTAATGTTTTAAAAGAAAACAGAAATATGCGGAGCAATTTTTTTGCGTGAATGTCAGGACTATGCATAAACTGGAGGATGGCTTTTCTCAGCAAAGACCTAAAGAGATTGTGATTGAAATAGAGGCACTTTAAATTGCTTTGTGGCTCTTACACAGAAATTCCAAGCCCCTGTCCATCATCTCTATTTCTGAGATATGCTATGTGCTATGGAGGAAACCCCCACTATTAGGACTACAAAGTCCCACACACTGCACATGTCTCATGCATGTTACACACTTGCCTGCTGCACTGAAGCTCATTCATTATTGCTGTTATGAGGCAGTTTTAATGCTACTTTGGGGTTCTGGTAATTTTAAGGCAAAATTGCAAAGATGGCTGATGAAATCTGTTTCATAATTAGCAAGCTCCATACAAAACATCCCTCCTTTCCCCAAGCACCATCGGAGCATGTGCCTGGGAGGAGATATGGAGAGTTGTGCTCAGGAGAATAAGACCTGTTTTGTACAAATTTGCATTTGGAACAAATATCAGCCTTTCAGAATCTCAGGCAGTGCAGAACACTCTGCAGCCCTGACAGTTTATGAGAGCCAGCACTCGGCACCTTGGATTGCAGACAAGCCGAGGAGCTGTGCTCCGACCCTTCTGCAGGAGGAACAGCAGATGCAATGTAAGCACAGAGCTAGGAAGGGCCAACAATTAAATTGGAAGATAATAAGCAAACATCCTTGTTTTGCCATGGAAATTAAACTTGTAAAACCTCGGGAGGTTAACAGCTTGCTTGATAGGATTCTTAAGCAGTCATGGGATCCGTAAATCTTGGGAGAGTTGTGAGAAATCATCTGGGATGTAGTTTCCAAAAAGTCTCACTCCTAGCATAATGAAATCAGCAAGAACAGTGTTCAGCCAGTGTTGAGAGCTTTTATCCATGAAAACAGGGTAATATTTATGTATAGGATGAAAGTGTTGTTAAGCTTATGCTAATAATGCTTTTAAAACTCCTTCCCAGCCTCAGGCAACAACACACTTCTTATTACACCAAATAAATAGTAATCAGTAGAAATTAATTTGC
The DNA here is from genome assembly GCA_013400235.1 of Oriolus oriolus. Classification (NCBI taxonomy): domain Eukaryota; kingdom Metazoa; phylum Chordata; class Aves; order Passeriformes; family Corvidae; genus Oriolus; species Oriolus oriolus. The sequence continues at coordinate 246,955 of VXBT01011957.1, forward strand.
CAAACATTTAAATTGCATCTGCTAAAGCATTTCCACACCTTTCTCTGGCAGGGACTTCCCACCAAGCTCTGTCAAACGTGGCTGTATGCTTGGCTCTCACCTATTGACAGTCTAAGCCCCCTCTGATCCCCTGTGTGATCTGTCTGCACTTCAACCCGTCTGCTTCCAGCCCTGTCCTCATCTAAGTGATGTTTACATTTATTTCTTTAAAACTTTCACAGGTCCACTCGTGCTGTTAATTGCATCAAGCTGGGCATTATATACAACCCTCAGTTCCTTTTCCTAAACAGAGCAGAGAACAGTGAGCTGAAAAGTTGGCAGCAATTACCAAAATCCAATTTTTAACATGGCTTTAGCTTCTTTCCCATGTTCTGGAAAATGGAACTATTATTTACAATAATTTCTTACGGAGCTCTTTTGCACAAAAGCAACATAAATAACAATCCATCCCTACAAAATGCAACTGACTATAGGATGCTGGTAAGACAGATGGCAAATCCTATAAAAGCTGTTAAAAAGCTACAGGATATTGAAGTCACATTGAAATCAACACAAAAAACCTCTGTAATTAAAATGGGACAATGATGGCAGCCCTAATACCCTTGATATAACAGAGCAGTTGGTTGAAAAATATCTTTTGGGGTTACCTTGAGACAGCACAGGTCAAATTTCAGGTCTGTCTCTGGCACAGATTTTCTGGAGGACCTTGAACATGTCTGATAGGATCCTCCCTCCTGGCAGCTGGGACCACCTCAGCTGAGCCCTTCCCTGTGCCAGCCAATGCTAGGGAGGGTATAAAACAGCTGCTATTTAAACCTCTCCACTAAATCTGAGCGGAGAGAACTGGGATGTTCCTGGGAACACCACAGCCAGAGGTGGGATGCAACAGGAAGCTCTGGCAGGAGGCAGGAATGAGCAGCTACACATACTGTACTGTAACTTCTTCCTCAGCACAGCTGTCTCCAGGCTGCACATCTGTGCAAGTGTTGAAATACCACATTATGAATGGCCACAGCAGCCTTGAACTCAGCACAAGCTGCAAAAGCCCATGGAAGTCCCAGAGAAGCCCCACAGAGCTCTGTCCCTCCACAGCTGACCTGGCAGGAGGAACCTTGGGAATTAAAAGTCATCCAAAGCTACCAGAGTACACCGACAACCTTTGTTTCTCTGTGCTTTACCCACACTGAGAGAAGTGGATTTAACTATCCCACCCCACAGCTCAAAGCGTTCCCTGCACAAATGAGTGACAGATGGAAAGTTCATCAGGCAATGCAGTGATGGCAACTGCAGAGCTACTTTAAAATATAAACACAACCTTGAACTTCAGCATAAACAGAACTTAAGCAGAGGCTTGAAGTTCTCTGCTGAACCAATATATCAACACCATTATCTTTACATCTAAGAATACTGAGCCCAATTGTTTCCTCACTGATGTTTGCATAACCAACAAATACAAGTCAAGGGAGTTTTCTATTGATGCCAGACTGATTATATTTTTAGTTCTGTCAACAAGCTGACAAAAGACCTCGGAAAAGTCCTGTAATGGTTCTGTGCCTTAGTGCCTTTCTTTTCATACAATAAGCAACACCTCCTTCACAACGGCGTTTCAATATATATTATGTTTGACGGGCTCTGATGGAAACCCCTACAAAATATGCAAAGCTCTTGAACAAAGGTCCAGACTATTTCATGTGAAAATGGGGCTGCTGAGGTCAGCTAGCTGATTTGAAAGACTTAAAAAGCTCTACAGTGGAGAAAGAATGGAAAATGAAGGACATGAGTTGAAAAGTCCCTGACAGTTTCCTCTTGGACAAGGTGGACATAGTCCAAAAATTCTTTATACTTTCTTTTCCTCTCTGCTCTCCCAGAGGTGGGTTTCTATTGTGTGTGTGTTGAATGGTAGGTAGATGGGCTGCCTTTGTGGTTGGAGGAGGGAGGGAAGGATTTCCTATTGCAGAACAAAGCTGAGTTATTGATAACAAAGCCCACAAACGTGATGACTGTTAAGAAATGCTGCCTGAATTCTGTGCGTGTGAGGTTTTGCACAAACATTTAAAATTTTGGGAAATTATTTGAATTCAGAAATGTTGTTCTTTCTGGACATCCCTCCCTAATGCTCAGAACATAGGACAAGAAGGATCTTTTTTCTCTCTTTCTCTCTGTGTCACTTTTCTTTTCAGTAAGCAAAAATAATAATAATGAAAACCAAAATAGGCTGAAGTAGGGACTAGGATCTGGAAGAAATTTTAAACTTCAGGTTGTTCTTGCAAGTTGACAAACTGCTCTGAACACGGAAAGATGCTGTTCCAAAGTGCACTCACCATTAGTATGTCTGCTGTGATAGCCCAGTTTGAAAACAGAAGAGTTTCTCCGATAAAAATGCAAATCTGTTGTAACAAAACACACAAAAAGGAGAAGATTTATTCACTTGTCATTCAAACGAAAAATAACCTGTCACAAACTTTCCTTTGTTGCTTATTTTTCTCATACCTGTACAGTACACTCCTTGTTGCTGTTGTGGTTTATCCTGAATATTAACAAACCATAGACTTGTATCAGAGCTCCAGAGAGCTGGCCTGAAATGTTGTTATTGTAAACTAAGTTTATGATCTACAGAGCAGCTAAATTGAAGGCTGACACATCTGATTTTAGAAGAACATGAAAAACCAGCATGAAGAGACAGCCCCAGGCTTGCATACCTAGAATCATAGCATTGTTGAGGTTGGAAAAGACCTTTAAGGATCATCAAGTCCAACTTGCACCATTCTGTTCCAAAAAGCCCGTTAGAAAAGGCAAAAAGGCCACAACTCCCCAGAGCACAGCCATTTCCATTCCTGGGAACCAAGTTATGTGCTCAGCTCTGTAGCAAACCAGCTGAGGTTCTCTACACCCTCTGTGGAGGATCCCTTCCCTCCCCGACAGCATTACACGGGTAATATTTGTCCAGTTGAGACTGGAATTAAGTATGGGCTTTGCAACATCAGTGTCTTGTGGTGAAATACAATCCTTGGCTCTGTGGAGATGGTCAACAAGAGACATTAAATGCCACAGATCTGCAAGAATGTCTGCTGTGACATGATGTGACCAGTGCCACTCTTTCCCACACACCAGTTGAGGCTGCCTAAACCCCTCAGACCACCATGTCACTGCCAGGAATAATTTGCTTTATTTAGCAAGTCCTACACACTGACCTACAGAAGCTTCCTCTATTTGTTTCTAAAATTGTCTTTGTTTCCCACATATTTTCCCTCCCTTATCCCCTCTTTCTGTGACTGGATCTGCTTCCTCCGTGATGGTGTCCAAGCCAGTCATTACAGCCCAGCTGGTCAATTAGGAAATCTATATTTCCATTTCCTACTGCCCACTGGTCTGCCTTGATCTTGGCTCTCACTGGAAATGACAACTACAAGGTAAGAACACATCCAAGAAACCAAGGTGCTGGCAGGAGCTGAAGCCATGTGTCCTGTGGATACCGGATACGTACTCAGACCTGCTCAGAAATCTGTCCTGCTACAGCTTTGCAGCTGCTGTTGCTGGTGTTCTGTGGCTGAAGAGACTAAACTGAGCTTGGGAATGATGGAATCACACTTCTGAATGCAGCATCGGCGTGCCCTGCCTGCTCCTGGCATTGCAAACAGGCAGCTGCTTGCCTTGAGCTGGTATGAACTGCACACATTTGAATTGTTAGAGGCAGCAAGTAGAACTTGTCCCTTGCGCAGGAATCTAGCACAAGTCCTTTAAATAAATCACTGAAATGCTACAAACTTCAGAGCACACCAGTTCCGAGCTGATGAATGTGTATTTCAACCAATCCATGAAACACAAGGTTAATAGGTGGGTACTGGTAAAAGGAAAAGAGGAACAAGAAGAAGATCAAAAAGTAGGATAGAAGATAATGACATTAAAAAATGTCTGTCCTTCAGTTGATGATGGGGGTTTATAAAAATGAGTTCACCCACTGCAAAGGGCATGTGAGGATCTGTGGCATTTCTGCAGAAGAGAGACTCTAGGGATGCTTACAGCAAATAGGGCAGCCCCAGAGCAGATAATAGCTCCCGAAATGCTCATGGTTTTGACTCCTCACACACTTTTTGAAGCCTCATTTTACACTGAGACTTCACCTCTACAAATACATCTGTTTCTGACTCCAGCTGTGCTGTGTAACATCTCACCATGTCCATTTGGTGTTTGGTTGCTCATCTGTGTTTTCTGTTTAAGTGATGTTAGCAAATTCTGACTCCCAGAAATGATAAATAAAGTAGGTTTCGGAATGGACACACCAGCAGCTCTCACAGCAAGTTCTAGGCAGGTTACAAATGCCTTCCATTACTGTTTGCAAAGGGTGTATCTGTCGCTATCTTCATTATTTGTATCTCTCTCTGAAATGGTAGGTAAGACACCCTCATATACTCCTGAATCTGGAGCAATTCTAACCCCAGCTCAGTTCTGGGCAATATTGATGCCTCCGAAGTAGGCAGGTCACCAACAACATGACAACAGAAAGTCCCTGGGGTTGAGACTGAGATGCTGTAAAAGCTCTCTGGCAAGGTTTTACCCTGGGATTTGCTGTTTCTGCAAGGTCATAAAATGTCTTTGAGGAATTGAAATAGATGTTGAAATTTGAGGAATTTGGAACAGTGTCAAAAGGAAGGCAAACCAGAGCATCTCTCTCCAGTCACTTGGAGATTTAAACAAGTGTAAAATCTGCAGTTGAAAGGTCTGAGCAGTCTGAGATGATGATGCCACACAGCTAATGAGTTTCCAGAGACAAGTTTGAAAACTAAGTTTCAAAGAGTTTGTATTTCAGGAAAAGTGGGACTTACAGATATGCAAATTGGTGCTTTAAAGAGCTGGGTTACAACACACAAATCCACACGCTGCGAGGCAAACTGAGTAAGAACTGACTGGACTATACGGCCAAGCAAGACAGTAAAAGAGAAATACAAGTGTCTGGGCAGCTAAATGATACAGAATTGTTGTTTTATTCCACCTTGCCAGCCACTTTACCACTCCCAATAATTTACTGGATCAGTATGAAAAGATTGGCTGGAAAAAAGTCATCTGTCTACCTGCCTCAGATGGGAGTGGCTGCTACAGAATGGGAGTAACAACTGCCCCCAGGGACCAAAATCACTTGCAAGAAAGGACTGAGCAGGAGAGAAATAGTACATGTGTTCAGCGGAGGAAGAGAGCAGACAGTACACAGCATGTAAGGGACAGGGTGATTGTGTTAATGTAAATGCAGGTCTTTTCCAAAAAATATAAAACCAAGAAATTAAAAAGCAAGGGCTCTGCAGGTTCTTGCTGGAATTCTGAACACTTCATTTAAGCTGATGCCTGTATCAGTCAGCATTAAAGCTCTCAACTGTTAACTAAAGCAGGGAGGGGGATGGTGATCTGGTGGCCACCACAGCTCTCTCTCACAGTGAGAGAGAACATCATCTCATGGGTACCCACCTAATTGCTTGGAAGTGAGAATTTTAAGGCTCTGAGCCAATGAGGCTTCCAAAAACATTCACTGTCAGTTTTTGCATGGTGTGATCCATGGCAGAAGCCTAAGGACAGTCACAGTACAGAAGGCTGGCAAATACCACCATGCTGGGGGACAGACCAGAACACTGCCTTGCCTTTCACAGACACAGAATTCAAGGACGTGAGCCAGGACAAGCTGTCAGGGAAGATATCAAGGAGAATCAAGATATCAAGATATCAAAGGTGGTAAAGCATTGGCACAGAATTTTACTGTATTGTTTCCAGAAGGAGATTTTATCATGGATTTTGAGATAAGGAAGGTAACCTAGCCCATAATTCTGTCCACCAGTCACAGAACACTCTCCCCTTCATTATGGACCAATGAGACTTAAAACAAAGAGCAATGAGAAACTGCCTACATCATGCAACCTTGCAGTGCAGGTCTCCTACTGCAATACAAGGAATTAAACACTCTGGAAGTCTGCAAGATTGCAACAGCTCTTTGAATGGCATGGAAGAACAAGAGTTTGTGTTAGAAACTTGCCTTGGAAAGTCAATTCAGTATGGCACTGCCACAGTAATACCTTGTGTTATGAGACACTGGGAGCTCCATCACAGACCTATCCTCTCTTTCTGGGCATCAGGTTTCCAGCAGCAGAGTATTTAGGGCTATGGAGAGGCAGTGCTTCCTGCTTCAGCCTAACAGCATCACAAACAGGCTTATATTCCTTATACCCCCTCCATAGGCAGCTGTAACGTCCTTTGCAAATCATTGACTCTTTATTAGATTTACTGCTCATCCATAATAAAATAAATTGTTTCTAGGATTGTTTAAATGATATCATCTATATTTATATACTTAAACAATGCAGGCTAGTCACATGGCTATTAAAAAATAGAAAAAAAAAGATTAAAATGAGACTAATAGCCACCTCCTGCTTCACAATTTTTGAAAACAATATTTCCAGCCTAGAAAGGGAGAGGTTTCATCACAAATGAACATGTCTGTCACTAGGTCTGAGAAAGGAGAAAATCACAGCTCTGTCTGCACAAAGAGATGGAGGGAGCAGGTTAGGGTGTGATAGATCAATGAAAGGAAGGTTAATGATTCACCAGCCAGTAACACCCTCTCACAGGTAGTCTGAGGTGATAATTTTTCTGCCAGTTCAAATGTTAGTTCATGGACACAGAGACCTGAATCTTAAATAGCCAGAGGAGGTATTCTTGGCTCTGTCTTAATGATTTTGAACTCCCACTCTTTCTGGTTGTGCTTCCCCATAACTGTGGCAGCTGCTGAAATACTCAGCAAATAACCATGGCCAGGCCAGTGCTTGAACTACAGAGAAATGAGGAACAGCAGTCGGCTGGTTACTTGTAAATGAATTCTCCTTGCTGGCTGAATGTGTGCTGCTGTGTGGAAGTGAAGGGTGGGCTTTTGGAAGGGATCCCCCTACTCCAAACATCTCACACTTTCCCTTCATAAACTTCTCCCAGGTCCCAGGCTTCTCTCATTCTGACATTAAAAGGGAACCAGAGACTCATTCAGTGACTGAACAAGTCACTGAAACTTGCTTTCACTCCCTACTGAAAGCAAGGTTCTAGCCCAAGGCTGGATTATTAGAGTTGAGCTTTTCTTTTTCCCTTCAGTCTAACTAAAAGAAGCTCAGTTTAGATGAGATGCAAGGAAGGAGTTTTTTTCAAAGGTGGTAAAGCATTGGCACAGGGTGGCCAGGAGGTGGTGGATGCCTCATTCCTGGAAACATTCAAGGCCTTATTGGAGGGGGCTCTCAGCAACAAGGTCTAGCAGAAGGTGTTCCTGCACAGTGCAGGGGGTGTTTGGATTACATGACCTTCAAAAGTCCCATCCAACCCAAACCATTCTATTTATCTGGATCTATTTGATATCTTTTTATACAATCTAATTACAAGCACTCAGGGAGGGGCCATGTTTTAATCTGCATTTGTGCAGCATCAAGTACTGTAGGTTCCTGGGCTATGGTAGGGCTATGGTAATACAGATAACAAATTGAAATTATTGGGTAATTAATATTGGCCTGCTGCAATCCACCTAGTTATGGAAATGAATGGTACTGAAAGGGAGCCAAAAGCTTGCCCACAGACAAATTACACTGTAATTGTCATCCGGTACCACTACAGCTACAATACCCTCACTGCAAGGGAAGTGCTCAATTTTCCTGTACCAAAACATTAGGCAAGAGCAATAAAGGTGTGGACTGAGGTGCAGATAGAACAGCCCAAAGGCTGTGGGTTTCCATGGAGCTCTGAATTCTGATGGCAGCAGGGATAATCAGTTGAGATATCAGGCACACTTAGTGCCATTATGCCGAGAGGCAAAAAAAAGGACATTCAGAAGGGCAGGAGAAGGCAAGAAACCATCCCAGGCTTTCTGCAGGGGACAATGCACACAGCCTTGTAAGGAGTTTGGTAGGGGCTGGCATATGGAAAGGATTATACTTACATAGGCTCCCACAATGCTGCTCTTGGCAGCCACGAAGATCAGACAGATGAAGATGGCTGATCCCAGCATTCCAACAGCACAGACAAGAGGATCAGCTCGCTGGGTCTTTAACCGGCACCATTTGGTTGCTCCTGCCCCTGTGATTACACCCAGGAAGCCAGTGAAGCAAGTGATTGCTCCAAAGATCAAACTATTAAAAAAAAAAAGAAAATAAAAAAAGAAAGAAAATAAGAGAAAGGTGGGGGTTTTTTGGAGTTTTTCCCCAAAATAGGCATAGTCTTTGGACAAATTATTAGGGTAAACTGACTAATGGAAATTTACACAATGGCTTTGCAAATTTTAAATAAAACCGATGCTCATGATTTCAGCCCTCCTTCTCTGCAATTAAGAAAAACACAGCATATGAAATTTATCCTTGTACACAGGCTTTGATCCATAGGCGAAGGAGTGCAAAGGGCTCACACTGCTTCCTTGGGTGGAACTGAGATTCCTACAAAGTGCCCTGAACAGCTAATTATGGATACACAAAACTAATTAATAACCTGTACTTTGATCATGCAAGGGGAAATCATGGACAGGCACCAGGAAGCTGCAGGGCAAGGAAACCTAACAAGTCTCTTAAATATCAGTGATTTCCAACATACATTGACTTTATAACTCCTTTCAGGCCACTTCAAAGAGGTTTCTTGCTGTTAGGTTACACATTTGAAATGTGTTAATTTCAATTTAAAGAGCCAGGAGGATTCTCCATATTATATGTGCAGGACTTGGATTACAGGGTCTTGGGCAGCCACATTAGAGTAGCTTGAGGGCAGTTCAAAACTGAGGTGTCATCAAGGAGGGGGAACTTCTCTTTGTAAATAGCAGACAGGCAGTCAGGCTGGAGCTGTGTGTTTTGCTCACTGCATTTTTGCGGAACAGCCTGAGATTGCCTGCTGGACACTCTGGTTGATGGCACTAGACACCACTAACTACTTTAACTGAGATGGGATTATGTCTGCTACGGCAAAAAGGTTTTCCTAATATTATTTTCCCTCATGAGCTAAAAAGCAAAAGAGCTGACAAAAGGCATTTTTTAATTATCTTTTATTTACCTGGAAGAAAGCTTTTAGAGCATTTTCTGGTTTGTGCCACCATGGTAAATCACAAAATGAAGAATTATTTTTCATAGCTTATGTGTTGAAAGTGATATTCCATAACCAGGACTGAAAACCCAAACCACTGTATAACATCAAGCACTCCAGCCCAAAGTGTCCCAGATCTGTGAGACATTCTTCAGCAAAACTCACCACACACAGCAGTTTACAGAGCAATAAAAGAAGGAAGTCCTGCCTCACACAGAAATAAAAGCCTACAGGATTAGTCCCTGCAGCTTTAGGGGAACCATTCCAACCTCTGAATTACAGCCACCACTGGGGCTTCCCAACCTGCCAGCTTATTCTGCTGCTATCACAGATGGGTCTTAAGAAACCAAATTCTCAGCTCTCCAAACATCCTCCTTAGAGGATTTCTCTTTTCTCTTTTCTACTCTGCACCGCAGCCTGGGAACTAAGACAGAGCTGAGGTCATTGCTTCTCCCTTGGTTTGACTTCACGCAATGAAATAGAGAAATAAAACCTAGTTTACAATCCCAGCATTTCCTATCATTGTTGCAAGGACCTAGAGGAAATTACAGACATTCTAGTACCTTGTCTCTGTGGGACTTGCCTGTTTCCTCTGGTAAATAAGCCCCCATCCCTTCTCCCCCTCTGTAAAGCAGCCGACTCTGACTCTCACCTATCTTTGGTGCCACAGGGCTGGGAGCTGCAGGTCTCTGCTGTCTTCTGCACGACCTGTGCTCTGTGAAGGTACAGAGGGATCCACATGCCAAGGGCCCCTGTGGCAAAGGAGACAGCTGAGGTGGCCAAGGATGAGAACACATAGCTGCGGCTGTGGAGACAAAACCAAGACAAGGTTTAGTGGGGAAAGTGAAAAAGCAGGAGCCCCAAGGCAGGAGCCAGTGCTTCAGTGACAAAGCCTGGCTCTCCAAGTTCCCCCATACTTGCCACCTCCCTTTGCCAAGGGGCAGGTGTAATACGAGGTACAAAGGAATGGAGAATAAGAAGCATGGGATATTCACACGTGATGCTCCACTGATAATAATATACTGAACTCATCAGAGATGCTTCACAGGACTCTTTTTCAGGGGACTGTTTGAGAAGACAATCAGTACTTGGCCACTAAGACATGATCAGTGAATTATGGTGCTTTCACCCTAATGTCACCTGTTTACCTGGATGAGCTATTTCACTTCTCCATCCCCATCCATGCCACCATATGGTTACTACTTACATAAACTACCAAAAGCAGTAACACAGGAATATTTCTAAATTATGTATCATCACTTTTCATAGTCCTTTGACACTGGATGACAATACCAGGGAGGTATTCTAGCCAGTAGTTCTAAAAATGAAGGACATCACAAGTTTCCCATCAGAATTACAAGGTAACCCTGAATTCACAGGTGAAAATATTTGCACATTCACAGGCGAGCTTTCTGGAAGGAAGTGCAGCTGCTTAACCACTCGTGAGCATATGAACATTTATGCACACATACAAGTGCCCAAGCACATTCAGTTCTCATGGATTCAGTCACACGTGGTTGTATAAACACATATATTTAAACTTGCCGTTGTGCAAGCTTCTGTATGTTTTTTTCTCTTAAATTGCTAAAACTCTCTTTTTCCTCTCAGCAGAATAGCTCTTTCAAAGAAGAAAAAAGATCTAAGTGTCTGAACAACAGTGGCACAACAATTAATACAGGAACACAGCAATTTCTACACTTCAAAAGCCCTGATTTGTGTGAAGTATGAGCCAAACAAAGCAGACTTTTTCTTAGATGTCAATCTTGGAAAGGTTAGAGCAAAACTTGGAATCCATCATTGTCACACCAGTCAATACCTCATGCAACTGTGATTTTCTTTCCTAGGTCCACAGACTAAACTTCCTGCAGCTCCCTGCATGTCGTCACTTTCCAGTCTCACCGTGACCACTGGATGTTCCAATTAAGCATTAGAGGCAAAACACAGTTTTTACTAGTGCTCTTACTTCCTAATCAATGCTTTCATGTCTCTCAGCCATGAAGTCCGAGCCTTCAGCTGCCCCCCAAGTTGTTCAGCATTTCCTCTTTTAGCAGCAGGCACAAATATCAAGATGAGTGTCCCTGTTATCATTCCTAGGAGTGGAGATACCTGCAAGACAGGAGCAGGGAATTAGCACAGGAGTCAGGAGGGTTTGCTTTGACTGGTCAGGAAGAAGCAGAATACATCAGTTTGGTTTCAGTGACTGTTCCTCACAGCCAGTCAGAACCTATGAGCATGGAGGCATCTGCTCCTTTCCTTCCTCCATGTCACTCCCCAAACTCTCTTATCTCACTCTGGAAACATGCAGCTTTGAAAATACTCTAATAAAGGCACTCCCATTGTGTTAATAAGTACCAAGATTCATCTAAACATGATTCTTCAGTGATGTTTAACTCTTTGGAAACCTACTCCCAGCTGGGCTGAGAGACCAGCTGGTTTCTGGGTGAGTGCAGAAGCCTTTAAAAGGCAATTAGACCAGCTGAAAGATTTCTGGATGTGGGGAACATGCTGGCTTTGAAAACCCTTGCTTGACATACATCCCTCTTCCAGCTAACCCACAATGGCTTCCCATTTTCGGGCATCTTCCTCAGGTTATCTCAGTACAATAGACCAAGAAACAGAGAAAATTCAGGCTGGAACATAGGAAAACAACACATTCAAGGGCTTGGTTTCCCAGTATCCAATCCTTTCTCCCAAGCACTAGGCAAAAATACAAAGATCCCACAGTGTTTTGCAAGCTATAAAAGCTATTCTTGTTTTGACACTGAAATTCCATTATTGTCAGAATGAAAAATAGCTCCATCAGGGAAATAGGAACATGGATTTCACTCAACTATCATTTCATCTAGATGTGCTATTTAAAAAATAAATTTCTGTTCCAAAAAAATATATGCTTCCATTATTAACCTGAGAACGGCCTTTACACATGGAGCAGTGTTTCATGTCCAAAGATGAAAAACCCACAATCCTTCTAGGGAAGGAAAGACATAAGTATTTCAGAACTTAAAAGTCAAGAAATCCCTCATCCAGGAATACATTGAAGCCTGATACAGTATACTTATGACAGCTGAACACAAGACACAGCACTGGTAAAAAATATTGGAAATGCTGTTTTTTCTACAGCCAGATGATTGGCTGTAGAAAAAATCCAAGTCTCTTGGATTTTTATCTAAAAGCTTAAGTACCCACCAGGACAATATCCATGGACACTCAGTAATGCTCCAGTGAAACATTCGCTTTATTGTTAGATCCAGAGACGAAGCTGCCACTTGCCCAAGTGCCCAGTCTTTTTCAGCCCACTGAAGCACGGATTATTCCTGACCTCTTTTGGATTTAGAGCCCACAGGAGATCACAGAGGGAAGCATCATCTTGGGGAGTCATTCCCATCTTGCAAGAGCACAATAATTGCCATAGGGATCAAAGCTGCTTTACACTGATGTCTGGAAGCTTTCTACGTGTGCTGTGTCACTACAAAAACTGAGCAATTGTGTCCAGAGCAACCACCACAGATGTGTGCAGCTCATCAGATTCCCCAAATTTTGTACAGCCAGGGAATCCTGCACCAATGTGTCATTTATAGTGGAAATCATGACCTGTAAGTGGTACAGTCTTGCAGATATCCTGGATTTCTCAGGGTAACTGTGAAGACACCACCTGAGAAGTCCTAGTGATGATCTCTTTGCATAAATTAACCATTTGGGTTTTCCAGACAGATCTGGGTTTTCCAAGAGCGCTCCAGTTAAAGCATACTGACCAGAGGAGGGGCTTTGAGGTTCTCACTCCTTGCGTTGGCCTCTGCTCAAAAGTTCATGTTACCCTTAAATATTTCTGCTGTCTAATGAGGCAGCAGCCTCTTGTTGGGAAGCTGTAGACTACTCCACTTTCCACTCCAGGTGCACAGCTGGAAACTCCACTCTCCCAGCTCCAGATGAACTGTTCCTGGTGATGTTCCTGGCTTTGCTTACCCTGGGCACTGCCTGTGTCACAGAGGGCACGTTTGCTTCAGATGGGAATGCCTGCATTTCTTCACCTGCTGTTATAAATGGTGTTGGCCTGAGCTTCATGAGATTCATGGTCTCCATGAAGTGCCAGAGCCAGAGAATGCACCTCACATGCCACCAACAGCACCAAAGGTCAGAAACCAGTTCTGCTGGGCCACTTCCTCTCAGCTCTTTCAAGACATCTTTGTGTGCAGAAGCTGTTTGTGAGTTATGTGATTGGAGAGGATTATCTTTTCAACCCATTTATCAGGATCCCAAGAGGTTAAAATAGAAGGAAACTGACTGTCTCAGGGCAGAAAAACAAGCGGAAACTGGAACAAAGTGTTTTTTCCTCAAAGCAGGAAGCCATTCTCAGAGTTTCTTGACAGCAGGGGACTGAAAGACTGTGGAGTTGATTTAAGGCCAATGCCTCGTCTTCCTGTCCCCATCAAGAAGTCATGATTGATTGATTGATAGCAAAGTGCTTGGAGAATTCTTGCTCCCAAGCACGGAAAACACCAAGTCCCACAAGCCAAGTCCACATACCTTTGCTTGGAGAGTGCATCTGCCATGCATTTAACATCCAGAGATGGAATTTCCAATCCTTTACCTTCCAGATACAATAACAGGCTGAGCCATTGTGTGATGGAACTCTTCCTAACACCAGTCAACCAACCAACTCTCATTAAGATGTGTCATTAAGAGGGACTTACCCGCAGTGCCCAGTGCCAGTCTCCAGCAACCTGCTTCACACTCGACCCTGTGATGTATCCCAAGCCACTGCAAGAAAGGCCAAGATGAGAATTGGTCAGAGCTTTAAGCATGCCACAGTCACAACCGTTCTTAGACAAAGGAAAGGAAAGGCACAACCAACTGTGTGTCCTCAGCTCTCTTGTCCTACAGGAAGAAAGATGGGGATTGAAGCAGATGGTAGCTAGTATGTGACTCTACCCAGCACTGCTGATCTAAAAATGTCCAAATCTGATGGAAATTTGGAAGTTTAAAGCTGACCTTTCAATCTACAGTGGATGGAAACAAAAACTCAAAAAGAATTTATTTCCCGATTTCATTTCTACATCAGGCCTTTCTCTGTTCTAATATGAATATTAAACAATTTTATGTTCAAGCTTTCAGTTAAAAAGTGCCCTTCAAGGACAGACAATATTCCATCATCAGACTTTTTTCTTGCCACTTAATAGTACTTGGTTCTAATTATGCAGGAAGAGACCATTTTCTATTAGCTTGGAAGAAAAACCAAGAACATGCAAGAAGTTTGATGGGACACCTTCAGCCACATGTAAGACAAAAGGTGTGTCACAAGAGATTAAAGGTGAACATAGCCACGTTTCTCTCAACATGAACTGAAGGTAAATACCCTTTTTCACAACTGCTGTATTTGTTGCTGAGATCGCCTTGGCTAAAAGTTGCCAGGATTGCAGTGGGGCAACCATGCAACCTTGCCTTTATTAAAGAGTCTGCTAAGCTTTGGAGGTTGCCAGCTATAACCTCCCCAAAACTGGCCATTTTACCCAGACAGGCCCCAAAATCAAACCATGAATCATCACAGACTGGTTTGGGTTGTAAGAGACCTTAAAACCCATCCAGTTCCACTCCCTGCCATGGGCAGGGACACGTTCCCCTATCCCAGGTTGCTCCAAGCTCCATCCAGCCTTCCAGGAATGGGGCAGTGACAGCTTCTCTGGGCAACCTGTGCCAGGGCCTCACCACCCTCACAGGCAAAGAATATTCTCCTAATACCAAATCAAAACCTCTTTCAGTTTACAGCCCTTGTCCTATCCTCCATGGCCTTGTAATCCACGCTGCTGCTGGACACTGAGATAATGAAGTCCCAGAATCAGGCTCAGCAGGAGGAATATTTGTAATTTCTTTCTAGTTCACTGAATTCTCTATGTGAATACCTGGAATCCTTGGTCCTCTTGGCAAAATATTCTTTTCACCAGTTAAGTATCTGTTTCTCTCTTTTTCCTCAAGAGCAAAAGGATGCTTGTGAGTTTTATCTCATGGGTAAGTGCTCCAGCTTGTAAAATGCATCACCAGAAATTTTCTCAGAGTTTGGAACATGTTGCCCATGTATTCCCTGCTGGAAATGAACCCATAATGCCCCTTTTGCACAGGATGTTGTCCAGCTCTGGGAATAGGTATGCAAACTATGCAAAGCCACCCTGCCGACAATCTCACAATAGAGGGTCAGCCATTATTTTAAAAAATAAAAATAATGACAGATTCCCTCCTGTCCCAACAATCAGATACTGTGTTGGGCTGATAAGGAAACTCAACTGAAAGAAAAAGTCAGCTAAAATATTTTGATTCCATTTCCACCCCATCGCTGTAAAAAAGTAGAAAAAAACCTAAACAAACCAACAACAAACTTCCCATTAGTTCCCAAAAGTCACACACAAACCAGTAACAGGGCCAAAAAAGAATCTAATTCCTGCAACTAATTAGTCACTGCTCACAATATTTTCCTGCCTAAACCATTCCAACCAAAGTCAAGAACTATCATCATTAGCAATTTCAGATCTGTGTGAGTTTATTTAAGAGAAAAGCCAAAAGCAGATTAAAGAACCTTCGTGTCACTTACCTGCCCAGAGGAATTGCAAAGTAGAAAACAGACAGCATAAGGGTCCTCGTGTTTTTGGTGAACAGGTCTCCGATGATGGTTGGTGCAATAGTGGAGTAACTCGCTTCACCGATGCCAACCAAACCCCGTGAGAGCACAAGGAGCCAGAAATACTGAGAAAAGAAGTATAAACATTAGTAGGTCCCCCCTTGGCTTGTTAAATTCAGGATGGACAACAGTCAGGGAAATACAAATTCATGTGACTGGAAAATGATCCTCCAGTATATGCTTATTTTTCAGAACTTCAAAGTTTTTTCACATTTGTCTCTAGCCCAGAAGAAAGGGACTATATTTTTTGTGAAGATTTATAGGCATGAAAGAAAAGTAATAATAAAACATTTACTCAGTGACACTCAAAAGAGGCAGAAGACCCCCAGTTTGTTCCCAGATCCCAGCTCACTCTTGCTAAGCCTGAGTTGGGGAGGCCTGGGGAGGTGGGCGAGTGTAAAAAACCCTGCTCTGGGATCCAGAAACAGCAACTCCTGCCAAGCACAACCCACCCTCCCCAGCGTGCCAAGGACAGGTTCTGACTGTGAAATCCTAAAGGCTCTTCAAGGCTGGGAAAGAGTTGAACCTACAATCCCCCAAAGTAAATGTCTTCCTTCATTAAAAGCTACAGAACAATGGAATCTTTCAAAGGTGCTAAGCACCCATCTCACTCCACTTGCCTTGAACAGCAGCAGACGCCTCCCCAAAACTCTCAGAGGAGACCTGAGCTTTACTGGGAAGCCCAGGAACATCTGTGTGCTCTATAAGCAGGACCTGCAGGGACTGACTTGGAGCCACACAGGGTAGGGGCATGAAGGAGGCATTCAGCTGCCCAGGGAACTACCTGCCCTTCTGGGTAAAGGGCAATCCCACAGAACAAGGATATACTTCACATTCAGCACAACACAATCTAAAATGGACAAAAAGGAATTGTTTATCTAACAGAATTTTCTTAATGGCCCATTTCAAGCAACACTTTCGAGAACTGCAAGGACCTGATTTTCAACCTAAGCTCTTTCACTGCCCCTGCAGTTTCCTAGGTGCTGCTGAGTGCAGGCTAAGACACGATGCTTTGATGCCTGAATACCTGATACATGAGCACAAGCAAATTCTCAGCCATCTAAGCAGCTTGAGCTACACCCAGAAGTAATTGCAGGGGCAGAAATGAAACAGTCAATGCAGAAAGTTGTAAGCACAGGAAAATCTATTTCTACAAATGTAACCTCTACAAATCCTCCATTTACTGTCATTATTCTATAGATCATTTGTGAGAAGAACAGCAGGGATTTAAACTGAAGGAAGGCAGGTTTAAATTAGATATTAGGAAGAAATTCTTCCCTGTGAGGGTGGAGAGGCCCTGGCACAGGCTGCCCAGAGAAGCTGTGGCTGCCCCATCCCTGGAAGTGTTCAAGGCCAGCTTGGATGGGACTTGGAGCAACCTGGGATAGGGGAAGGTGTCCCTGACCATGGCAGGGAGTGGAACTGGATGGGCGTTAAGGTCCTTTTCAACCCAAACCATTCTATGATATGCCTTTAAACATGAAAGTGCTTTGGGAATAATTAGCAATTACTGATTCTCCTTCTTCAGATAGTAAAAAGTCAAGGGAAATGACTGATTTTGTGCCCTACTGCAAAGCCAAGCTAGAGTACAACTCTCATTCACAAACATGGAAAATGCCATGCAGACACCAAGCCATGTGCCTCAGTCATACATATATCCATCAGCAGACCAAAATCTACCACTGATGTGTTTGCATTGTTTCCCTCACTGTAATCCCTGGTTGAAAATAATATTTTGAGGATTCCAAAAGCCACAAAACCAAAATAATTTTGTGTATTCTTCACTTCCTCATATTTTGGTGTGAATTCTGGAGCAATACCCATTTTCTGCAGGAATACAAGTTCCTTGTTTGCTGGCAGGGTGTGTGCAGTGCTGCTTGCATTCATACATCTCCCAAAAGCTGAACATACGTAACTCACACACGTGGGTGTGAGCAGAAAGGGCAGTACTGTGACTCAAGTGATTTAATTTATGTCAATTACCCAATGCGCAACCACTCCACTGCAGAAATATGCTGGCAGTCATCGGTGCACAGGTAACCAATGTATTTGGAATGAGCAACAGTATTTATAACGTGCTGAAAGGCTTAGTCATGCAGAATTAGAAAGCAGGGAACTGGAGGCTGGCTGTGGTTTCTGAGCAAGTTTAGATCTGGATCACAGAGAGGGTGACAGGCAACGTAGTCACCTGCCTGGGATGAGCATGGACAATGCTACTTACACCTGGAGAATGACAAGTTTGTAAATGCACTGGATGTTCCTCAAATTTGAAATACCTACAGAAAAATGGCACAATTTTGTGCTCACCAGCCAGCATCACTCCCAGTGAATGCACTGGACAGGAATTTCCCCCAGACAATGCTGTTAGAAGGTTCCGCTTACAATTCTTGCACAAAGCAGGAAAACTGTACCAAGTATTTCTTTTGTGGTAGAGTGACTCAGTTTCATCAATACCACGGAATCAGATGCCCAATACAATGAAATCATCGGCAACAAGTAACACATTCACTCTTCTTTCTCAGTTCCTCCTCAAATCCTCCTCCCTGGCTTATCCCATGCTGACACACTCCAAATACCTGTTTAATATTTAAACTATGTTCTTTGAAGCAGTGATATTCAAACTTAAGTAATGAGATTTTGACTTCATCTGGGAATAAAAGCAGTCTTAAAAAGTATAATCCACATAAAGACCTCAATAATATTGCCCTTCTGAGATAAGATATTCAAGACTATGGACCATGCAGCCATCAACTTGTGACAACTACGCTAAACATATACAAAAATCTGTAACAATTTAGGGAGTGATTTATAGTCGGTTCTATACTGTGCCTGGTTTTGGAGCGCTATAGCTAGGATTAAAGAGCCAACACCTCTTCTTACCAGTTCTTTGGGATCTTTGGCTAGCATGCACCCTGTTGGAACTTTTATGATAAAATTAATTTGTTAAAATGAACTGGGACACCCCATCTTCCATCTCTAATCAATCACTCAAAACTTATGTTTTAGTTGTCTCTGAAGAGGGACAGCTGGGGAGCTCCCCATGACAAAAAGTGGTCCCATCCATGATGGGCCTTGTCTTTTTGTTTTTCATATAAGAAGAAAAAACCACAAACAACAAAACAACTCTAAAATTCTTATGCTGCTGCTCATTTGGACCACAGGCATTCCACGAACCACTGAGAAACTGGTCCTGAAACCACTCCGTATGCAATACAGACAACTGCTATTTTTTGTGTACATTTATACACATACACCCAGAGGAACATCCCTTTTCCTCTCCAAGTGTACATGGACATGACAACCTGCAGAAACACACGGCAAAGTCAGATATTCCGCATGCCGAGGAAACTCTGTTCTCCACAGCTGTAGCAGGACACCTCTGCCATTTCCTCTGCACTGGGTTTTCCCCCCACTGCTTTTCCATTTATGTCCTACCTCAAGGTTCTCAGGAGTTTAATGAGACAAAAAGGGCTGACACCAGCTCAATTCCGTCTGTGCTCAAAAAGCAGAACAGGCAGCTCAGACTTTAACTGAATTTCACTGTTCCCCAAGCAGAAATTGATATATATTGAAGAAGCTCGTTCCTTTCTATATTACTTGGGAACTCTTCCGTAATTTGTTCATCTGTGCAAGTAGGTCTCTGGCAGGAAACTGAAAATATCTGAGTCAGCTTTCAGGACCTGACCTAATTCCTTCCCCATAGGTTAAGCCCAGCAACCTCAACACTTATCACCTCAATAGTGTTTTTCTAAAATGAAATGCTTGAAACTGAAGTTTGTTTGAAACAAGGTGCTATTAGAGCAAGCAATTAATTTGTCTTTAATTTTGGAAAGCAGTCATATCAGAGACTGTCTGCACCTCCATGAGAGCTGCCAACATCTCCTGATTTGGAGACATGCAATGGGTTTTTTGGAATGAGTGCATGGCATCAATCCCCCTCCTTGCCTGTGTGTCAGCCCAAAGTGCAGCTCCATGGCTGTGCTGAGATTCCGCAGCCACAGCCATGGAGCAGCACTGCGCCAAGGCACCAGCCTGGGTGTGGCACTGGGAAGGGACACCTGAACCACACAACATGACTGCTACGAGCTCTAGGAGCAATTCAGGATGCAAAAGAGCTTCTAGTCCCTTTCTCCAACTTGTTTTGCTGTTGAGACACAAGCCAGGGAAGATTCCAGTACATAATAAACCATCAGCATATGGAAAAAATGGTGGCTGCAGAGACCTAGAACTGCCACAGCCTTCCTGGGAATTTCCCTTCAAGAGATGACATCACCAGAAATTAATGCACGGAAAAAGCATTCGTACCTATGAATGTGAGGTACAAAAGGTCAATGGACCTGCTCTCTTCTTCCCATCTCCTAAATATATAGAAGGAAAAACATCCTCTAGCCATAAAGCAAAAGGAATCCAATTCCTCAAAATAGCAGTGAGTTTCAGAAGGGATACAAATCCTTACGCCTTGGGGATGTGCCAATAAGGAATAGAAAACTCTACCTACCAACTTCTACATTTCTTGAACTATCTGCAAGCCATAGACAACAACAGTGACAGATCATAGGGTCCAAGGGACCGGTCTCATTACTGTCACCAGTGTCACCAAACACTAGAAACTATGGATGTGACACAATCCTTCCAGAATTTACATCTGAAAAAAGCTTTCATGGTTGGAGTTAAATATTTATAATATAGAACCACTGAATTAGGTTAGGTTGGAAAAGACCTCTAAGAACATCAGGTCCAACAGATAAAATGTGTGATGTGGTTTCTATTCATACCTTCATACTGACTTTACTCTCAATCACCTGCACACATAAATGTTTGATGGCCTAGGACACATGACTGGCTTTAATCATGTTTGGTGAAACCTCCTAATTATACATTTATCCTAGTTGTATAGACCATTCAGGGAGTAATACATGTTTTAAGAGGTCTAATTACAGCTTGAAGTTCTTTCTCTTTTTTTAATTAGTTAACAAAAGGAGTAAAGCCACAGTTCTTTAAAAGATTATCTGCCAGTGGTAAACCTATAATCTGCCAAATATGTGTACAACTCTGAAACACCAGATTTACTGTCTAAAGAATCATATGATCCTTAAGCTTTGGTTATTAAGTATTTGCATTTGAATGTGGAATAGCTTATAAGGGTCTCAAAAGAAGCTGAACACATGCTGCTTTCAGATGAGGGACACATGGACTGAGGAGATCCCACAGACAGACAAATTTCTGTGTGTGCACAGCACCAATGCAAACCATGTTTAGAACTGCTGTTTCTGGTCTAAAAGAAGGACCTTTTATACTGCTACAGCACTTGAACCTGTACCCTTCCCTGTGTGAGGATGCTGAGTTAAACTCCTGTGGAGATTGTATTTAGCTGCTGTAAAAGAGGACTCAGTACCATTAAATTCCTCTTTGAGCTGAGTTTTGCCATATTTTCCTTCTTTTATTATATAAACATGATGCAAAAATCAAGAATATAGAATCAGGGTTTGCATCCTTCAAAAGAAGATATGGGTGAAGTCATTCCTACCATGGGCAGCTGGGATTGCCACACAGAGACTGAGATGTGGTGAAATGACAATAAGCTAAGGAGAAAGCATTGGGATTGACTTACTTTCCCTGAGTTACACTCCTGTAGTTCTCCAGCTGGCTAAGCCTTGCACTAGGCAGCTAGGGTAGCACAGCAGTCACAACTGATCAGTTGATAAAGCTGAGATACTGCAGGAGCCAGCTGAACAACGTAAACCCCACAGGGCTCAAGTATCGATTCAAGGGCTGCTCAGCAGTGGTTCCCTTTGACAGCTACACTCACATGCAAGAATTTGCCCTCCTTGAGCAGACCTCGCATCTTCTGGCCAGGCAAACACCACCTCCTCCTCCACTCCAGTAAGTTTTCCCAGCACTTTGCAGGATTTAAATGGTTAATGATGACACACCACACCTTTTGCCAAAAGATGCACCATTAACCATGAGGTAAGCCAAGCCAGGAACCTGCTCTGAGTATCGGGGTGGTGACAAAGAGCATTGACTCCTGCACACTCACAGCGCAAATTCCAGCTCATTAGCTGAGAGTCACTGAAGAGTTGAGCACTGGAATGACATTATGTATTTGTTTAAACACTAAACACTCCAGTTCTCTCAGCCCTCCCAGGAATGAGGGGTCACCTTGAAGAATCTGAAAGTTTCAAGTCAAACAAGGACACTGACATAGCATGAGAGACAAGCTGACATTAAACAATGATGTTGATGTTTCAAATTCCATTCTATGCCTGGATGGATGACAAAGGCCACAGCAGAACAGATAAGCCTAAATACATCTTCCAACTTTGCGCACCTCTAAAGCTTTATGAATTTTGCACATATATAACCAAGGCACCTGGCTTCCATTGGTGGGTACAAGTCCTCGGCCCAAATACTTGATGGGAATGCTATGTCAAAACTAGTTATGAAACTCAAAGTCACATGCCTCACCTTTTCAAAGATTAGTGGTTCTAACTCTTCTCTAATAAAAGCAGAATAAATATTGTAAAGAGCCAGATAGGGGCTACACAGTACTGGTGAATTGTTCCATGCTGATCCTGAAGAACATGTCTTCCTGTCAAGTCCAGCCCAGACTTTTAAGTAACTGAATATTTATTCCAAATTTTGGCCATTTGGTGTCTTACCATCTGGG
The DNA here is from genome assembly GCA_013400235.1 of Oriolus oriolus. Taxonomy (NCBI): domain Eukaryota; kingdom Metazoa; phylum Chordata; class Aves; order Passeriformes; family Corvidae; genus Oriolus; species Oriolus oriolus. The sequence continues at coordinate 269,367 of VXBT01011957.1, forward strand.
AGATCTTTGAGCAGGAACAAAGGAAGATGAATATCTTTATTGACAACTAATCTTATCTAATCCCTCATGGGGATTGCCAGCCAAGAGACCAAAACACAAACCAACATGAGGGCAAGACTGTGCACTGAGATGATTTGTTGATCAGTGCTTTTCTCCCCTGTGCAGAGGTTGGCTAAGCATTGGTTTCAGGATTTCCTAGAACCAAAGGAGCTGGTTATGCTCAGTCTCTGGGTGGTACAAAGGGACCAGCAGGGCACATGCTTGGGTGGAGACTGGTTGGAGACAGACTGATGGGTTATCAGCTCTGAGTCACTGCTGAGTGTTATCAGTGTTTATCTGTTTGCTGTAGAGATACAAGTGCACTTAGAAGCTCATGCTAGAGTTACCTGTCAGATAAATATAACTATGAATGACCCTTCTCACCTCCACCAAGAGTTCTCCCCTTATCAGCCCTGAGTCCCGAAGACAGGGCAGCCTTGGGCAGGCTCACTGCAGCTGCTGCTGCTTCTTCTGCCATTTGTCCCACTGCAGGGAAGTGATTTGGTTTAGATTCCTCTTTTCTTCCCTCATTGTGTGTGTTGTTACTCACTCATGTCTCCTTCTCACTCCCCGTCTCTACAATCACAACTACTTTGTAAATCACTGCTGCACACAACATTTCCCAGAACTTCCATCACCACTGGATTCCATTTAAGTTCTAGAGTTTCCTCCCTTCAAATTGAACTCTTGATGCTAAGTCCATCTTCCATCACCATTTTCAAACTGCCCTTCTCCTTTGCAAGCAGAGTAAGAGAATAGCTGAGACTGGAAGGAATTTTGGAGATAGTCTGGTCCATGTCCCCTGGTCACAGGAGGATCAACTACAACAGGTTGATCAAGATAATGTCCAATTGAGTTTTGAGTATCTCCAAAGATGGAGGAGCCACAATCATGCTGGACAACCTGTTGCAGTGTTGGACCAACCTCAAAGTAAAATTGTTTCTTCTTATGTTTAAGTGGAATTTCCAGTATTTTAGTTTGTGTCCCTTGCCTCATCTTTTCACTGGGGACCTTTGAGAAGAGTCTGGCTCCATCTTTACACCTCCCATCAGGTATCAATATCCACCAAAGCAGCACTATGGGCTCTATGGGGAAAGAAGCAGCTCTAGAGTGAGGATGCCACTTTGGCAAAGGTAACCTATTTAAATGCAGTTACATCCATATGGCAGACACCGTCTCAGGTTTGCTGTGTCTCTGCCACATTCACACTAACCAGGTTTTTCTTCACTCTTTTTCCCTTAAGCATGCTTGGCATAGAAAGTATACAAGTTTAAATACTTGTGTCTGGCAAAGGATGCTTCTCTTACCCAAAGATCCTCCCCTCAACTCTGACTAGCAGGTCACTAAAATTCAAGTGCAAATGCCCCGGGCCTTCCTTCAAGTGTTCACAGATTTTATTCACACACTCACACTAGTTTTATTCATATGTACTTGTTCTACATATGCTGGCTGGAAGTTATACCCGTGTTACAGATGAGACCACTACACCATAGCAAGATTTAACAGCAAGCTACTGACTCACTGAAACCTTAGTACATTTGATTAATCATTTGCTCAAGGGTCAGCACTGAAACCCTTTGCATTTAGGACCGACTTATACAACAGCTTCTAAAACAGGTCTGATTCCTCTGCAGCATCCATTTACACTTTGTCAAACACTTCCAAACTTCAGCTCATTTGGATGCATTAAGTGTTCCACTGATTCTCAGCTCTAAACACCTCACCTTTGAACAATTCCCTTTTGGGAAAATTCAGCTGGTACTCAGTGCTCTGCAAGGAGAAAAGAGACTACAGCAAGCAGAAAGAGACCAAAATACATATTTAAATATAGAAATGAGTAAGGGAGATGAAGCAAAGTCCACTCACCTTTCCTTTGATTGTCCCTAGTATTTGTTAATGGCTTTAGTTCTCCCAGGTAGCCTGTTCAGGCACACTTAATTGAATGTGGAAAGTTTTATTTGAGAATGCACTTAAGATTCTGGCTGATTAAAGCATCCTTATTTTATGATATTTATATTATTATTTAGTATATAAAACTAACCAATAAAGACTGTAAGATACTCCTTTTTCACTCATCACACCCTTCAATCAGCAACTAAAGTGTTTAACAACTGCATACCTACAGAGAGGCTCCAAAGTGAAGCACCTAATTAAGTGCTCTGGAGATAAAAAACAAACCCAAACCACCCTGGAAGTAGCAAGACTCCCACAGCACTTCTTCCACAGAGCTGCTTAGTGCTTCACGGGGACAAAAATCTATGGCAAGGTTTTCAGAGCTATTTGCAAATGTTGAATGTGAAATTCCCTTTCAACACTAAAATTGCAGTGTCTGAAATCCAGGTTCCCATCACTCTCCTCCCTCCAAAGCTGTGGCAGTCCTGAGGGAATCCTCTGTTGCTTTTCAGTCATTTTTGGGCTGCACAAAAAAAATTATCAAACCCAATTCCCGTTCTCTGTCCCATTAGGTAGTGTAATTACAGGACACTGGGTGATGAAGCAGCACTGCTGGGTCCTGACAATAAACTGAGTTAAGACAAAGCAGCATTTCAGCTCCCTAACTAAAGGGCTTTTCATTTGATTGACCTGCCCACGGTAAAAATATTACATGACATGCAAATGGTGGGATTTACATTCTCCTCAGTCTAGTTTCTTGGTCGTTAATATTGGATTAATGACAGGGATTGGGGATGCAATCGGGAGGAAGATACCAGGTTGCTCACTCACCAAACCCCATCTGGCAGATGCATTGTTGCTGTAAAACAGACCTTAAAGAAAAAAGCTGATGTTCAAATAAATCACAGGGATCATAAAGAGCCCCCTGTTCCCACTGCCTGGTAGAAGACAGAGTTAAAACACTTCTTTTCAACCTTGGCTCTGGTGTAAGGCCCAGAGGAGTCCCTGGCCCTTCACATGGCTGAAATAGTGGTCATTTATCCCTGTTACAAAACCATTACACCAGAATGTATCTTCCAGAACTGTTCCCCCGAGAATCTTGATAGTTCTGGGTCGGAAGCAAACGGTTGCTTTTTGTTCCAGATCTGTCAGGTGGGACACACTTACCAGCACTTGCCTCAAATATCTCTGGCAGTAGGCACTATCACAGTTTCCTTCCTGAGACGTGCAAACACAGCCATAATCACTAAAATAGGGACTGGGAGACATACAATGTATTTTTGCAGCTGTGGAAACACTGCAAGGTTCTTGACACACACAGGTTCCCAAATGCAGCTGGAATACGGGGTGGCATTCACTGAACCAAAGGATATTCACAGGTAGTAACAGGCTGCTGTGTCCCAGCCACAGGTGAGCCACAAGCAAAGCCTAAATCCAAGCAACAAACAGATGCCAGATTTTTCAGAACAAACACATCCAGGCATTGATACCTAGCATTAACAACATCTCCACCTCCAGCGACATCTACAGAAACATGTGAGATCCAACCCTTTTACACGAGGGACTGTCTTGGCTCACACTCTTTGGTTTGGACCAATTCTTAAACAAAAATTTAGTCAAATCCATCAGACAGGTTGGATTGGATGTTCTTGGAGAGCACAACCCCATGTCCCTATCCCTGAAACCACTGCAGAAACTGTGATTTCTCAGCACCCTTTGAAAAAAGCATCAGCCAACTGACAGAGACACCCAGGTGTGAACCCTTTGCCCCCACTAGATGCATTTCCAAGTGTAGAATAAGTTTTGAGAGTCCATGACGGACACATTTTAATGGAATTCCTCAAGGTTTAAATGAAATTAGCAAAGTTACAGTCCCTGCAGCTTTCCCCATACTGCTGGTTCTGCTGATTCTTGGCATACTTTGCTTTGCATACGCTAAAAAGTCAAGTATACCAGCAGGTCAGCTCTTGCAGGCAACTTTGCTGAAGAACCATTTAAATCATTCCAAGCTCTGATTTTTGTTTGTTCCTGCTTTCTGTTTTCACGCTTCCCTGGCTTGCTGACTCAATCAAGACCCAGAAGCCTCCAAGAACCGTGTGGAAGGCTGACCTTGCAATACGTTTGGCCCACATCCGAAAGATGCCTCACTTTTAGCATCAGATTTCCAGAGGGAAACTGGTGCATCTACCAATTCCTTCTACTTAGGAGTTGCTTCTTATTCATGATCTTCCTTGAACAGTTGTCATGTTCCTTTTTGAAGTGTTATTAATTGACAAGGTTTTGTCGTGCTGTAGCTTAATTTCATTCTCTAAATCCAGCCTATTTGACAAAATGACAGCCTATTAAACCACACTAAACACATTTGGATGTTTTGTGACTATCTTCTCATGAGACTTCGTCAATCATGTTTTCAGACTTGATGATCAGCACCACTCCCAGGGATTTCCAGCTCAAAATCTATTACACACAGTTGAGATTAGTACTCTAATTCGACTTATCTGAATTGCAAATGCAGTGTTTTGTGTAGCCTGGGAACTTTATGCATTTAAAAGAAATGTCAACACTTCAAAAGACTAATTTAGCACCTGGTACTGTAAGACATTTCTCATCTTCCCACTATTTGCACATGACTTACAACATAATGGTCCTTTTCCTAGCCTTTATGCACAACCCAGGAGGCTGCAGACTGTGTGGCCATTGAGAAAGCACTTACACTTCCCAACGAGTGACTGATGCTTTTGGATCAGCAGGCAACCAGGAGCTCAACCAAAGAAAGGCTCAAATCCATACTTTTGCATCTGAACAGAAGCCAGAGCCTGAATAACACATTCTCTCTCTCCTGCATCCTGTTTTTCAGGACAACATGCACAGCCTTCAGGAACTAACCTGCTAATAGAAAGTTTAGATTTGTTTCCAGGCCTCCTAATGAGCCTAAACCTGGGATGAACAGATTGTTTTCTCTGTGAGGCATCATTAACCAAACTCTCCTAAAGCATCATGCTTCCTCCCAAGGCATAAGCTTCAAGAACACCATCCATAAGCTGCCTCACTCATATGCGAAACACATGTCAGTTTACAGCCTTCAAAAATGGTAACATTTCTCCAGATCCATATCTGAACACCCCAGTGGATCATGAAGGCACAGGTTCTACACCACCACCTTGGCACCCTCTCTGTACCCTCAATACAAAGCTAGTTGGGAAGCTTATTCCCAAAATAAGAGGACCACCCAGGCACTGCAGCAGTGACTTGCTTTGTCTTCTGAACTCGTTTGACCAAGCCAGACATCCCCCTATGGAAGCCCAGCATGCACCCATGGACCCCACATCAGGAATGGCTCATGTTCCTCAGACCACAACACTACTGCAAGGATCCTGTTAGGCTAATAGGAAATTTTACAATTCCTTTATATTTTAACATTTGCTTCGAAACTTACATGCAGCACTACTAATTTTTTTTTCTTTATTTTTTTCACACCAACTGATTAAATCTCAGTCTATTTAAGGAGCATTTTCCCTTTCTTCCATTCTTTCGATGTTTTGAACAAGGCTGAGCTTACAATACTGTAATAATTATTTATAAAACATAATGCTAAAGCATTATAGAGACTCCCACTTAAACAGAGTTGAAGAATTAAGACATTTTTTGTGTTCCATCAGCATGCCCTGGGGTTAGGCCTATGCTGCAGCATGACAAGCAGAATATACATTTTAATAGACAACACAAGAAGAAGGAATGTTTCCAAGACACACACAGCCTGGAAATAAAACAAACATGCTTTCTTCCCTCTGCCTCCTCAGCAAGTAACTGAGGTAACTTACTGAGGCCCAGGTGAGATTTCCTGCTCAGGCACAACAAAAGCAGGACAGGTGGGATGTTACAGCAGGCATTGCTTCCACACCATCCATTAACTGACACAGCAGATTAACTTTCCTACTCTTAAAACTAGAGACTATAAATTCACTCTTCAACCTAGAGACTATAAATTCAACTTTCCGCAAAAAAAAAGGGACAAACCTGTAAAGGTCTTTGGCCTGCAAAAATCTTTCATGCACCATGCTGCTGTCTCTAAGCATTTCCATGATCCAGTGAAACAGCACCAAATGTGTGCTGATGTAGGGTCTGACTCAGTTCCCACAAAGACACACAGAAGGTTCCCACAGATATCCAAAGAAGGAGCTGAATCAGAACCACAATCACAGACCCTGTGATAATGGTTTCAACACCTTCCAGTAACCCAGATAACAAATAGCTCTCTGAAACAGGACAGGCAATTAGAGGGGGCCCTTGCTGAGAGCCTGTGCAAATTAGCATTGAGCTTTGAGTCTGTTTCTTTGAGTCTGTTTCTTTGAGTCTGTTTCTTCTCCCAGCACAAACCTCTGTCCACCTGCTCTAGAAAATGCCTGAGCTCTTGAGAGGCAGGTCTGACATTTCAGTGCAAGTCACTGCCCTCATTCCACTGAACTGGAATCGCAGCCTCTGCAGCAGTACATAGGAGTGCAGGTGAGTTCTGATGCTGAGCAATGGAAACACCTCTTCCTCCAGCATCCACAGCGTTTGATTTGGATATTGCGTGATTTCCGACCAATAAATGACCTAAAAGGAAGTGGCAGAGAACAGGAGGCACATTTATGGACACATAGCTGCACATAGCTGGAGTGACTTGAGAAATTTGAATAGGACATGGTGCCAGCCTGACCCCACCTGAGGAAGGTGGGACGTGGGGGGTACATCTTGGTTGTTCTCAGGTCCCAGAAGGGAGAGCAAAACCATTCCTGTTCCAGGCACTCTGCAGATGGGAAATGCAATGTGTGGTAGAGATACTTATGATAGTTATTTGAAGTTCATTTTTGTTATCACAGGAATAAGCTGTCCGAGTCAGCTTTGGAACTGTGCTGTGTCTCTCTCCTGGCAGCCATCACCAGCTGTGTTTTCAATAAGTCTTCCTAAATGCTTCACAGATACAAGGACACAGATACTGGATGGAAAAAAACCAACACTGAGCAGAAAGTACAACACTTCAATATCTGATAACACCTTTGACAAGCTGCCTCCTCTCATAGATTGGCTTTTTGGGGTCTGATGCTCTGAGAACAACTTAATCTGGTTTTCATTTATAGCTTCCCTTGGAAGAGTGACAGGTACAAGGAGACAAGGTAGGAATATAAAATGACCAGGAGACAAACACATGACAGTAATTCTGCACTCTATAACTATTTCATTTATATAAATCTTTTCTCAATGCTTCTGTCCTAGGTTAGCAAAACCTGAGGGAACGGTGAGGATATAAGATTCAAGAGTTCAAATCATTGCACTTGTCCGTGCAAGAGAAGATGTTCTTACAGCAAAACAGTTTTGCGCACTGTATTTGGAATCAGCTGTGCTGAAGATGATAGCAGACTTGACAGATGCCCAGAATACCTTAAGACCAGCTCAGTCAATGCTCCATTATTAAAGGAATAAGCAATAGTGTACCTTTTTCTACAGTACACCTCATATAATCCATATGAAAAGATGTGAGATAGTAAAACTTACAAGAGCACTGGGAACAGCACTTGGAAGGAGCAGCAGGTGCCTTCTTGCTGGTGAGGGGTCAAAGAAATGGTGCCTTTCAATTTCCACATGATGGTGATGCTGGGTTAATGGCTGGACTCAATGATCTCAGAGGTCTTTTCCAGCCTTAACAATTCTATAATTCTAAAAGGGGCTGTGGGAATTCTCTCTCTTTAAACTATCTCCTTTCAGACATACAGGAAAAGGACAGGGAGGCAGAATCAGTCCATACAAAATTCTACTCTGCAGGGTAAAGTAGAGATGAAAGCCTTTATCCTTTCCCTGTCTACTGGGACTTCTGAGCCACCTATGCCCAGCACAGAACCTCCTTCACCTGGCACCCACTGACCCCAGCGCCTCCGGCACAGCAGCTCCACTGCGGGGAGGAGGGAGCTCTGATAGCTGGAGGAAGAGGAGATGCACAGATTGCTACATCTCACTTTAGAGAGCAGAGGCAGAGCAGGAGGAGGCTGCAGGTACCTTGTGGTGCAGGGGGGCACTAGGGCAGCACAAAGGGCCAGAACTGCAGCTCGGAGTGATTTGGGAGCTGACACCACCCACACAGAGACCACCAGCACTCATCTGACCTCCTTCTGATAAGAGAGTCCACAGTAGGCAATATTTTTCCTGAGCCATCTAGCAAAGGGCAAGTGTACAGAAATCCAAATGTCAACAGCACATGCTCGTCTGCGGGCTCCTGTGCCACATCAAAGCTGGCAAAACACAGCAGAGCCAACCAAGAGCTTTGGCCATGAACCTTTCTTTAGTTCCAGCACCACTTCTGTGACAGCCACAGGGCCTGCCAGGAATTGCCTCTGAGGGAAGGGACTGAATGCATATCCAGCTGACTTCCCAAAGTTGCTGGGAGAATCCCTTTTGCCTTTTTTCTACAAGAGAGTTCTGCTCAAAAATAATAGGCTGGAACAGTAGGATATAAACATTCCAGTAATTCATGGTGACTTCAAAGACAATACTCAGTCTCCTCCTTACATATAAAACGATGGGTTGGGGATTTTAGTTTTGTTTGTTTCTGTTTTTCAAGCTGTGGATTTATCCTTCACAGTGGAACCACAGGCACAGGAGCTGTATGCTTTATATTACAACTTCTGCCAGAGCACTTAAGACTAAAGGCTTTTTTTTCTCCTGTAGTGAATCATCATGTGTAGGGGGTGGTTGGATTATGTTTATGTTTTTTAAAATTAACACAGCTAACCATTTGTTCCATACTGCACACAATTTGTTGCTTCTCTTTTAGAAACTCCTTGGAAGACAAGCTTTGGAAATAAAAATATATCTGGCAAGTCTGAAAGACAGGACTTGAGCAAGCACTGCAGACTAAATGGAACTCCACCATGGACGATTTGCTTCCTCTTCCAGAGATAAATCAAAAGAAAAGGAAAAGAAAACAACACTAGGAGAAATACCTATCCAGAGGTAAATTGCAGTGGGAGCAAAAAGGTTTTATTGTGTCAGCTACATCAAAATCTGAACAGAAATATTTACCAAGAACTGGGGAATTCAAAAGCACATTCCTGGTTTACCTTGTTAATTCTTTGTTTTTCCATTTCCCAACTTTCTAGCATGTGCAGCTCTGGTGTCTCCCAGCCAACCTACATTACCACAGCCTGCTCTGGCTGGTTATTAGGTACTCTGGGTCTCCCAGCCTAGTGGAGTAGAAGCCTTTGCTCATTTGTAAACCAGCACCCCTTTTACACAGAAATATGCTTTATGCAAGATATTTACATGGACATAGCAGTATTTTAGAAGACTAGAGAACAGTCTGCAAATTTCTACCTCCAAGCTCTTTCTTGCTCTAAGATAGTGGTGTCTGCCCACGAGGGAGAGGGGTCCTGATGTCTCAGTGGGTTGTGGCAAGAGGGGCAGGAAGTCCAGCATCAAACCCCAGGGTTCATCTAAGACAATCTGCTGCCCAAAAAACCCAGCTGAGAACATTTATTATGACTAATAGATGTGGATATCCAAGCAGCCAGAAACAAACTCTCAGCATGTGGCACGATCACTCCTGATAACCAGGTTGCTTCATATTAAGCTGTTCAGAAAGAGAGAAATGGTGCAACTGGGATTACAGACCCTTTCCAATGACATCTTGGAATATAAACCACCTCAAGGTGACCAGCCACCACATGCAATCAGGCACTGTGCTCATCAGAATGCTACCTAGGGAAATAAACTGGTTACTTATTAAATCAGAGTTTATATTGATACAGAGGAAGACAAGCATGTGTTTTTGTGTGGATGGAAACACATCCCAGTAAAGAAACTCCATGAAGATTGTGTAGTTGGTTCATTTCTTTGGAATATGACTCTATACCACACAGAAACCTACTGATTTTTTGTTGATTTGTTACAGTTCATGAACCAACAACCAGCAAGTGTTTTCCCCAAATGCTTGGCAAAAGCCAAAAACAACACAAGAAAGAGTTCTGCAGGTTTGTCCCGGTTTTAGAGACAAAATTTTTAGGAAGAGATGCTCTGGAATGAGCACCTCCTCCCAAGGGAAAGGGGCCTCCCCCTTTCCTCCACCAAAGGGGAAAAATTAACAAAATAATGGAAGTGGAAGAAAAAAAACCATGAACTATTTATTAACACAAAACACGACTGGGAGAACAAGAAGGGAAAAAGGAAAGGATGCCCGAGAGGAGCCGGTAACTGGTCACCCCCCTACTCCCCACTCCCGTCTCTGGGAAGGGGAGTCCACACAGTAAGTAGGCTGCTGGAGAAGGGCGGATGGAAACCTTTTCACTCCTCTTCGGCACCGATTCTCCTCCTCACAGCAGGCGATGCTGGTGGATCTCCGTGTCCCTTCGCTCACCGGCCTGGTCTTCCATGGGGTTCGGACCAGCGGGGCCACCCCGCAGGCCCACCGGGGCCACCCCACAGGCCCCCCGGGCAGGAGATAAGGGAAGGAAACCAGGGAGGTCAGGGGGAAGAAAAAGGGGGAAACAAACAAAACCTTTTCTAAGCCTCCAGAACAACTAAAACCCGAGAGAGAGAGAGAGCAGTGCAGCGTGGCCGGTGCGCTCCCTGCCCCAAGCCCGGCTGAGCCCTTGAACTGCCCCGCACCTGGGGCCTCTCGGCTCCAGCCCCGCTCCCCGGGCCCACCTTTCAGGTACAGGTACTTTGGGCACTAAGCAGACGGTTACGGAATAAAGGAGCCTCATAACATCACCCCAGGACAAGGTTAAAGTGCCAAAGGTTGTGCTGGTAGGTGCAGAACTGATTTAAAGTCAGGCTTAAAGAGAGAAAATCTCTTAAGCAGGTGTTTGTACTTAGAAAATACAAATTAAGATACATACATTCTTTATTGAAGCTTCTATAAATGGAGTTAATCTAGAGATATGTGTAAATATGTACCAATTTTACCGAATTTTAGATTATTGAACAAGTTTGTCAATAATTTCTTAATAGAACTTTTATTTTAGGAAGTGCTAAACAGTGTTATAGAGTAGAAATGTACAAGTAGCAAAGCAGAGGGCCTCATGTCTTATCTTTCTACAGAGAAATTCTGCAGTAACATAAATTAACAAGCTACATTTAAAAGTGAGTTTATCAATATTATCTCAGTCTTGCTACTTCAGATGATTTTCTTTAGTTAAATTTATCATTAGCTATTTTTATCCATGGAAACAGTGTATTTATGGAATCACTCTGTGATACAGTATTTATTTGGTTTCTTACTTTGATTTGTTTCAAAATTAATTTAAGATCTCATGTACAGTAACCAAACTTTTAAGCATCAGTTGTCCTGTTTCTATTTTGCTATGTGTGGAATTCATGCATTGCTGTTTTCTATCACCCTCTATATACACTGGAACTACCCCCAACTTTTGGCCTGATTTTTTCATTGTGAGAGCCTATTACCTAGCTATTTAGTAGCTACCAGCAGATAAGCAATTAATTCTTCATTTGTTTGACAGTCATTATTCCATGTTGAGAACCCGGAGATACTTGATAATAAATAACTAATGATATTAGAAGAAGGCAGAGCTCTCTAGCAACTGTCTGCATGGCACATATATCCAATTACTGATTTATCTGCCGATTTGCAGTCACTCTTTTTAACTCAAGCAGAACAAAATAGCATTTAGACAGTATCTTAGATGAGCTGTATACTGTGCTCCAATCCTTTTGTGCTGGTTTTGGCTGGGAGAGAGTTAATTTTCTTCCCAGTAGCTGGTATGGGACCATGTTTTAGATTTGTGCTGAGAACAGAGTTGATAATACAGGGATGTTTTCATTACTGCTGAGCAAGTGCTTACACAGAGTCAAGGCCTTTTCTGCTCCTCACCCCCAAGTGAAGGGCTGGGGGACACAAGGAATTGGAGGGACACAGCTGACTCCAACTGACCCCAGGGATATCCCAGACCACAGGGCATCATGCTCAGCAGATGAAGTTGTGAGAAGACAGTAGGACAAATAAGAATGAACAGGTCCCTTTTTGTAAATTTGTTTGCACAGTAATCTAGTCATTGACTGAAACAACAGCATTTTTCATGGCTTCCTTTAGGTGTTCAAATTTTAGCCAGGAACCAACATACTGCCAAAGACCTTTACAAACTGGGTGCCTTCAGAGTTCAGCAGCTCTGTAGCTGTTTTCGGCCTTTGTTAAGCTGTCTCTTTCCATTTGCACTCCAAATTTGAGCTGTGTGGCTGTGCATTCTATTTAATTACACAGTGACAGGATGCATGAGGTGCTAGACACTGTCAAAATTTGAAGAAAGGCAATCCTTGAAGACAGTCTGCTATTGCTCCTGCATGGCTACTGTTTCTCACCTAATTCAGGATTTTTGGTGCTGCCACATAAAGGAGTTTTCTAATGGGCTCAGCCTGTGTCAGCTTGCCCCTTCCAGCCCTGTGTGCTCATATCAACTTGGATGTGAGCACGTCTCTACTCACAGTAGTGTTACTACTGCTTTTATTTGTGCCAGCAAAGAGGTTTTGATATTTCAGCTCCCTGCCCTCCTTCCCAACAAACACATGTACTGTCTTAAGAGGAAAAAATAATGTTGAGAGAAAAGGCAACATTTTACTCCTCAGAATCCTAGACAATGAAGACCAGGAAAAATGCCTACGTGAAAAAAAAGCTGCATCAGCTCTTCTCTGAACCTTTTAGCATGTCAGGAATTCACCTTGTTCAGTGTGGCATGTCTTCCCAATTAGAGATCAGGCCTCCAACACAGACACCAAAGTAGGAGGGATAACATGGGAAGCTGGATTATTCTTAGGACCTTGCTCAGCTGCTGCAGCCACTGGGTAGAAAACATCCTTACAGCAGCTGCAACATTTTCCATCACCTCCTGGAGTCAGTAACAGGAGCTGGGCATGAGAACTCTGGATCAATAGCTAAGTCTTCTGGTGGAGTTGAGGATCACAGGAAAAATCAGGACAGGGGATTTTTCTAAGTAATAGGATGGTTTTTGTCAAGATGGTCTTTGGGGTCCAGAGTTAGTACTGATGGAAATCCAGGATGACTTAACACAGATCTGGCTATTTTGATCTTGTCTCTTTTATGACTTCCAAAACATTGGGGTTTGGATTCCAAACATAATCCAGCTTTATAAGCATTATTTTCCCTATCTTTGGCTGACAATATGCTACTGCCACTCCGACCCCCTGTGTACAAATAACCATATATATTAATCCCTGAACTACTTCAGCTAATAAGCCCCAAATCCTTAAACTGAAATTCAGCTCTGAAAACATCGGTCCAGTTCCAGTGCTCCCCTACTTCCAGATGGGGGACCCAGCCCACTGCAGGGAGATCAATGAGAACCTAAGCATGAGTATGTCTATAACACTAGAAGTGTTTATAAGAAGGTCATTGGTTCTCTCAAAAATGCTTCTCTCTTTGGGCTCTGATCACGGCTGCTTTTGCAGAATGTTATGAGAAACATTTAAAGAAAAAAACTAAAGAGAAAACAAAAAAACACCCCTTTTTTATTTTAGATGAGAGACATTCTTTCTCTGGAAAAGGTGCTTCCTGGACAAGGGTAAACCAGAACAATTTACTGAGTTAAAGGCTTCCACATTTGGCCACATGCGCTTTGCTCTGGAACTGCAGCAACACCCAATCCTGGTGAAAGCCAGACAGACATGAGTGCCACTGCCTCCTTTAGGTGGAAACTCTCTTTTTTTAAAAACTGAAGAGCACATATGTGGGCAGAAGGGAGCAGGGTGGAGAGGTTTAGTCCCTGGTTGTCATTCTTTAGGTGTGACCACAATACTGCAATCTCTGGAACGCAGCTGGACAGAAAGGATGAGGAATGCCACTGCCTCCCTTAGGGAAATCAGTCTGATGATGCCAGGAGCTGTGATTTGTTTCTCCAGGAATGTTGCCACCTGCAGCAATTAAATCTCTGCTATAATATGATTTAAACAAGAGTATATTTCCCCCCAGAAACTGCTAGGTCATTGTTTCCTCCAAATGCCTCTGACAGACAAGAAAATTAATGCAGCGAGGAGTCCTTAGAATGGGGTACTGCAGCTGTCCTGGGAGCAGGAGAGGGATGCAGAGCTTGGCAAAATTAAGTGAGCCTGACAACTCCATCACCAGTTCCCCAGACAAATCCATTGACAAGTGTGAAAGGAGCTGAAACTGTGTCTGATCTCCATGTTGTCATCCACTTTCTCTGCCCTGGTGGACAGAAACCAAAGTCCATCTGTAAAACCACTGGTGGATGCATTCTGTTATTCCACATACCACGGGCAGACTTCCAAGCAAACTCAAATGGCTTCAGTTACATATCAGAAGACAAGAGAACCACTGTGTAGCCATGGGTTCCTTTTCCCAAGACTTCTGTAAAGCCTTTTAAAGCCTCTTTAGGATCTCCCTCAAAACAAAGCCTTTATGCCAACAGAAACTCTTGCTTAGATACGCTTCATCTGTTATTTTTTATGAATATGCACTATCAAAGGGTGACAGCTTTCACAGTTAAGTGACACAGTCACACAGAGCACACTTCTCCCACAAAAGGTCAGATAATAACATGCTAAATGTTAAATACACACAAGAGGGATACGTTCCCCTTGAGCACATTGGGATGGGGAGCTCTTTAGGAATATATTGTCCATCTTTTCACGACACCTTGCAAAGTGTCTTTGCAAAGATCTTACCTGTTCAGTGATGAAGGAGCTTGAAAAAGTGACAGCTGACCAAAAGAAGATCCCACAGCTGAGAATGATCTTTCTGTTGAACCGGTCACCAAGGTAACCAAAGATCGGTGCCGCGACCATGAAACTACAGATAAAAACTGCAAAGGAGAGAAAAAGGAAAGAAACGTTTAATAAACATCAGACCAAGAACAGGAAAACTAATTTTCTGCAAGCCAAATCCTCTAGAGAGCAGTTCCATTTAATTAGACACTCTGCAGCCCTGCCTTACAGAGTTGTGGAAGCTGATAGGCTTTCTCTAGTCAGTGTTTCCTTAATCAAACAGATTTTTCATTCCCAGAGAAACTTCAGACCAGTGAACTCTTATTACTTGAAGGCACCAGCCCCTCACAGTCAGCTGAGCTCAGATCTGGGGATGGGCAAAACCCGGACAGAATAAATTAAGAGCTTCTGCAAAAATATTACTGAGATGGTGAAATGGAGATTGGAAGGCTCTTGCAGCAGAGACCTGAGAGAAATGGGCCACAGAAGCTGAGGTTCTTTCATCCTTCCTAGCATCCTTCCTATTTTAAAGAAATTATGAAACAGTGAGGAAAACCAGTAAACACCACTATCATCCTACTGACACCAGCCTTGTCTCCTCACTAGGTCCTTTCAACATCATTAAACTTGTATTTAAACCTGTCACTGAGCAACAGCTTCACTAGAACAAATAGTTTTAACCTACAAAGTCCAAACAGGCCAGGATTGTCGTCATCTGAAAGACTTCAAGTTCACCCTTTGTTCCCTCCAAAACTCCCAAAATATTAACCTAAGGCCTTCTGTCATGTAGGAATGAGGCTCTTGACAGAGTAACCTCTGCAAAATTGCCTCGATTCAGAGTTCACTCCTCCACCCATCTCAAAACAATCTGGCCTGTGACCCCCCTGAGAACACCTGAAATGGGGCATTCACACCATATTCCTGATTGATTTGGATTGTAGCAGAAATTGTCATGTTTTAAGCTGATTTATACCTGGGTTTTGTCTGTCCACATTAGAGATTTGGATAAGGGCAATTACATGGATTTTATTGGTGTGTAGCATGAACTCTGACTTTAACTGGCTGTCTTGTATTCAGCAAATCCGGAAGGATTTGGGTGGGACACCAGAGCACCTGGAGGTCTCTCTTTAGTCACACAGTTCTGACACTCATTTGTTACCAGGTAGGTCTTGGAGGGCACTGTGGGCTTTTGGCATAGTGTAACCCCAGCTGTCTACTTTTAATTGTATAAAATGGGGTGGGGGGATAGAATAGGTTTAAAAAAAAAAAAGACAAGAGCAGAGGACACACCTTCCTTTGGGTGGAATGTGCATATAAAATTAAAATGGTTAAGACCCAAATCATGAATTTTTCATGGATGATGATATACAATAGTTCAAAAATGTGCAGAATGCTGAACTATGACTAAATGTCTTTTCGTTTATTAGTATACTAAGATGTCAAAGCTTCTTTATAAATAATACATATCCATTTGCATCTGCGTTTCGTGAGCCATGTGAGTGTGTATGTATTTTGCACTGCAATATTTGATCTAAATTACAGAATTACTCTTTTTATATTTAGAGTAAAATAAATCAAGATAATAGAGAAATGTCAAGGTCTGAAATGCAGCACATGCAACACTATATTACACATACTTCAACAGTAATGCTATGAACAGTTTTGTTGTTTAGCTCACACATAAACCCTACTGATAGAACTCAGTCCCTGCATCTATCTCAAAATCCTTGTGCAAACAAAACCTGTTGAATAAAACTATGAGCAGTGTTTTCATCTCTGTTTTACAGAGAAACTAGACCAGAAGTGGCTCACAAATCTCTGCTCAGCAAGGGCACATCTGCACTGGCCCCACTCCAACAAGGCACTTAAGCACATGCTTATATTAGGCACTTTAGAGTCATCAATTCTGTGATTAACTGCTTTCCTGAATTAACACCAAAGGCTCGGCACCTTGCAACGCTGGTGCAACAACCTGGCACGAAGGATATGTGGCTGTTCATTGGGAATGAGAAGCAGAAAATGACTGTGACTCGTCCAGACCAGTGTGACCACTGCAATTTGATCTTTCTCTTGGAAGGACACTGCAATTCATTCATCTCAGAATCCCATATTCTGCCGTTTTTATGATGTAAAAAGACACAAAACTGAAAAAGCTTCCAAGGGAAAATTAGAAACATCCAAGTCAGCATCCCACCATTTCAAATGTCAAATAACATGGTTAATTCAACTTAGAGACATGCAGAGTGTAATCCAAAACTCACATTAATCAGTGGGATTATTAAGCTTCAATGACCTCTGGATCATTAATGAAAAGTCTAATTCTGGAATTTGGGCAAAATGCACAAAGCTCCTCTTTCAAATAAAACAAACAAACAAAAAGATTGTCCAATGACTTTCCAACAACATACATCCTGCTGCTACTCAGATCCCTTTGGAGGATTTATTTTTGGAAGACTCTGAGCTGTGAGCTTTGTCAGTGGTAAGCAGCTGACTTGACAGCTCCACAAGGTGTAAAATGAAAGGACAACAGAGCCAAAGAAATAACAGGTAATGGAACACAGCTGTCACAAGAATAAATGCAATTTATATCAGAGTATTTATGACCCAAATATGCATCAGAGCACTGACTGATTCAAATAAATGCAGAGTATGATGGCTGTGTGGTCTGTCAAAAGGATTTGCCTGTTACAGGCATTTCCCATGAATTGATTTTTGCAATTACTCCTGCCAGTGACAGCCGAGACGCCCGAAACCCAGCCTGGGCTGGCAGAACAGAGGTGAATAAAAGTAGGGCACATTGCCAGGTAGGATGGAAATCTGAGTTACTCTAGACCAGGAGCTGAGCTTCTGTCACAACTAAACACCATGAAGGAGAGACCTCATCGAGAAGACACAAAACTGCAGCACATTCAGTTGGAGAGGGGGCAGCAGAAACATGTTTAATTTGTAGGCAAGAGGGCTGAGCATAGGGCAGAGAGTTGCATTCCAGTAAAGGAGCCTGGCACTTGTGCCAGCCTCTTCCTCTTTGGCTTCTCTCCCCTCTTCCACAGCATTTTCTGTTCCTTGCACTCACCCACTCCCAAATTAATAAAATTGAAGTGACACCACAGCAGCTGCTGCTTCAGCTCAACCACAGCCACAAATCTTTTTTATTAGGGTGGCAGTGGGACAGGGGCTGGCATTGCACTTTCCTCTTACCAATCAACAGCTCCTCTTCCCATTTTCACTTAGAAACATCTCAGAATATTGCCAGCTCTTGAAGAGATGTAGAGTGCAAGTCAGGACAGAGTTAGAAACCCACCGGGATTTAAGATGAGCTACTGTGAAGGCAGTGATGACATCAGGAGAGCTGTGGGCAGGTTTAGCTCTGGCAGTCCCATTATGGATGTGTACAGCTGATTTTTCCTGGTAAACGATCTCCAGCAGTGCCAGCAAAAGTGGCTCAGTCCCAGCACAGGGTGGAGCTGAGATACACTTCTGGGGAGCAAATTATCATGTGAGCAAGGGATGAATAAACAGACACATAATGAATGCCATCGAGGAGGGAGGTTCTTTTAAGTACAAGTATTTTCAAAAGGAGAACCCATTTGTCTTTATTCCTCCCTTTGTGGGTTAGCCACTGAAGTGCCGACTGTGGTGAGAAGGCAGGAAGAGTGTAATTGCCCAAACAGGATGGCTTGGTGTCTATTTCTGCCTCTGGATGCCTGTCCCACCCTGTACAGGTGCACAAGCACCTTTTCAGCCAGCACTGCCCAGCTTTTTCTGTGCGTGGCTGGAATTACAACAATGTGCAGCATAAAAAGTCTTACACGTCCCACCCAAACACCCACCAGAGAAGAAAATCATCCTCCCCAGCCTCTATTGCTGTTGCATGTACTGCAGCTTCAGTCCTATTTCAAAACTATGGTCAGGGAGCTGCTATTCAGACCACACTTTCCCCTCTCAAGAGCTGCCTGTGTACCCAGAGGAAAAGTAAATCCCCCAACAGTGGAAGCAAAGGAGATGAGAGGAGAGGAAGGAACTGTAGACTTCATACTTAACAGTCACAAAAAGCTCCTGCCTACTGGAACTAGACACCATCACTCTTATTTTTCTCTTCTTTCTCTCCAAACAAAAATTTACCAGCTTGACTCTACAGCTGTTCCCTGAAAAGGCTTTGACCCAACAGCTCTCCACCCTGTGACTCCAAAGACACTGTTGCCTCCATCTCACTTGCTCTTTTCTTTAGTGGACTTATCAACCCATTGATAACCTCAGAGAGGGGCTTCTCCTGCCAGCAGGTCATCCACAGAGTGGACTCAAGAAGAAAGAGAGGCAGTGACAGAGGCACACACAGAGGCTGCCGTTCCTCAGTTCCTGGAAGGTTGAGCACATCACAGGCACCTCTGAAAAAAGGTCCCTTCTTTAGGTTTTGACTTTAAGCACATAGGGCTTATTCCTTCCTATCAGGAATAATGCTAGAAAGGTTCAGGGTCAGGTAAAAATAGCTTTCTCTACACAAGGATGCTCAACCAAAAAAAAAAAAACCCAAAAAACTAGTGGGTATCTTTGAGCTTTGAGTCAGCACAAATCATGTGTACACATCTAATTGAGTGCTGACTGTGACCTTGGCTCTGTGGAAGGCAAATCCAGACAGCCTCTGCCTCAAGGGACTGGCATCCACTGAGACACTGCTGAGAACTGTGTGCTGAGAGGCTGGTAACATCTTCCCAACAACAAATTCCCAAACAATGAGAACACCTAAACAGGCAGCTTGCCCTGAATGGGATATTTTACGGGTGTGTACAAGTACAACCCTGGGATTTGGTTGAGCCACTTCTACCCCAGGGACTTTCAGTCATGAGTGCATGTGTTTCTCAAGCTGCTTGTGGCACCAGTTACCATCTACCTGCAAAGGTGAATAAAGACTCTCCAACAGCCCAACCAGCTCCTCTATTCCAAAGACATGTTTTCGCAATGTTTCTATCTTTTAATTTTAATTTTCTCTACAGTTTTATGCTATAATAATACTACTCAGCACATACAACACAGCACATTTAATCACAGTGACAATTTAGAAAGAAAGTTAAACATTAATTTGTACTTTAGGGCTAAGGAAATTAAGACACAGGAAAGTGACCTGCTCATGATGAACTACAAACATCTGGAATCCATACAGGTCTTCCAGCTTTAGCAGTGTCCTGTTTATAGGATCATCTCTATGCTGAAGAGATTTCTGAAGCTCTAAAACCACAATTTAAAGTGATTTTTTTTTTTACAGCACCATTCAAGCCAAGAAAGAAGAAAGAGCCTTTCATGCTACTTCACCATTGGATCTGAACTGTGCCACAGTTCAGGCACAACGTGGTGATGGTCAAGCATTGGAACAAGTTGCTCAGGGCAGCAGTGGAATCACCATCCCTGGATGTGTTCAAAAACTGTGCAGTTGTGGCATTGAGGGACATGGATTAGTGGTGGAGTTGGCAGTACTGGATTAATGGTTGGACTTGATGATCTTAGAGGTCTTCAACCTTATTGATTGTATGATGTGACCAAGGTAACATTGATACCCAGTGGTGGGGCAGTCCAAGGCCCTGGGAGTCTCAGCAACATGATTTAAAGCATTCATCCTTTGAAGGAGGATGAATTAATACAATACAATTGATTTTAGAAAAAATCACCCTGAAAATCATCCCTGTCACAAACTTTACCATAGGTACTCTGTTACATCACTCTGCACATGGGCTTTGTTTTACTTCATTGCTAATTCAACAGCCAACAGATGGATCGTGTTACTGCGCTTTGCCAGGTGCAAAACACGAGATCACTGGGTTCCAGACTCTCATGCAGACGAGAAGTTTCTGACAAGTGTGAGGAGCTTTGAAACACACCATCAGTTCCATATGTCATGCAAAGCTGTCACACGGTGACAATGTCGAACGCAGGAGCATTTAAAAAAAAAAGGCTTGAGGATGCACCAAATCAATTGGAGTAAGGTATACAAAGGTTTGGGTTGGAAGTGGTCTGAAATGTTCTCCTGGAACAGACCACAGGACAAAATAGAGAATTTCATAAGTGCTTCATTGTGTGCTTGTGTCCTCAGCAAACTGAGGTTCAATAAGGCAAAGTGAAAAGTCCTGCACTTCAGTCACAACAACCCCAGGCAGTGCCACAGGCTGGGGACAGAGTGGCTAGAAAGCTGCCCAGTGGGAAAGGATCTCGGTGTGCTGGTCAACAGAGGCTGAACATGAGCCCAGGCGTGCCCAGGTGGCCAAGAGGCCAATGGCATCCTGGCTTGTGTCAGGAAAAGTGTGGCCAGCAGGACCAGGGACATTGGTCCCCTGTACTGGCCATGGGTGAGGCCACACCTCGAGCACTGCATCCAGTTCTGGGCCCCTCACTGCAAGAACAACACTGAGGGGCTGGAGCATGTCCAGCAAAGGGCAGCAGAGCTGGGGAAGGGTCTGGAGCACAAGGATGATGAGAAGCAGCTGAGGAAGCTGGGGGGGGGGGGCTCTGCCTAGAGAAAAGGAGGCTCAGGGGGGACCTTCCGGTTTTCCACAACTCCCTGATAGAGGGGTGCAGCCAGTGGTGGTCGGGATCTGCTCCCAGGGAACAAGGGACAGGACACAAAGAAACAGCCTCAAGCCATGCCAGGGAGACTCAGATTGGACTTCAGGAGGAGTTTCTTTACTGAAAGGGTGGTCAGGCATTGGAAGGGGCTTCTCAGGGAGGTGGAGGAGTCCCCATCTGTAAGTGTTCAAGGATCAACTGGAGGTGGCACTCAGTGCTCTGGGCTGGGTGACAAGGTGGGAATGGGTCAAAAGTTGGAAAGAGAGGAGAATAAGTGTTTTAAAGGTGTGGCCCTAACTACTCACACAGTGTGTTTTCCAATGTGTGTCTGTTTAACAGGACACTCTAGATCATGTTTCCCTCACTGCAGATGCCGCTCATCAGTATTCAAGCTCCAATCTTGTCTTCTCCATAGGGAGCATGTTGCACCATGAGGTGCCAGTTTTTCCTTAGCACAAACTGATACCAAATGTAAACAACATGTTTAGGATGAGTGTGTGCACACACAGCTGACACGCACATTTACATCGAGAAGGAGGCTGCTCTACAATAAATACCACTTAGGTCCATTTGCTGTGACAGGGTCAGAACCTGGTTACAAAAACACCACTTACAAAGCCAGACAAGGACTGAACACAGCTTGCCTGGCAAGTTCACAATTCATTCAACAATACACAAGATGCAGCTCTTGGAAGAATTCAGTACTGATAATTCCGCCCCTTTTCCTCACTGCAGAAACCAGATTCTTCCAAGGGTTAGCCCTTAATATTCCCAGCAAAGGATATCCTGAAGCTTGCTTTGTTCACCTTAACTAACAAGAATTACTGCTTCAGTGGGAATTGCTGGGAAGTCCACTCCTTGGAAACAGAAAATGAGATAAGAATATCCAGAAACCCAGCACTCAATTTTTAAACTGCCTTTTTATTAATTTCCTATATTATGTCCATTGAAGCTGCACTTGAAACTTCAGCCATTCCTATCTTCCTTTTTGCTGAAGTCATAAGGAGATAGTTACTCACAGTTATCAATTCACAACCCTTTTATACATCTGAGGCTCAATTCCATCCTGCTGTACTTCAAAATTTTTTTACTTAAGTGTTCAGTGGAAAAGCCAGAATTCTACTGTACTGTTTTATCTCTCTGGATGTCCAGCAAATTTACTTGGAGCAGGAGCTAACTTGCTACAAGATTAAATTTTGAACAGCTGTACAGAGACAACATCATTTAAATAGAAAAGAGGAAACCCCCCTATTTCTGCTTTTCATTGTGGGTATTACAGTGATCACATTAGCACTGTTTTAAAGGGATTTGTGCAACCTGAACGTCAATAAACCAGTTGCCATGTTCCTGGAGATGTGCTCTGTAAGACAATGCAGCAATCCAAAGGAATGGTTCCAGTGTCCAGCTCCCAGGCCATCACTTCCCTTGTGCCTGAACTGGTGCTTGCCTGACCCTGCAGTGAGCTGGCTCTGGGAGAGCAGCAGCCATCCAGCCCTGAGGAGCAGCTTTTCCGATGAAATAATAGTGTATTTGTAGCACAATGTCTTCTGTGGCTATGAGAACACTTGAGAAGGAGCAGACACCACCTCTCCTCATCAATTAAAAAAATAATCTTCACATCGGGGTCAGTTCCACAATCTGGTTCATTCCATGAAGAGGGAAGAGAAGGCTGTGGCACAGTTGGGTTTCCATGGCAGTGCCATACAAAGCCATGCAGAGTATTGCCTAAGACAGCATTAGATTGCTGGTACTTGTCAGCAGAGCCCAAAAAACGCGCTTTTCTGGCAGTGTTTAAACTCTGCTTTTGCATTTCTTACTGTTCAGAAGTGATGGATTAAATAAGCCAAGGCCAATTCTATTTTACAGCCACTTCTACTTGAGTTGATTTCCTGCAAAATGCTTTCAATGTGGTTTGATTTAGACTCCTGACCAAAGCTGATGGAAGGACTCCTTCAGTGGGCATTAGAACTGAGAATTTTGTTTACACAGAACTGCTTATGACTTCTAATGACACCAGAGAACAGAACCTCTTTGCCAATAAAAACACTTCTGTACTTGTAAGTTTACTGCACCCCTGTAATATTAAAGGTTATTACTGGGAAAGTCACAGCGGGCATCAAAAAGAATCACAAAAAGGACAAAACAGGTCCTTTTACAGTAAAACATTAAACGTGCTGGAAAAGGAACAACCAGTGTGGGATGTGGAGGAGATCTAACACCATGGGAAGCAAGGAAAATGAGAAAACTGAATCACCTCCTCTCTTAGAAGACTGACCAGCCAGGTGGCATCAAATAAGACTGGCAGCTGAAAAATGCAAATCACAAAACTTAACTAAACACTAGAATTTTACCACAGGGGGCCCCAGGAGCTAAGAGCTTATGTTATTACGAAACAGGATTGGACAAAACCCTGTAGGAATACTAACTGAAAGGCTGCTAAAGGTAGCTCCTCTTGTTCAGGAAGTCCTCAGCAAGCCAGTTCATTTGGTACACCCAGGAACTATCACCATAATCTTGTCCTGTTCATCTTTTTCCTCCCTTTATATGTGATCACAACCCAAGATGGGCTAATACACCAAAAGGACCTGTGGTCTGGAAATTACAACTATTTCCACAGTATTCTCAAAAAAAAAAAAAAAAAAAAAAAAAAAAAAATTAGGAAAAAAAAAAAAAAAAGGAAGTTAGGAAGACAAAATTGCATCTGCATCATTTCCACCGGCTTGATCAGGTAATAGCGTATTAATATGTCCTTGAGCTGCACCTAAATTATTTCTAAAAGCTGGAACGTGGTTACAGTTACATTTCTAAAACCACTAGTTACTTTGACCCTGTACAAATATAAGGTACAGTTATGAAGCTCACAGTCAGAGCTTTGCCCTCTTGTAGTTTCTCCTCCATTTGACTTAACCAGCTCTAAGTGTTTGAG
Organism: Oriolus oriolus; assembly: GCA_013400235.1. Taxonomy (NCBI): domain Eukaryota; kingdom Metazoa; phylum Chordata; class Aves; order Passeriformes; family Corvidae; genus Oriolus; species Oriolus oriolus. Next base: position 293,503 of record VXBT01011957.1, read on the forward strand.
AACTTTGTGGTTACACAGTGGAGCAGGACGTGTCAGCCCTGCCTGGCTGCAGTGCTCACACAGTGCGTGACAGGGTCGGTTTGCCGTTGTGCAATCAGTTGCAGGGAAAGTTCATTAACTTAGTTAGCCAATTAGGATGGATTTGTATCCATTCTGGTCAATCCTGAATTAGACATGAGATCCCAGAGGTGCAGACACTGGTCAATAGCTGTGCAGTACTGCAGCACTGTGAGTGACACAGCTACAAGATTGGGTTTGCCTCGACATGACTAAAATACACCTAAATCAGTCTTGGCTGCTGTTACAGACACAGGCAGCAGCCACTCCTAGCACTCATGAAAGTCTGCATCCAAACAAATAGCACTTTTGCTTTTCCCTTTCTGTGCAGTTTTCCAGGATGTTCTGCCCACTTGCCATCCTTCTGAGAGCCGCAGTCACAAATAACCCTCCAGCTGGGAAGAGGCTGCTCCTATGTGCCAGGAGGATGAAACACCTAAATGCAGGGCTCACAGCCAGAGAAAGGTGTCTTAAAAAAGCATTTAAATAACCACAAAGCCCAAAGGAGCTTTATTTTGTTCTGTTCCCTTCCTCTACTGGAAGAGCTCTTTCTTTTCCCATTGCAATTATGACTCCAGGCACACACACAGAGCTGCATCCGCAGGAGCCTTTGGAAGCAAAGGTGAGACATCCTCAAGGAACTGGTCAGACTTTCCCTTGTGCCAGTACAGAGCTTGTGTGACCATCTGGAGAGCAAAAATCTGGGGCCTGCTGAGGGCTGAAAACTAATCTGGTATCTTTTCTGGCAAGTTCCCTGATCCAAGAGAGGCACCACAAGCTGGTGGCTAGAACTACACCAGGTCCCTTGGGGCAGGGACTGGGATGTGCACCTTTGCCCTCAAAGCCTTTTCAAGCACAGCAGGCACTTAAACACACCAAGAAATGACAGCCTAAAGCTGGTAATGCAGAATAATCTAAATCCCTTGATCCTTGAAATCTGCATTGAGTACCATGAATTAGATTTAACTAGCAATAAAATACTTTAAATCTGTTATTCTCATAATAGAACGATGCTTCATTTGTATCTGGTATAAAGAGAAATAATGTTCCTGGTTCCTAATTTGAGATAGAGAGGGAAGACTGTTTTCATCCTAAAATGAGCTTTGCCATCCTTCTTTATAACAGCACTGCTAATCTGGCATCCTTCCTTAAATTAACATTTTAATTTCAAATAATTAACTAGGGTGCCATAGGAGTTATTCTGTCTCAATCTCAAAACCTACTTCCTGCAGCAATAGAAAACAGGATAGAGAGGAGATGCTTGTACTGGGTTTTACTAATAAATTCCTTGCTACATGTTATTTACCAACAACAGCAGTTTCCTAAGAAAAAAAAGAAAAACAAGACAATAGGAAGTGCTTCCCCTTCTCTTTAGAGTAGAATCAAGAGCTCCTCATGTATTTGTGGCAACTTACTGAGGAAGATCATCTGATATATTCTCATCCCACAGCTTTCAGACTTAAGGTTTGGTTGGGTTTGCTTTTAAAAAGAAATTCCTCCATAAATGACTATTCCGCAGTGGGAATGCCTTGCTGACCTCTACACACAGCTCTCAATACCTGCTGGTTGCATTTACAAAGAGGCAGAAACCCTGCAGTAACCAAACATTTGCTTCCCAAACATGCCACACACAGCTGGGGCACAGGACCGCTCACTCACTGGTCCATCACAGAGTGAGGGATTTGGGGAAGGCTGGAGCAGGGGTGCTGGTTTTGCCAGCAGTCTTGGCTAGAAAGAGACCCTCAGCCATTGCCTTCCACCAGGGCCACAAGCCCAAGGGGGATTCTGGAGCTACCAGTCCTGATGGCTACACTGGTGGGAGCCAAGTGAATGCTCAGAGTAGTGAGGAAAAGCTACATCAAAGCCTTCCAAATTACACAGCTCTGCTTTGGGACTGGGCAGAGGGACACAGCTCTTTACTGACATTCTCCCCAAGCTGGCAGCAGGGCTGACTGACTTCTTTTTAATTATTTTTCCCGTTCTTTAGGGGGCTGTTGTACCATCTACAGTGAGCTTGGCAAAACACATGCTCCCTCTTTGGAAGGGAAAATGGCCGTACTCGCATTTTAATGATGGAATCGGCTGTCAACTACCACAGCATCAAGAGCCTCAGGACAGCATCTAATCTAGCAGGACACAGGGATGAAATGAGACTTTGCTCTCAATTTTAATGTCTATCATAGGCACCCACCAAAGTTCTCCTACTTAGAGCTAAAACTGAAGACATTTCTGCAGATTACATGCTCCAGAAATTGCTCAGGAAAGCACGTAAACACAGGCAAATGGGCAGGAAATGCTCTGGGGTGAATGAGGGACATCCAGGGCACCCCAGATGTTGTGTCAGTGTTATCACCAAGGCACAGGAGCAAAGCACAGATGTCCAGACAAGGAAGGACAAGGAATCACATTCACAGTGTGTGTTTGTGCATGTGCAGATAAGAGTGTGTCAGAGTTTGGTAGCAAACTCCTTCCACACCATTCTTCTTCGCAGAACTGTTCCTGTTCCAACTCAAGCCATATGTCTTCAAGAGTGTTTTTAGCAGATCAGTAAAATGCCATCTTTTAAAATCAATAAAACTCAATAACTAAGGAAATTATCAATCTGAAGGGAAAAAACACAGATTCATCTCTGTATTACAGCTAACTCCCTTCACAAGGGTCAGGCCACCTCTTTCTGAATTTCTAAACACGCTGACTTCACCCTGGTCTCACACTGCCTGCCTCTAGATATCTGGAGGAAGGCAAACATTTGTCAAATTAAACTGAATTCTAAGGGATGAAAATATATTCTTTCTCATCATGAAAACTTCAAGAGGACATCTGAAATATCTGGTTTTTATTCACTTGCTCTAAGATGCAGGCAGTGCCAGCAAGAGGTACTGCTCTTAAAATCTTGCCATCTGCAGCCTTATGCTAATATACTTTTTTAAAGAATAGAAAACACTGTGGAATGGGAATATGCTAAAATTCACAGAAGATATGGATGTAAAAGCCATTGTGGGTAATTGCTTTGGTTTGATGCTAATCCAACAACCCAGAATTGTCTTATTTTCCTCAAAGATTTCTCCCCTCCCAGGGCTGTTAGTGCTATTGATAGCTTCACCTTTATTTGCAGAGGAAACACATACATTTCATAACACCGTCCAGCCAATCCTTACTTTGAAAAAGCTGTTTCCTGGTCACAGAGGGAATTTCAGTATTTTGTCCTGCTCAATTACCTACTTTTTTCTGAGCTGCCTATAAAATGCAAAGTGTTTTGTGCAATGACAGCTCCCTATATAAGCTACCACCCATCAGGGACTGGCCCAAAACCACACTAACTTTACAGGGGAAATTTCTGTAGTGCTGACTGGGTTTCACTTCAAAGCACCAACACAGAAAGAGAAAAAAAATCATCTTGCTATGGAGTCTCACAGTTTCTCCCTAACAGCCATGTCCATCTTTCTGCCTAAGGCATTGCCAGTGAATAAATAAGTCCCCCAGTAAAATATCTTTCATGTAACCTCAGGAGGCCACTTCATAAGAACACAAGAACAATGACAATGAATCAGAAAACCATGTAGTCTTGCATCCTGTCTGTGACAGGGACAGCAATCAGATCCTTCCGAGGAAAGAACACAGAATTCCTACACAGGCAGCTGAATTACTCAGAGGCTGGCTTCAACCCTCCCAAGAATTGTAATGTGTTATCCACATAAAGATCTGGTCTTTTAAGCTCAGGTCCTGACAATATTCCTCATGACATTCATTTCCACAAGCTTTCCACTCTTCTCTGATGAGTTTTCGGAACGCTTTCCAGCAAACTGACCTCTACGGATTGTTTCTGCACTATGAGAAAAAAAATCAGAAAAGCACACACCCCACATCCTACTTTTTCAGGAAATTCATTCTGTTATGTGATTTTACATTACCCCCCTCTTATTTTTGAGGACAAGCAAATGAAAAATAATAATTTTTGAAACTCCTCCTGTGAGAAGGAAGCGGAGGGTGTACATGAGATTATGTGAGTGCAGCAGGGGCCAGGGCTGCCTGGTCTGGACCAGACATGTTGGCCAAAAGTGTGGTTTGTGTGTAAATTCACTCACTGTCTGGTTTCATTATGAATCACAAATCCTCTAGAAGGCAAGGAAGGAACCACTTGTTCTCACCCTGAACCCCAAGCTTATTCTCATTTATTACCTGCCGTTAAACTCACACAGCCACAGAAACCGTGTGCTTGGACACAAACAATCACCACTAGCTGCAAGAGACAGGGAATAAAATGCTGAACCACTATCCCAGTCTGATTAACAGCACCATGAGAGTCAGGGAGGAGTCTGGAGCCACCAGACAGCAAGATCTACCTTTGGCAGAAAACAAGGCTCCAGCCCTTCAGCAGTTGTCAAGCTGCTTTCTCCTGTGTTAAAGCATAGCAGGTAACTCCACCTATTCTCCTCTGAGGGTCTGGCACCTAAACTACAACATAGATATAGATATAAAAAACTACCTATCCATCTATCTGTCTATCTATCTATCTATCTAGATATAGATATATAAATAAAGACATATATTTATTTTAAAATACAACAGGCTTCCCTAACAACCACCAAACCCCACGTAACAAGATCCACAAGCAAGCCAGAAGCATTTTGAAGATGACCTTAGGACATCCAGAATACCCTCATCTCCCACAGTTTTGTGTGTCCAGCAAGCTTTGGGAGAGTCTCACCATCATTCAAGCACCAGTAGTCTGTGCACAGCTCAGGGACCATAAATACTTTCTACTTCCTATCCAATGCCACATGATGCCCATTAGCACTTGAATAACTCTCTGCCAGGGTATGGAGCCATGGGCTGATCTATCTGTTTTTCCAGATGCCAGTAACATTTGAATAGGCTTTTGTACCACAAAGTAAATGCAAGGAAACATCGTCATTGACTGTGATTTGCAACTGTGTACTGAGGACTATAGGACAAGAGCTGAACAACCAGCAGGCCACTAATAAACACCTACAGTGACAAGCAACCTTCATCCCACAGTGAAGAGGCATCACAGGACGTAGGGAAGCCTCTCACACCATTGTTAGGGCTGTTCCATAGCGTTATTTGCCAATTCAGTGTTGCTTGCAGTATTTAGAAAAGCTCCTGCCTCTTGCTGTTATAAATGGCAATTTAGACAAGGAGCAAGTGTTTCACACTGGCTGGGGGGGCCTTCAAAAAGGGACAAATTAGTTTAAGGAAATTGTTGAAATACTGACATATCCCAGTGTTTAACCTGCCATGGTTTGGAAAAGGATCACAGCTGCACTGGTGAATGAATCTCTGTGTGTCTTACAGAATCTCTGTCTGTTTTACAGTTGTTATTTTTAAGATTATCACCCTTGTGTCATCCTGACTTGGAAAAATACTCTAATGCCAAGCTGAGCTGCAGTTCCAGGAGTGAGCTTTGCAACTGAACTTGCTCCCATGGATAAAAGAACACGACATCTGTAAAAGACCCCAGGGTTAATCACAGTTTCAACAGCCATGGAGTGTGACCAGACCCTGTTTTAAATAATCCCTCAGTTTAAATTTCTTTGGACCAGTATCTTTCTGGGAGAACAAGTACCACTGGAAAAAAACATCCTGAAACAAATACTGCAATGCGCAAGGTTTGCAAATGCAATTCCTTATTCCTTCATGCATCATCAATTACAATAATGGAAAAAAGGAAAGGCAATATTTGGTAAACCCAGGGATTGTCAAGGTATTAAAGAAACCCATTTCAATTAGGTCTAAAAAAGTAGAAGGTGAGCCTGACGAGTGACCAGTGGCCCATCTGGTGTTGGTTTGTGTTCAGTGCCTGTTCCACTCCCCTCCCAGGAGACCAGAAACGCCCTGAGGTGCCAGCTGAGCTCCACTATCCGAGTCCTGTTCAGCTGGAACTGAACCTTGGGGGAAAACTTGGCATGGTGCTGCCAGAAGTTTATGTGTCTGGTGACCAGACAAGAATCCAGAAAGAATAAGTACAATAAGTACAAACAAGAAAAATTAACACATCTTTTATATACCATGCAAATATTTTCTCCACTCAGTGTGTCATATGCTGTCCAAGTCCCTGGAAGGTGTAACATTAGCAGCTGGTAGGAATATCTCACCGGGGAGCTTTTAGTGAAAATTCAATATCCATTGTATAATATCCTGTATTATACCTCTTCTGCCATAAAACATCCTCTCTGAGAACAAGGACAACTTTGGACAATTTGCTTTTCAGGAAAATATTTGCTCTTGTCACATTTTTTTTCCCAGATATATTTTCTTTTAGTATTTTCTCTTTGTTTTGCCACCCTCCCCCTCAATATGACATATTTGCTGTCGAACTTGCTAATACTTTTCCCCATTATCACATCCATGGGTTTCAAAGCAGTTGGCAGGCAGCATGACTGCTACATCAGCCAAAAAGCTGGAAGTAACTGAAGGTTCTGGGTAGGTAAAGGAGGAATGAATTCACCTACACTTTTATGAGAATGTAAGAATTTTCTAAGAAATGCAACCCAATAACCCTTAGAGACAGACCCTCTTTCCAGGCCCACATGACTTAAGCCACAGAGCTGAGGCAGTCTCAGCTCCCTGAGCTATAACAACAGTGGCACCTCAGATTTACACATCCCAGCAGTGCTCCTGTGAACCCCTGCCCAGCAACATTGTGGGCAGCAATGTGATGGTGGGAGATGTCAGTTTAAAAATAAAGCAGGGGATGGTGAGAACTAAACCAGAAAAAATTATCAGAAATTTTCATACTCCTGTTCTGTAATTTTACTTTCAAGAAGACAGATAAAGGAGATGGATTTATCTAGTGAAATATTGCATGGTTCTCACCATAATAACTGTTTACATCAGCCCTTCTGAACTAATATCTATTTTCAGTATCAGGTTTTTAAAAGATTCTTAGCTCAATCACTAATTTTGAGCTTGCAATTTACCCTGGAAGCAATTTTTCTGGTGGAATTAGTGCCACTTTACTTTGATTTGCAAGCACAGTTAGTAAGGTAAGCATTTATATATCCTAAACTACACCTGTAAAATGGAAGGCTGCTTTTCAAAAAAGCCTATACGCTTAAATTGAATGGAACTCAGTAAAACCTTACTTTTTCTTTTCTTCTTTTTTTCCCTTTTTTTTTATTGGTGGTAAAGTTATTCTTTAACTCACTCATCTTTCTCAGCGTGACTCATTCTATCTCAAAGGCTCTCCTAAAACAGTACCTTTCTTTGTCAGACTTTGTCAATGATTTCTAGTGCTCAAGAGGTGTGGCCAAGGGCACTAAGACAATTTTATTGTTATTTTTACTGCCAGGTAGGTTGGACAAAACCACAGGATGCTGAAGACACAAACACAGTGCTGACAACTGATACCATCAATTGCTGAGGTGACCAGGATCACTCAAACCCCAGGGTGGGCAGAGCCAAGGAAAAATCCAGTAACTGTGAATAAGGCAGAATTAAAAACCAAGAATTCAGAGTGTATTTCAAACATCTTTCAAGGAAAACAAAACAAATCCAACTCAACCCCAGACAGACAAATCCTCTGCTGAAAATTTCAGTGTGTAACTCTTAGCGAGGTTGGTTTTAACAGGCATTCATTAGAGGCTGACAGGGGATCACCCTGCCTCCACAAACTGATGATCCAGAGAAAGAAGGAAACAGGGAAAAGACATAGAGAAGAGAGCACCTTGGCCACCACTGTCAGTGGAATGATCTCAGACACATGGTGGGATTGTTGGGGTGTCCTGTGCAGGGCCAGGAGTTGGACTTCACGATCCTTGTGGGTCCCTTCCAACTCAGAACTCTCTGTGATTCTATGGATTGTAAATTCACAGAATTTACAAAAAAGAAATCAAAGCTCAAACTGTTTTACCTGTACTGCCTCCCTAATTCACTTCCAAGTCCACCCCAACCATCCATTTAAAGTTAGTGCACCTCCAAATAAGCAAGTTATTGTAACTCCTTAGTTCTTTAAGGCAACTTGTTGCAGGAAAGGTGTATTACTATTAATGTTCTCACTTCAACACCACTGTCCCACAAGGAAATAAATTAGAGGTGCCACATCTCCAATTCAGCTCACCTACAAAGAACAAGGAGAATGATGCAGTAGGAGAATATGTAAAATAAGTCTTGCTTCTGTAAACATTAGTGGATGGAAAGTTTGGAAGGAGCAAATGGTTAAAATTGTTCAAATGTTTAATTACTAATAACCTAATGTATAACTGAGTGGGGGAATAAAAGACACCAGAACTGAACTTTCCCTAGAAATATCCTTTCCACTGAAAACCAAAGCACTTCCCTGCTTGCAGCAGCAAAGAACACAAGAATGTGTGTGAACCCCTCCTCCTACTACTCATCCCATCAAAGAACTGTTTGTTTTTCACCTGTGATTTAAAAACCTGAGCCATCCTTAGTCATTTGACTACCTTGAAAACAACTGAAGAGCACTTTAGCAAAAAATGTTTATATACATTTACATAACAGTAAATGTACATTGAATTAGGGTAAGTAATGGATTATGATCAGTAATATTTTCTCTCCAAAACTAGGCTCTCCACATAATTTAAACAGAAAATGGATCTTTGCTCTATAATCTTACATCAGCATACAGGAAACATCCCCAAATATGTGCAGGTACTGGGGCCAAGGGGAGAACATTGGGAGATTGGTACAACAATACACCATTCATGCAAGTCAGGCTTACTTGTGTTAATTGGAATCCAGTTCTGCAGGCTGCTAACACTACCCAATACCATGAAGAATGTTCACTTTTTACGTAAGTGATGCCCTGGAATTCATTTTCAAAGCCAGGTACAAGTGTCTATGAAGGAGTCACTCCTCCTCAGGTGCATGTGGGTCTGTATATGGGAATTGCTGCAGCCCTGCTGACCTGTTCTTGCTTCTGCCAAGGCTACGGTTCCCAAAATTGTGGTCCACAAGGTAACAGCATGTTCTTTCAGCCAGACATGTAGCAATGCTACTTTTATAGTGGTAAAAATCACTATACAAATTTGATTGTAAGGATGCAGAGTGGTCTGGTACACAGCCCAAAAGGTTTGAGAAGCACTGGTTTGGAGGAAAGGTCACCTGGAACTCCAGACAGGACATTAAAGAAGCAAAACCATTTCACCAACTGGTCCAGGACCTCAACATTCCCACTACTGCAAATACACCCCTGCACTTCCAGAGTCTTCTGGATGCCTGCTATGTTACAGCAACCAACCTCAGTGCTCTTCACTCCCAAACAGCACCTTCAGTGCTCCAGAGTCCTTCACACTCTGTCAAGACTATTTGGGTTATCCAAGTGATCTCTCTCTCAAATCCAACACCACCTCCAACAGCAATGCTTCCAACAGTACTGTATCACCTTGGGGATCTCCCAGTGGACACAGACCAAGCCTGACCTCTTTATCACCTATCTCACCCTGCTGTTCACATTTCTCACTACACTGAACGTTGCCCTGGAGGACTGCGGGTCTGTGCTCTAAGAAAATGAGAGTTCTCCAGCTGTGGGAGACAAGACAAAACCAAAACCACCTTAAAATAAATCTTTTAAGAGAGAACACTTGAGGCTCCCCTGGGATGACACATGTTAAATATATAAAATGCATCATAAAAATTATAAAAATGCATTACAAAAGTTAGTTCTATTTTCTCACCCCCAGTTCATAGAAGACCCTGATCCAACTTCACTTACGGTCAAGGCAACAAACCCCTTCCCTTCTGAGCTAACACTTACCTTTAAATTGGGCCCAAGAAGTACCAACAGCAACTGTATGCAGACATCTAAATCAGAGTATAGAGAAGAAATACAGGGCTCCTCCTGATTCAGACCATACACAAACACTCCCCTGGTCACTACACTTGAAAATTAAACTTATAGGCACAGTGAAAGCAAGAATTAAAGATAAGCAGGTTTTCCATTTACTACCAAAAGCTTTTAGTGCCACTGAAGAAGGGGAAGAAAAAAAGCAACCTACTTATAAGGTGTTTGAATGTAAGTACACACTTCCTTTCCAGAAACTGGTAGTCATTAAACATGTAATAACTGATAATGTAACTCAAATGTTCATCTCCCTCTTTCATAATTCCAACTACGGTGGTAATGAAAAAAGTCAAGGGAGCCAGACCAGCCCTTCTGAACTATTTGTGCACAAAACAGTGCAGATATCAGTTACATGAGACTGCACTGCTGGGTAAGAGGAAAACGTTGTTTAAAAGTATTACACAATACCAACAAAAATCCTGTCTTCCACTATACAGTCCTTTAATCAAATTCAGAGGTCTGTGGAACATGTTGGGGGGATGGACAGGCTGTGTTAAAAGAAGTTGGGACTTTGGATGGAATGATAATCTGTGGGAAATCTTTCTCCTCATTATTATAATAAATAACAGAAGTGAAGACAGCCTTGGCAAGAGGTGCCTGAACTACAGCTTGAGGGAAAATAGGCCAGTTTCTACTGATAGAACAGATGTGCCACAGGCAGCACAAGTGCAAGTTTCCCTCGCGCCACCCAGCCCAAGTACCCGAAAGGCCAATAGTGAGGACAAACTTTCCTTGTGCAAAGCAGAAAGACAGGATGGGGAAATGAATTGTTACCTTGTGTTACTGGCCATGCACATCATAAAGTGAAGGTATTAACAAAGACAAGGCAGTCTGGAGAGTTTCCCTGTTCTAGCAGGCTGCACTCGCTTGCTGACACAAACAACAGAAAGACAAAATACAACACCAGCTGAAGCACTTCTCTCCTCTCAGCAGGAAGCAAGGATATCTTCTCTTCCCACCCTGACCATTTTATCCCCCCCAAAGAATATTTACTTTGCAATCCAGGGCTGTCCAGTGAGAACACAGGCTGTAAACAGCATTTTTATAGTTTGGTCCTTGATGCGTGGGGACTGGGCCGGGGCACAAACACGTTTTCCTCTAACCTGCTCACTGATTCAAGACAATACTTTCATTCTTGATTGCAGAGGCATTTCCAAATAAGTTTAACTGCTTTCATGAATCAGACCCTCAGACTGCCATGACTTCTCAGGATATCAGACACCATTCTAGCACACAGGAAAGAAGGACTGTCAGAACTTGTGAAGGACTTGGGTAGGAAATAATCAAGCTCTTGGACTATGTCAACTCACTCCAGTAAAATAAGTAAAAGACCAGGCCTTGTCACAACATTAATCAAGGCATATTGAAAGAGCCCTGCTTTCTCCTCTTCATTGCTTAAACTGACCTGGTTTAATCCCTAGATCAGCAGCATCCTACAGAAGGTGGAAAAAGGTCAGAAAAAAGGACACAAAGTCAGATGTGGAGAGGGAAATGGGGAGAAAGGTTTTGCTCATTGCTGACAGGACTTGAGGATTTCCTGGCAGAAAGAAAGCTCCACTTTGTCCTGCCATTTTTAGAACCAGACTGCCAGAAAAGTAACCTGGATTTAAGAATGCTTAGTGTTGCTGGAAGCAGGAAAGAAAGCAGTGGGTAGGACGTGGTGGACCAAACCATTTGCAGTCATAAGACGAGCAAGCACAAAGCATTCTATAAGCATTCTATCTCACCTCCGGGCTTGGACACCTGAGGCACCACCTCCTTGGGAAGTGCTCTGGTGTAGGAAGCCATTCACCCAAAAGGAAAGCCCATGAACTTGAAATAGAAAACAGAAAGTGTCTAGATTATGATTTTCTCTGTTCTAGGAAGAACAGTTAAGCAGGTGCAGTAGGAAGCAAAATGTGAAGATGTGGTTCAGCTCTGCAAAGCACAGCTGAGGAGAAAGATAGCATCCATTTAGGGACAAGCAGATGGTAGAAAAGAAAATGCAGCACCTGCAACTCATGTAATATACACATATTCTGGGGTAGCACCAGGAGGATGTGGTCTCTGCATGGAATAAATAAAAATGTTAGAGAGGTATAGCTGCCACCATAAGCCAATGACAAGAAGATGGGAATCAAAAGGAACTGAATTAATCAAGTCTGATATATCCCACCATTGTGCTGCATCCACTATGCCAGGTCCCCTTCTCATGTCATGTGTTTATAGCTTGGTGGGAACAATCACAGCACACCAGAGCTGATTGTGTATTTGCAAGGTTGCAGCCTGTTGCAGGGTTACACCAGGTCAGCTCAAGAGGTAGGGCAACACAGGTAGATAAAAGTTCCACTTTTCAAATGAACAGAGATTGTAGCTGGAATTGACCCTTACAGGAAAAGTGAGCTCAAAAGACTTATGAAAAAGTACCTGGCATTGCTTGGCTTTCTGGGAAACCAGGGGCTGAAATGCATCTGGGGGAATGCCCATCTCTCTGCACATGAGGAGAGACAAGTTCCTTCAGAGCCCCAGTTATCTATGATTATTCACCTGTAATGAGTCCTTGCAGATCTCTCACCTCCTTACATTTCCTGGCTTGTGACCTTACACTACACTTTTGCCTACCAGGGTTTCCTCTAATGACATCCCTATGCTCTTCCTGAAGACAGACATTCTCCCCCTCTGCATTTCCATGGAATCCTCGCAATAACCTCCATTTGATGCCTCTAAGTTGCTACCTGCAGAAGTCCCTGAGCTGGAGCTGTCTGGGCTGGAGGATTCAGGTACCCTGTAACAAGGATGAAATCTCTGGGTCTAAGCATTAACCTCGTTAATTGATAAATTCATAACACTAATGCTGCATTTTCTGGAACTGGACTGCAGTCCTCATCCTGGCTCTGCCTCACACCTGCTGTGCCACTTTGGGCAGGTAATTCTTCCCATCTGGCTTTCTCAGTTTCCCCATCTGTAGAACACCAGCCTCACTAGCCCTCCCGATATAAAACGTCCTGAGATCTTTGGAAGACAAACTGTATCGCGAGCCAGGCACTACTATTATTAGAGCTCTTGTGTGCTACAAAGACACTGGCAAGAGACACAAAAGCAAAATAAATTCAAGGGCACAGAGAGCAGACAGAGCAATAAAGCACAAAAATTGAAGAAAGAAGAGGAAAAAAAATCTAGTCAAAACCAGAGTACGGCACTGGGGCATTACTCCATGGTATAGTGTATATGGAAGGATAACTCTATTTTGAAGCAGTTCTACAAATCCAGTTGTCAAGCTTCTCAGTCTTTGTTTTCCTAGTGGCCTGTAGTTCTGTAGCTACTCCTACTTAACTAGCTGCTCCTAGTCACATAGATGACTTTTTGTATGGTTTGGTTTATAAATGTATTGACTGACTACAGCTGTACAGCTCAAGTAGGCACAGAGATGCTCTACCACCTTTGGAGTTCAGCCACATTTATCCTTTCTCTAGCTGGGAAAAGCAGCCAGTAAGAACTGAAAAGCACATTAAAGTTTGGATGCAGACCTGTGGGATGGTGAACTAAACCAGTATTTATACAACTGCATATGTAGTGCTTTGAAAAGGAAGATCAGCACAGAATTACAGCGCTGTCCGGAGGTAAGTGAGGCTCAAATCACCACGGTTTTATGTGTGTTACTCTACAATGCTACTGAGCAAGCAGCAGTTGTGCTCCATCCGTCAGCGTGTCCTCTGCTGTCACAGGACCCTTGCTGCAGAGACTGCCATGTTCTGCTTCTTTCCATTATGGATGAGGCTGCAGTGTCCTGTGATTTTTCTGTACAGGGAGTTAGTGTCCCTCTAACCAGTTTACACTATCTCTTGGGCAAAGAGCAGCTAATATGTCAGGATTAATATAAAAGAAGACAAAAATTCTATTTATGTCTTTGCAATTCCTAAGGAACAAGTCACCTTTGCTTTCCAGACAGCATCAGAAGCTGAGAGTGTATGGATTGGCTTGCAAGTGATCGGAGGGAGAGAGATACCAGATCAGCTGTGCCTGCAAAGAGTGGGGTGTGGGATGTTACCCTTAGTGGATTTCTTTTCCCCCCTTTCTGTTTGGATTTTCAGAACCATTTCTTCCTAAAAATCTGTGAAACCTTGTTTCTCAGTTAAAAGGCTTTGAAAAAATTTTAAAGTTTTTTATTTATTTTACTTCCTTTTTGATGAATGATATGAACTGCCAGCAAATACTACATTTCACTCCCTCTCATTAACACTGTAAATTAATTTAGGACTGATTTAGATGTAGGATTAACAACCTGAGGACTAATCCACTCTTTATTCAGAGGACATAATCAGGATGAACAGTCTTTCGTCTCACATCACTCAATTAGTTTGCAGGACCATCTCATGGGAAGCAAACAATATTTGTGTCTCCACCGGCAATGGAACAGTTCAAGGTTAAGGCAGAAGAGTGGAAGACAGCAGGCCTGGCCCCAGCTTTGCTCCAGGCTTCTTCTGCAACCCTGGGCAAGTGCTTTTACACTCTGCACCATTTCCCCTGATTTTAACATTGAGAAGTCAAGTTTAGAGAAAAGACAAAAGATTAAAAACAGTGTTTGTGGTGGTTTAGGGCAGCATCTTTTATTTCACCAGGGTTAAGGATACCTGGGCCATGGGCCAGCTGCCAACACAGAAACTTGGTAAGCTGGAGCAATAGACTTAATATGCATTCACTTACATGCCTCTACCCTTATTTACATGAAATGGTGTTTTATTTTGTGAGCACTCTTTTCCTCTGATAGCACTGTGATTAGTACATTATTATCTATATTGCAGGAGCAAAGTCAAGCCCTCAGTTTTCACGTCAGCAAAAAAACTCAAGAGAAAACATTGCTTTTCTTAAAGCAACAATTACCTGTTAGAAAACTTGACACACTCGAGCAATCCTGCAATATTTCAGTGATGCTGTTTTCAGATGCCCTGTGTGTTTGCTAGAGAAATAAATAACGTATCTTGCAATTAACAAATGAATATCCTGTTTAAGTTAGCTTTTACTTGCTGTCAATAAATAATCTTCAGAAGGATTTCATCCACTGAGGGGAATGAAGATTAAATACATACTTTGGCATGTGTCCTTTGCACCAGAACATTTTCTTGAAAGCACTTCGTGTCTAATGATACACTGAGGACCTGTTCCTCTGAGTCCAATAAATAAATACAAATATTTGCTGTAGAAAAGAGTCTGACAGACAACCAGTGCCATTTTGGGCATAACTGATTGATGCTACTTATAATCAGTGACACTTGTAAAGCTGAAACCTTCTGTTCTGGACACATGCTGCTCACATCAGCTGAGCTGAGCTCTGCTGTCCCACAAGGGCAGCATTTTTTAAACATTTAATACAAATTGTTATTAATTGTTTGTATTACAACGTTACCAAGAAGCTGCAACCACAGATGAGGACCCTGCTGCAGGAAACAAAAAAGGAGGGGATGTTGCAGTGATGCACATAGCTTGAAATCAAAGACCAACTGATGGAGCTCCAGAACATTCTCACCTGTAGTGTGATCATAAAGAATGAATGATTTTGTACAATTCAGTGCTGGCCACAGTTTCACAGACAAGCTCCTGACAGGTGTTTGGTATCCACTGTGATAGCATGAGAAAACACGTCTTGCTGGCACACGATTTCAAAACCTAACTGAATTCTCATTTTTTAAGAGATATAATTGTTCTAGTGTGGTTCTCTCAGACACATGACAGTGACAAGACAGCCACAGCACCACAAATCCATGACTCTAACTAATAGTTCTGTAGGAGGTTTTCAAACTGGACTGTTTTCTTAAAATACTGCATTTCTTAAAAATACTGCTACTCCTTTCAACTCTCCATGAGGATCAAACGTGCTGTCACATCTACATGAGACAGGTCCTCAATGTCATCCCATGCAGCCCACTGATACAGGGCCTCCTCTCAGCCACCCCAGGACCAGAAGCCAGAGACGCTGAGTTTCTCCTGGGGTTATTCAGCTCTGCCTGAAGATGTTTGAGAAATGAAAATGCCTGCTCCATTAAAAGGACATCAGAATTGCATTAATCCTTCCTTACACAACAAGAGAAATGTCAGAAGCTAACAGCACCAAAATTCTAGGGCATTCTCATGGATGCAATCATCAGCCTTGCCTACAGCTTTCATCCTGAGGTTCTTGCCCTGGTGAGTTTTACATTTTCATGCCACACCCACCATGCTCCCAGGGACTGTCCATTCAGCAGATTCTCTGTCAAGCACTTGAAGCGCAAAATACATCACACTTATTACCAACCTAAAGAAGTGAACAGGATCCTGCTGTTGGTTTATCATAAGTCTTCTGATCTAGGGGAAATAACCATCTCCTATTTGAATTTAGTTCTTATAAATAATATCATTAGGTTCATTTGCTTTTGGTCCATTCTACACTCGAGTCATTCTGAGACCCAATCTCCTGCCCAGCAGCAAATCAAGGCCACAAAAACTCTCGTGTTCACTTAGCTTCCTAGTAAGAGTGTATTTATTCACCTTTCTAAGAGGAGATTCCACAACCAGTATGCCCATGCATCGTAATGAAGAAATCTGTAGGCAGCCATTGCACAAGTGGAATGTTACAAAGACCAGTGAGAGAAGAAACACTCTTTCTTACCTGTCTGTAACAAGCCAGCCCCGCTGTCTTTGACTCCAAAGTGCTGCTGGATGTCTAGTAACACGCCTACAAGGAAAACAGAGAATATGCTCAGTGCTTTCAGCCTTTGAAAAGCATTCAACTCAAACCTTTTGTGAAGCGTCAGCAAAGCTTCAAATTCCAGTTTAAATGCATAACTTCTAAAGGTTGCACCTTTTTTTTCCTATACATGCACACTCAGTAATTTTGGGCTACTACAATAAAAGCAGAAGTGGGCAGATGTAACATCATGCAATGAGCCTGGGAATGAAATCCTCATGAATGAAAACTGGTCTTTCCTTTCTACTTAAATAAGACCAGGCTTTTCTTTTTGTGTATTTTCTGCATAATCCAGACCCCTTATTTGTCTCATTTCACAGAAATACAGGGAAACTGATTCTGCACCTAAGGTGCTTCAAATGGTTTGACAAGACAGACAGATTGAATCCAAGACAAGTTTTAACAAATCTCTGCTGGGAGGAGATATGACAGATTGATAGGAGCAATGATGGAAGTTTTCATATTTAACTAGTTCTGGGGAGTTTTTACTTTCAAAACAAATATAACAAATATATTTAAAATGCATTAGAAAAGGTGGGTAAGTGACCAGATGCTCAGATTTAAAGCAACTACAAGCAGAACCAAACCAAATCTTCTGTCTTCCTTGAACCCCAATCTATTAATTGGCACAAGCGAAACTAACAGATTTTGAAGTATTTACACATTCGGCTAGATTTAACATTTTTTTACCAAAGATTTTGACACATGTAACATCAGATATGTGGGACAGCCATGTTTTTGTAACCAACAAACCAATAGGAAAACCCACAGCAGAGCTTTAACAACTCATTTTGGGGCACACAGGTTTGCCAAACTGTACATGGTCCAGTGGTCTCAGACGCAGATCCATACGCCTGAGTATTTGTCAGTGGTCTAAATAACCAGCATCTGACTTCCTGGGTCTGGAATAGAGGCTGTTGCTCTCTTTAGATCTGGGACTTCCTTATGTAGACTACTGTCTTCCCCAAACCTGAGGATATGCAAGTTTCTTTTTTAAAAGCAAGAAAACCATTCTCTAACTACACTGAACATCCGTGAAAGTTCACCTCCAGCTCAAATTCTGATCCAAGCTTTTATCCAAAGTCATTCTTCTCATCTCTGCAGGTTACAGAAATCAACTGAGTACCAACCTGAACTCACTCACCATAAACATCTTAGCTTTTGGGACTGCCAAGATCACACTAAATGACAAACAGAGAGATAAAAGACACAGAGATAACTATTCCCAGAAGACATCTGGGACAATGCCAAGGGAACAGTCATAAATTAAAGATCCTAAAGGAAAAGAAAAAGATGGAGAGAAGGAAAGAAAAAGCAAGAAAGCTCATTTGAGCTATTCTGTACTACTTGTCCATCACCATTTACTCAGGACAGCAATTCAGGTGGGCCTTAGGCTTCAATATCTGCCCAGAAACATTAGTTCAACCTCCTCCAACAACTCCCACTTCCCTACTCTCTCATCAGGCTGTTTAGCCCCAAACAAGAAGGCTGAGGGTGGGGAAGGGTGTGAACCTAATTGATGTACGTCATCACTGATAACAGAGGGGGTAAATGCAGAGCCAGGCTCTTCACACTAGTGCCCAGTTAAAGAGGCAAAGGGCAACAACTGAAATCTAGGAAATTCCATTTAAACATAAGAAAATGAATTTTTACTGTGAGGGAGGTCAAGCATGGATGTTCAGAGAGGTTGTGGGTTCCCCATCCCTGGAGAGAGTCAAAACCCAACAGGACACAGTCCTGAGAACTATGCTCTAGTTGACCCTGCTTTTAGCAGGGGGTTTGGACTAGATGATCTCCAGAGGTCACTTCTGACCTCAATTATTCTGTGATTCAGTAATTTTCTGAAGTTTTAATTGCCTGATTACATCCATCCTCCCACAGTGCTCCCCTGGCCTTTCTTTTCCTTTGGAACACTGCTGTCTACTACAATTCCAACAGGAATTTCTTTGCTTCCTCTTGGATGGCAGATTTAACTCCATTTACAAAGTGCCCTGGCATTTCTTGACTGTGCTTCCCTAGTTTGCTCCATTAACAACTGAGATACCGTTATCCAAGCAGCAACTGATGGATAAAAACAAATTTGCATTTGCCTAGCAAACCCCTCCGTGGCTTAGCTGACTTACCGGCTCACCATGGTGTTCCACCCTTCCACAAAAAAAAAATGTTTTTCATGCAACCCAACTTAGAAACCTCACTGAGCTTAACCAGCTCTTTGTGCTCCAGTACTGCTTGGTCCCAGACTGCCCACATCAGGCAAAGCGCAGCAAGTCAAAAAAACAACTCCTGGGCACTATGACCCCAATTTTAGGGACAATGAACCCATCAATATCCTCAAGAACTATGTGGAAGAAGGGAGGAAATACCGAGTACAGTATTTTCTCATGCTTTCCTATCATCACTCAGTCATGCTGCACAGAAATGAAATATTCTACTCATTGCTTGCAGCTGAGCAGGGCGTTGGACTAGATGGAATATATTGCACGAGGGAATACACACACACGTCGAGAGCTCCATCCAGCACCCTGAAAGGTGCCTCTCCTGCCTTCAGCAACATATTCCCAGCCATGACAGAATGCCAAAGAGGCACATTAAACTTCTAAAAGTTATGAGAAGCAGGAGCCTGGGATGTGATGGAAAACAGACTTTTACGGATTTGCGTCAGAAACCAGAACAGAAAGTACAGGGGAATATAATGATGCCTACACAAAAAAGCAGAGGAGAGTTTCCAGTTTGTGACAAGTTATTTGTCCAGTGACAGTGGTTTCACAGTCCTACAGACCATAAGGAGTTTTACAAGCTCAAACTCCTGTAGCCACAAATGAAATACATTTAGGACACAGATGTGCAGACACCGTGGATTAATCCTACAATTTCATCCTGGTGGTGGAGAGGAAAGTGGGCTCTGTGGAGAGTCAATGCAACAGGACAATGCAGAACCACAATTATAAGTCCTGTGTGAACTTGGAAGAAGGTCTCAGATGATTAAGAGAGATCTGCATGTCTAGTTGGCATAGATTTCCTACTCCAAGTTATTTTATATTCTCTTTGGAGTACAGGTGTTTTGATTTGGGTTTGGAGCATTAAATTAGAGGCAGCAGCACGCAGATGATGCAACACACCTATGAAGTGATAGTAGTCCCTCTGCTGTGGGAGTTTTCCTGCTCAGCCACTCACCTGAGAAGACACTCCTCCTCTCTTAAATTCACTCAGCCCTGTTTCCACCTCACTGTGGCAATGACTCACCTCAGAATTTAATAAGATTTAGGGATACAATTAAGCAATGATAGACCAGGGGAGAATACAGGAAAATGATAGAGCTTTTGACTTTCCCTTCTGCTTCTAGATGATGGGAAGGGAGAGAGCTGGAGCCAGGCTCCAGACAATGACCACATTGCTTGCGGAGATGTGCTCCCAGGTGTCTCACAGCACCTGATGCAATCCAAGAAGTGAAGCCACCACATGTGGCTGGCAAGGTCTTTCTTGGATTAAAGCTCATACCTATGACCTAGGAGGATCTCAAAATAGCCAAGAGCAGCCAGCAGGCACCAATCTTCCTGAGAACCTCTCTGGAGGGCTGCTGGCCATTTGGGATGTCTGTATGATTACATGGCACCTGGTGTGCTCCCACCTATTATTTCTTAAGCACATTCTGTATTTTCAGGACTGAACAAATGTACAGGAAACATGGTGCCAACCTCCCAAAGTATCTCAGCAGCTGAACCAGACACTGTTAATGCTGATGTAGTTAGGAACTCAATGAGATGAAACACAGGCAGCACCCAGCCAGGAGTGCTGATCAAGATGGGCACAGGGACAGGACTTACTGGGAAACCCAGACAGAAAAGCAAAGACTGGTTACTGCAGCCTTCTCTAGGGGATTTTTACCAGGCCTAATGTCCAAGCAGCTGACAGACACCAAGGCAGTTATCAGTTTTGTGGGCACTGGGCATGAAGAGGACTTTTAAGAGCAATTTGGAGGATAAAAGGTCATGGAGTGCTGCAGATAGAGAAGGACATGCCTGACCTCATCCACTCGAAGGGTCAGAGGGTTTCTAGAGTACTGCTGACATTTTTAATGACCATTTCACAAACAGTGATTGTAAAAGACCTGATTCTGAGGCTTTTGGAATTCAAATCCACATTTAATGGCCTAGGTTATCTCTGTTTTAGGGGAAACACTTTGGGAAAGCCAAATTTTCCGGGAAGCCTGCAGTTCACACTTCAAACAGGGAGGTAGGTGGTACAGATGAGGCAAGCTGCTTGCCTAGATAGGTTTTGTGTTCCTGACCTGAGCCACAACAAATCAAAAGCTGCAGGATTCTACGTGGGCTCTTCACCAAATACTGCTGTCTGCATACATTGCCACAATAAGAAACAGTGTCCATAAGCTAAACCACAATGAAATCACAATTTCAAAGCAAAAAGACATTAGAGCTTCCCTGGGACAGCCCCAGTTTCCAGTCACCAAAACAAAACATCATGATTTGCTCTCAAACTGCTTCCAAGGCAGGTGCAAAATGTAGAGTTGGCCTGTGCATAGAGTGCAGAGCTACAGAAGCAAAGGCGCAGGTTTGCAGCTCACATTCTTTCAACACGATGTGTGTTCTGCAAGACCACTGGACAACATAAATAACTACTTAAGAAAGCATGCGCATTTTTAAAGGTATTTTTTAATGAGGGAAGATGATGGTGCTTGAAAGCAACCAGCTTGAAAGGAACATAAGGTTTTCCATAGGATGCAGGATGTGTGCCCCCTAGCACCCTCCCTCCTGCCCCACTGCAGGTCTGGACCTCTCTTTGGGGAGCCCAGATTCACACTCTCAACTCCCTGAGAGCCAGCACAGACTCTGTACTGACAATACTGTTTCTTCTATTACCTCTTGCTACGTACCTCTCTTCCTTATAAAGGCATTCCCAGACTGTGGTCCCTGGTACTTCCAGCACCAGCTTCCTCAGGAGGGGGTAGCTAAGCAGGGATAACCAAGCCCTGGCCTTCTATCCATTAAAGGCACAAACCACCTTGCTCCCATCAGGCTTTTCCTCATGCCTGCAGCCATATTCAACCTCCTTCAAATAAAGCCTTAAGGAGGCAGAGGAGTGGTGCACACACCTGTCTCTTCAGAGACATGTGAAAAGACTAGGTGGAGAGAAGTTTATTCTGAGGTCTCTGTGATTATATCTTCTCTGCAACCCCAAGGTGTGACAGCAGTTCACACACCGATCCCTGAGCTTCAAACGAGCTGCTTCAGCTCAGCCACCCACCAGCTATTAAACACCAGCGTCACAATTTGCCCCTATTTAAATAGTCAGCTGCAAAAAACCACCGTGGTAGCCCTGCTGATATTTGTACCTGAAGATAAATTCCCACTGCTGCCAGAACTAGCAAGTCTAGGATATAAACGCAGTACCACCTTCTTTGGATTGCCATGAAAGCATTCCCTGCCTGCTCTGCAAGTACTGATAAATGCCTGGCAACATCTGGCTTGAAAACATTGACAGGAGCTTCCTTAGGACATAAACACTGACTTTCCTTCTGCAAAACTAGTTTCCACTGTTGCATGACATGACAATACGCACTGGTGAAATAGTCTTTGGTTTTGAAATAATGCTGCAGGATTAAAAAGAAACAAACAAAACAAACCCAGCAATTAAGACAAATCAAAACAAGGGTTTCCTAAGATCTGCTCACACTGGAATGCATGAAACTTGTGACCTAGAAAGCACTGAAAAGCAACTGCTAACACCCACAGCGGCATGCTTAGGAAGGGGTTTCCCTGAGTAATAAAGTAGAGTGCTGGGAAGAGACAATCACAGCAGCTTGAGCTGAAGATCAGAGTGAGCCAGGGTCATGATGTCATTCACAGGACATGAAACAGTTCCTTAAAAATCATCACAGAATACAATCACAGAATATCCTGAGCTGGAAGGAACCCACAGGGATCATCGAGTCCCACTCCTGGCCCTGCACAGACACCCCAACAATCCCACCCCGTGCCTGAGAGCGGTGTCCAAACGCTCCTGGAGCTCTGGAAATCTTGGGGAAATGACCATTCCCTGGGGAGTCTGTTCAGTGCCCAACACCCTCTGGGGGAAGAACGTTCTTGTGGTATCCAGCATAAACCTCCCCTGACAAAGCTCCAGCCATTTCCTAACAAAACCTCAGAGGAGTGTGAGAGTTCAAAGCCTTCACAGTCACTGAGAGCCTCCCACTACCTACAGAAGGTGATGGGGTGGAGGCTCGTCTCAGATGACAGTGTTGGACTGTCAGGACACAGCAGAGGAATTGCTGTCTGCTCCAAGCAGCATTTGCAGTGGGTTTTTGGAAGGACAGGTACTGGAAGCTCTGCAAAGCACACACTACTGCTTGGGAAATGAAATAAAAATGCGTGTCTGAGGTGACATTCCTATTCTGAATCAAAACCAATGTTATCCTCAGAGACTCGCACCACCTGTCACACCCACTTTTCCCATTCAATATTTTTGTCATTATTATAGTATCAGTAGGAAAGTATCTTAGCAATTCATTCACTCACTCATTCCCAAAGGCTACTGGCTTACCTGCATGGCATGTAACAAGTAATTAAGCATCAGGAAAAAAAAATAAGGAATGCAATTAACCAAGAACATGGAGAAGAAGTATATTAAAAAAGCAACTTCTCACTCTGGCAGTAATAAATGATGGTTTCTCTAACACAACTCAAACTCCACTGTAATGTGGTATGCAAAGTCTGAGCACAAAATTGCCTGCAAGACTGGGAGGAGATAAAAAAAGTTCATCAGGTGTAGAATTGATTAGCACAAGGCATCATTAACACAGGGTCAGAGCGTCTAGGGAAGGCAGCACAGGACAGCCAGTCCTGTTGGGATTAAAAAACAAACCAAAACAAAACAAATAGGAGTTTGAATGCAACCATAGCTGCCAAATGCTGGGTGCCTCATTGGTAAACCCACACCCTAATCAAATCCTTCATCTCCTTAATTACAATGTAGGTCTGTTCCCAGGACTATGGCTGGGAAGGATGTCCTTGTCAAACAGGGAACAAGGGATACTCGGCCAGCATGAACCAAAGAGCTTAAATAAATTCCAAAACATGGAAGATTCTCCATTTATGAGCCATTGCAACAACAGCTCTCAGCAGTAAAACTGAAAAATGACATGGGCCGAATCTGAGGAGAAGCTCACAATGTCGCTTCCCTCTCCTCTCCACCTGGGACACAGCTCCCTACAAGGAGATCCTGAATTTCACCCCTGCCTCATCTCACTTGCAGACTCCTGCTTAGCCTATCTTAATCAGCCAGGCAGTTCCTGCAAGCCAAGGGAAGACTTCAATTAGAGATAAGTGACAGGATTTGGCTCAAAGGACAGACTAAAATGAATTGGCACCTAGACCTGAACTTAAAACCAAACTTATTCATTGAGACTTAGAACAGTTCCTTTATGTGGAATGGGAAAAATCAGAAGCTCTTACAAATCTGAAAAACCAATAGAAACTGAAGTAGTAGCTGAGGTTTATATTAGTCATCTGAAAGGACAGGAATCATTAACAGCTTTCAGACAATGCTGACCAGACCTTTTTCCCACACCCAGCATCTCTAGCTCAGGACTCAGTTTAGACCAAACTGAGTTTTTTACCTCATGCAAACACCTCTGCTCAAACACAGAATAAAGCACAATCTTTAGCAATGGAAAAACTACTCTTGAGACATTTTAGATCTCAGCAGCCGCCTCACCAGATTTTCACATCAAGAGAAGAGCCTCGAAAAATAATGTTATTATTTCAATTATTCAAATCTCAGAAAATTCAGATACTCCCCCAATTCACATTCTCCTCATGGATTCTGTAGCAGAAAAAATTGGGCCCGCCACCAAAGGCTCTACTTGTCTTCTGCCTTTCTAATCTTTAGACAAGACTAACAAGTTGAGCTAATTCATGCAGTGAAACATATCTCAGAGACTTTGTATATGAACTAATTAAAATAAATAAAACCAGTACGGATAATGATAGAGCAAATCAAGTGCATATGAATTCAGTCAATGACTCACTACTCCCTTGTTTTCCTTATTGGAAAACTTGGCTTATCACCATACCGGAGTGACGATGAGTCAGGAAACTGGCATGAGCCACAAACTGCAAGGAAATTAAAATAAGTATCTAAAAAATCTCTTTTTGGAGAGATTTTGGAGATTTTTGCTGGCTTTGTATGGATGTGGTTATGGACTTCACAGTTCTAACCTCATAGTTTTCTGACTAGATAAAATCAAGAAAGGAAAGAGGCATTTATGAGTTCTAGAGACAATACATAATGATTGGGCTCTTGTTGACAGAATCAATCTGATGCCTTTACTTTTATAAAAGTATATATTTAAACCAAATGCATTTGAAGCATATTACCACATTCTACTGAATGCTTGATACTACCTTATCAAGTGAATAGGTGGGTATTAATCACTTGGAACCAGTCAAAGCACATGCAAATATTTAACAGCACTAAACTGAGAACTAATGGAGTGCATGGCATGAGGGTAAGTTCTGAACCTAAGTCTGTGCAAGCGCAACCACTTTGCTGCCACCTCACTCACACAGACCATGAGAACTTGCTCCGTTAGACTTTCTGACACAACACCTGTTGGATTTGAGGTTTTCAGGCAGGTCGGGAGCACAAACCCCACCAAAAAGCCTGGGCTATCACATGCACTTCTATGTACAAGCAGCTATGTCTCTGGTGCTCATTGATATTGTTTCACAATAATAAAATTCAATTCAAACTGTTAAACTAAAAAAATCAGAGAGACAAAAAAATGCAAATTTCAAGGTTTTGAAGGTGAAAGGAAGAAAGCCTCAATGTTCTCCAGTTCCACACTCTAGCAAGTGAGGGGTTTTTACCCACTTCCTTCTCTCCTACAGCCACACACATTTCTGTGACACAGGAAACCGAGTGAACAACTGGGGTAATTAGTGACTGATGATTTACAGCATATGACAGCTAATTTCTCCAGTTAAGAAGATTTCTATCAAATCTGCAGAAATGTGCACTCAGATTGGACATGCTTCCAAGTGACTGCCTCTCATCTCTCATTTGCATTTTGCGTCTGCTTGGCAATGCCTCGGAGCTATTTCGGAACATCACAAGCTGTCCACAGCACATTGGTATATTGCATGTAATTGTAAGGAGCTTCCTATTCTTTTTTACCACAAAGAAGGTTTTACAAAATGCAAGGGAGATGCCAGATGCAGAGGTACCTTGTACAGAGCGATCGGCAGAGGAGCAGCAGCCAGGAGCAAAGCAGCCCATCAGGGAATGCCAGGCACATTCCAGGCAGGTTTCTGCAGTGCACAACTGTCAGATTTCTTGGTCAAAGAACGAAACATCCACTGCCATGGTCCTGAGCTAACAAAGACCTCTTGTCATCAACTTCATACCAGTACAGGGGTGTAAGAGCACATCTCCAAGTGCTCCTGCACACTGATTTTCACAAGTGGCTGTCCACTGTGAATGTCCACTATACAAATCTCTCTCTGTGACCTAGATCTGGACAGGCTCATGGGGCTTTGAGTGCACAAGCAGGAAAAGCTGGAATTGTCTATGGCTTCTCCTCCACAGATTAAAACCGTGATGCAAACTTCGTGCTGCCACCCACTTTTAAGACAACAGGAAATCTGTAGAAGAACCCAAAGTTCTGCTATTTCAAGTAGCTACCTAAACTTTGCTTAAAATTCCAGATGAAAAAGCTTTTGGACACAGATAAAAATACTTACCCTAACTTTAGTAATCCCAGAATAGCCTTTACTCTTAGACATATGCTTTAAACACCCCTGAGACTCTGCTGCTGAACATGACGAGTAGGTTCATGAATCTGTCATCCTGCATAAAGAATCATGGAATGGTTTAGCTTAGAATGGATGTTAAAGCTCATCTTGTTCCAAACCCCTGCCATGGGCAGGGACACCTTCCACTACACCAGGTTGCTCCAAGACCCATCCAGCCTAGCCTTGAACACTTCCAAGGATAGGGCAGCCAAAGTTTCTCTGGGCACTCTGTGCCAGGGCCTCCCCACCCTCATAGCCGAGAACTCCTTCCCAATATCCTATCTATCCCTGTCCTCTGGCAGTGGGAAGCCCTCCCCCCTTGTTCTGTCACTCCAGGCCCTTGTCCAAAGTTCCCCCCCCAGCTCTCTTGGAGCCCCTTTAGGCACTGGAAGGGGCTCTAAGGTCTCCCCTGCACATTTCCTTCTTCAGGCTGAACAAGCCTAACTCTCTCAGCCTGTGTTCATAAGAGGGAGGATAGAAGGGAGGATAAGACGGGAGGATAAAGCTGTTCCAAGGCCACCTTAATGTAATGCTTCCTTTCACCCACCTCTTTTCCCTGTTCTCTCTTACAGCACCATTCTTAGGACTTTTGGGGTCCCCTCACCCACCCTGATCTGGAGGGCACTATGATCCCTGCAGCAGCTTCTCATTATCCAACATACATTCCCTTCCTCCTATTCCTTCTCTCTATTATGGTATTCAGTTGGGGAACTCTCCCATCACAAGTGCACTGACCTGCAAGAATCCTACTATGTGCATGATGTAAATAAATCAAAAGTTCCTGTTTTATCCTCACATGCTCTGAGGGAGATGTTTTTCCCACAGATGAGGCTTGGGGGTACATTCCTACACACTGCCAATGTTGGTTTCTGGAACCCCCTTGAGCTTTCTTCCGCAAGTGTTTAAAGCAGCCAGTGCAGAGCTCTAACCATGGGCATTTTTAAATTTATGTGTGAGTGGAAATGCCCTTCTGTAAGTGCCCACTCCAACATCTCCCACAGATTAAAACACCTTTCCCTGAGCACAAAGCAATGTGACACTCCTCACATGCATTTATCTCCCACAGAAACACACTGAGTGTTTTTATCTCATTCCAGGTCCTGGTCAAGCTGTGCCAGGTCACGATTGAGTATGGTGCCCACCTGTCCATTAGTTATTCTAAGCAAAGTATCTTTAAATTCATCTCACTGACAAAGCAAGTGGCTTTGTAGAGGTAATTAGCAAGAGCACACAGGTATTCAAAGATCTGTGTAGGGCACAAAAGCTTGTTAAGGAACCCACAGCTTACCCACAGCACTATTAGAGAAAAGAAACCAGCTTTGGAGTTATCACAGGAGATATTTAAATGCATCAGCCTACCTTCTTAAAATGATCTAGTAAAGAATTTGCTATGTTCTACAATAGGTCCATAGCTGATACAGCAAAAATCTGTGGATAAAACCTTATACCTGCATGAGAGTGTGTACTCAGATGAGAATACAGGACACTGAAATAAGCACAACAGCAAGGGCTTCTCCAGAACTGCAAGGAGTCAGTGGTGTGGGCATGTGGCTACAGTGAGACCAGGAAGTCTTCACAGCACAGAAAGGGCCTGTCCTGTTGTTTTTATAGAGTGTTTTATGTAGTGCAAGTTGCAGCAGTTTCTGGAGCTAAAACACCCTTCACAGCAGGGTTTTTGATTTTGCCAAGCTGCACTGCCACAGGACCGCCATGAGAAAGGCTGTGGTAACAGGACAGTGATGCACACTCCTAGGTGACACAGCAAAACCTGAATTCCACCCTGAATTAGGAGACAGGGCTGCTCTGTTCTCAGTCCTGACACTACATCACTATTTAACCTTGGGTATGTTACTTGATCATGCAGAATTTCAGAGTCTGCATTAGCCTAATGAAGATAATAACAATAATCATGTGTGTCACAGATACAGTTGGGCTTGGTTATTATGTTCTTATGAAGTGCTTGGAAGAGCCCCAGATGAAAGGGAAATTAGGAGAAGGAAGATTAATTATAAGATGTGCATCCCAAATAAAAACCAGACAGGAACATAGTTGTTGCTGTTATTAGCAGAGAGTCTGTCTGATTTAGGCCAGCTTTTATTTCTCTGTTGGTAAAGCAGACCCATTTTAACTACTTTCCACGTTCAAATTTTATTTGTAGATGGTGGGTAGGTAATAAAGGCTGCTGAGCTTCTGATACTGCAGACATAAAGGCCTTTGATCGAAGGTCTGATTTCACAGTAACCACTGTCTGTAATATGATAGGCCTGCCTGTGTTTTTACTGTTGTGAGGCAAAACAAGGAATCAAAAGTCTACTGTCACTCTGAAGGAAAGACCGGGACTGAAGAAAAGGAAACATTTCCTGTGGCTAAACACACCATAGTGAGCATAGTCATAGTGGGAAACATTGCACTGAAATTATGTTAACAAGCACTTGGGTATTTAACAAAAACTTGTGCAAATGGAAACATCTTTTCTACAGTGATTTTGTCTTCGTAAGTACCAAGTATTTCTCATTTAGGTTAGTATCTTTGCCTGCTTAAACATGGGGAAAAGGACCCAGGGAAAGGCACAGTGATACATCTGAGATCATGTCTAACTGAGCAGCACAGCTCAGAAAGAGACCCCAGCATTGCCCCAAGCCTCAGCCTGAGCTTCTGTCCCCTGGAGCTGCCTTCCTCCTCTGCCAGAGATCAACCCTTGCTCCTCCTGCAGCATGCTAAGAGTGTCCTAGAGATCGCAGAGTCACCGAGGATGGAAAAGACGTCCCAGATCATGGAATCCAACCTGTGCCTGACTCCCACCTTGTCACCCAGCCCAGAGCACTGAGTGCCACCTCCAGTCACCCTGTGGACACCTCCAGGCATGGTGACTCCACCACCTCCCTGGGCAGCC
Source organism: Oriolus oriolus (assembly GCA_013400235.1). Classification (NCBI taxonomy): domain Eukaryota; kingdom Metazoa; phylum Chordata; class Aves; order Passeriformes; family Corvidae; genus Oriolus; species Oriolus oriolus. The sequence continues at coordinate 322,788 of VXBT01011957.1, forward strand.
CCTTCCAATGCCTGACCAGCCTTTCCATGGGGAAATTCCTCCTGATGTCCAACCTGAGTCTCCCCCGGTGCAACTTGAGGCTGTTTCCTCTTATACAGTCCCTTGTTCCCTGGGAGCACCCACCCCCTCCACCTGCCCCCTCCTGTCAGGGAGTTGTGGAGAGCAAGAAGGTCCCCTCTGAGCCTCCTTTTCTCCAGGCTGAGCCCCTCCAGCTCCCTCAGCCATTCCTCATATGGCTCCAGACCATAGCCATTCCCTATGGCTCCACTGCCCTTCTGTGGACACGCTGCAGCCCCTCAACAAATGGCAAACTTAAATTCAACATTATCCAGTGGCAAATACAGTTCTAACTCTAACTTCATTGTGATACCGAATTTCCTGAAATTTCCCTTGGGGCATTCAGTAATGAATTGCTTAAAAAATAGATGAGTACAGGAACCTGGGAAAAAAANCCAGACCATAGCCATTCCCTATGGCTCCACTGCCCTTCTGTGGACACGCTGCAGCCCCTCAACAAATGGCAAACTTAAATTCAACATTATCCAGTGGCAAATACAGTTCTAACTCTAACTTCATTGTGATACCGAATTTCCTGAAATTTCCCTTGGGGCATTCAGTAATGAATTGCTTAAAAAATAGATGAGTACAGGAACCTGGGAAAAAATCATAATTGCACCTTCTTTCCAGGACACACAAACTCCTTTGCTTTCACCTTGCATAAAAGTTTTCAGGTTTTAAAAAATAGGGTGGTAATGAACCTTTCATTTCTCAAGAGTCAGATTTTTAAAAATTACTGTCAGCAAGTCACCTACACCTTAATTTGTGATAATTAACAACGCAGTAGAAGAAATAAAGGACATAGCCTCCACTTGTTTCAGAAGACACTGCAATACAGCTAAAGGAGTTTCACCCCTTAACTATAAACAGCAAAAGGCTCTAATTTGTTCAGCTTCTGCTCATGAAACGTGCATTAATTCCTTAATGACAGGTGCACCTTGGAGTCAGGACAGCTAATCACTAGATCAGGAGCTAACCACAGTACAGGGCTCAGAGAAGCCCACATCTTTTTCAAAGAAAGCCTTGGCAAGGTCCCACAAGCCAGTTCACAGCAAGTTTATAGCAAAAGGTTATTTCCTAAAAGTAGAACTAATGATCCCTGTTTTTCTACGGCTTTATGCTTGAGACAGCAATCTCCAAGCTTTTTCAGAGGTGGTGGATATTCAGAATCTTTTGTCTTTATGGTTTCTTTTACATCTCATAAACATTAAGCTCATGTTACAGGGACTCCCTCCTTTCCCTGGCTCCAAATGTCTATGAAACCTCCAGCAGTATTGTATCGCGGAGAAGTCTTCCTTCAAGTGTGGCCAGAATTGCCAGTGGATTCAAACAGTTAGGGAGGAGGGGAATAATGAATAACCCAGAGAGAGACCAACTTACAAAATACCCTCTGTTTAAAAGAACTGCTTCCATTGCAATTCATGTCTACGTTTACTGGAATTGAAGTTCTTTTATTTTCTATTCCACATTCTCTCCCATAGTGACTGTCCTGTTTCAGAACAGCCATCTGCATTACAGGTCCAGAGTCAGCCATAGCAGGTCCCCCTTTCCACACAGAAGCAAACCAGCAGTATTATTCCACTGCATCTATAAAAATTGGAAATGCGTGTGTTATCCCTTGTCTCTTACAACTCTCTCTTCTGTTAATCAACATTGTTAGTCATTTAGTAACATAAAACACCACACAACTTTGGTGGCTGGCTTTTGGGGTAGTCCCTAACTCCAATTCCTTATCTCAAGATGTTGTATAAGAAGTCGAAAGATGTTAAATCTTCAGAGATAATCAAGATCAGTCACAGGTGCTGCACACAAGGGACTAACACTGAAATAAAGCAAACAGAATCTTTCCCTGCCTACCCACGCCCTTCTTTTGCATAGAAATACCTAAACAGCTGAAGAGATGGGGTCAGGAAGAACATGCTTAGCCACCAAATGGAACACAACAGGCAGAGCTTCGATGAAGAAGCCTGTTGGTGTCCTGCGAACTTGCTTTCTCACTAAGAGAAGAAAAAGAAAAGATCCATTTCAAAACTAAAAGGCAACTCAGTCCTAAATCTGGACAGTCAGTAATCCACACACTGGTCCTGCACTTCAGTCACTGGTATCAAAGGCACTTCTTTCAGGAAATATGTCAATCCTTTTGTTCATTTATTCTTGAGTTAGACATTAAGCAGAAAATAAAGCACGTGTGCACCCATTAGAATGCTGCATAATATAGAAGGGAGGAAATAGAAACAGTGCCAGTCTGAAGCAAAAGGGAAAACTAGCTTCACTGCTGCTTGGGTATTGAAGACAATGCACAGTATTGCAAAATGCTTGTGTGGTCAGTAAACTTACAGTAAATGAGGATTCAGGAAGTACTGCGAGCTCTGAGCACTGAAACTGATACCATCAGATAAAGTGATTGTTGGATATAAGAAACTCTATGTCAAGCATTCTGCCATGGGGGATGCATGTTGGAGGTGGAGAGCAGGCTTAAGATCTTGCCTAAGTGTGGCGTGTCCCACAGACTTTACCCTGCTCCTGACAGCGGCTGGAATCATGCCTGGCTCCAAGTACCCTCATGGTGCATGAGGGGTTTGCACCTGCTGACCACTGCTCACATCAGTCCCTCTGTGCTGAACGAGGAGTTTGCTCTGGAGAGAAGTGCAGAACACACCATGGCACACATACAGCTCGCACTGAACATGTTTCAGCACATATGGGTGGCAGGTAAATCCACGAGGACCTGACAAGATAGACAGGTGAGCTGCCCCAGCACAAAAAGCTTTGTTTTCAAACAGGCCAAAGCCAAGCTAGCGAGGGCGCTTTCAAGTCAGTCCAACATCCCGCCGTGAGTGCCACCCAAAGCCAGCAGATACGTGTGCAGGTCTGAACAGGCACCCACGTGCCCCCAGGAGGGACGCACTCTACCCAGGGAGCTGCAGCATTCCTCACCAGCCTCCGCACTGGAATGGTTTTCAGCCGGGGCCCCAGAAGCAGTTTATTCCGTAAGCTCTCCCCTGCAAGGTATTGGGGATGATGGAAATGAAAACAAGAGAAAATTAATCTTTTCATTAATTTAGAAAGATGCAATTCATGACTCATAGCAAGCTTGTATAAATAATGACATTGTTTAAATCTTATTTGTAATTACACTTAAAGCCAGAGACTTTCAAAGCTGCACTGAGAATAAGGCATCCAACTGTCTAATTTATTGTTATTTTAAGCAGGTACTGTATGCCCAAATTCCCTTGGCAGATTATATCTCAGCTTAAGTGTTTTGCTAGAGGTAATTTTCACATGTTCATGACAGCAGCAATGAGAGGAAGGAAATCAAACAAAAGAGAATTCCATCTATGTCATCCAGTTTCTTCCTCTCTCTGGCAAGCCTGGAAGTGCTTTGTGCACAACTGAGAAGCTGCACATTCCCTGTGCTCCACCTGGTTTGGCAGGGAAGAGAAAGTGGAAGTGAGGAAGGACCAAATGCAAGTGGTTTGGAAAAGGAAACAAACCAATAGGCTTTCTTTATCTGCCATGCAATCTTAGAAAAATGAAATACTGCTCTTCATGCTACTTCTTCTCATTCTATGAGGCACCTGTTCATTACAGCAATGGTAATAAGGAACACAAACTCACAACTAGATCACCTTGAAAGTCTTGTTCATACTTCTTCAGACTCCTGCAATCCCCAACCACAGACTTAAATTTAATAAGGATCAAAAAATATGTATAGAAAACTAGAAGTTACCAAGGGGAAAATAATTTGTGCTAATGCATATATAAACCTGGAACATCAATCTGCCTAGGAAATTAGTCTTATTAACATCTTGCTTGAAATACCCATGGCATGCTTGGAGGGCACCTGGTGATCCTCAAGGAAATTGATGCAATTTTGAGGAACTGTCATATAGCTGGTTGTTCTGGAAAAGTTGGACAGAGAACAAAAATGGTTGGAGAAGTGCCTATCATATCTACTGTTTTTAAATACTTATCATAGTGCTGCACTTGTTGTGTGAAATCCAAGATGCAGCAAACACATGGAAAACTATCAGCCTCCTAATATATATAACTGCTAGTAGCCAGAAGGATCACAGTCACCCATTTATTCAATATAGAAGTTGGGCTGGGAAAGAGTTACCATCCATCTTTCCTCGAGGCACTGTTTTAACCATGAGAAATTTCTACATGTAAGTATAATCAAATCCTAAAATCCTATATTTACTAGGACTGCAGGATATATATTATATATTCAGAAAAATTGTTCCCTAAATCAGTTTAACTTTTTTTTTCTGCTACTAAGAATTTGGGCTGCTCCTCCCAAAATGAAGAAACTTGCCTTTTTTTTCTGCTACTGAAGAATCAGAGCTGCTCCTTGCACACTGAAACTAAAACCAAATAGAGCAGGTTTTCCTTCTGTGTTCAGAAACATGATCAGCAGTTTGACTTTTATATGGCCATTATTTAAAAACACACACACAACCTTTTCCAACCTGGAACTGACTTTCAGCTTCTTTCTTGATTTAGCTGTGTCCCTATCAGTGTCTGCTACAGGTAAGAAAATACAGCTTGATATCTTCAATGGCAGAGACTGAGAAATCTCTTGCAATTAATGCATTTTAATTGACCTGTAATTTCAGAGAACAACATTAATTCATCTCGTCACATGTGGGGTCACAAACTGCTGTTCCCTCTCTTCTGATGTGCTAAGGGCCCAGAGGAGAACTGCAGATATTGAGGGACAACAGACATTAGATGTTAAAAATTCAAGTGTTAGAAATGACAAAGATATTTGTCCAATGCAGACACACTCCATCCTACTCCTACCTTCTTTTTTGTATAATTTCCTCCTTTTTATGTTGTTATTAATGCCATTTTTGGGGAGAGAGGAGGAAAAAAATACTTCACCTCAGGCACACCACCCTAGGATACTGCAAAAGAAAAGACTGCATAAAATATCTATAGACATAAGGTTCCTGCTGTGTGCTGGAGGCAGAATATATCGCCATTCAGCTAAATGGTGCAATAGAGAAGTGGAGAAAAACTGCAGAAATTGCTTTGAAAACAAAAACAAAAAACTGCTCTCCTGGAGCTATCATCAGGTTTGCTTGTCAGATCAGATGCTTTTTTTCTATGCTCCATTCAAATGCAAAGAAAATGCTTGAGGAAAATTGCTAGTTCTGATATTTACACCCTTCGCATGTGCAGCTGGAATGAGATTTCTGCTGTGGTGGAGCAACAACATCAACAAAATAGTCTAAGCCTAATGGCAGTCACACTGCACACTATTTAAACATATGCAAAGGATTTCTTCATTCCCTGCTACATACTTTCTAGTAAACTTCATGCTTATGTAATTTTTAAGTACTTATTTTTACAGCAAATTTTAGAGTGGGCCAACTCAGGGTAAGATGAGTTTGAAAGTAGAACTGAAGGAAGGATGTTAATAAAGGTAGATGGATTCATCTGTAGATGTGGCACTTGGGGACATGGTGGCCTTGGCAGTGCTGGGGAAACAGTTGGACTCGATGATCTTAAAGGTATTTTCCAATCTAAATAATTCTATGATTCCCTAAGAAACCTCGGGGAAGGAAAACAGAAACTTCACGGAAGTTCCACATAAGGCAAAGCTTTCCTGAGTCACCAGCAAGCATTTGTTGCATTCTAGTTTCCATCTGACAGCAGCACACACTCTGCCTCATGCCATAGCTTTTCCTTTTTTTTTTCCAAAGGAAACACTTACAGAATCAGCCCCAATTTTTAGAGAAGTAGGATTTAAGAAATGCCATCTCCTGTGAGATTTGGCATTCTCCTTAAAACAGCTGTTACCAAATGCTTTAAGACTAAACTCTACAAACCCACATGGCTGTACAAAAAATCCCCCAAACAGGAAAAAAACCAGGCTCCAAACCTGAAACACAACTCAGTCACATCCTAAACCTATTTATCTCTAAGTTTCATAGCAAAGTTGAAAGGTCTACTCATTATTGTGGCCACGGTTTTGGCAATTATTATCTGTAGGGTGTAAATTTCTGTCAGACATCAGCACCATATCTTTATTTTTTTGCAAACAGAAAAATGATGATTCCTGACACAAAAATCTTGCTCAGACACAAGACAACAAGGCCACAGGTTAATAGAGACACAAATGAAAGGAGAATACAAGAAAACAATGCATAATTTCTGTCCCTCAACAGGTATCCGGAAGTTTAGGTTGGATATTAGGAAAAATGTCTTCACTGAAAGGGTTGTCCAGCCCTGGCAAAGCTTCCCAGGGCAGTGATGGAGTCACTATCCCTGGAGGGATTTAACAGATGTGAGGATATGGGCCTTGGGGACGTGGGTTAGTGGTGGCCTTGGCAGTGCTGGGGGAATGGCTGGACTCGATCTTGGAGGTCTTTCCCAACTTAAACGAGTCTGTGATTCCATGTTGATCAACTCAATGCCCTTTTTTATTATACAACTGCTGCAAAACAAACCCTGCATCTGTAAATAAAATCCTCTGCTTTTTGCTTTGTTAACAAAATACTACCATGGCTTAAGGACATTGTCTGGGGTTTTGCCCCCAGAAAAATTTAATTGCCTAATCTTTCTTATCCAATCAGCACAGTGTCCCAGTACTTTGCTTATCAGCTGCTTATTCCCAGAAACCTGCCCTGCCCTGATCCTCTTACTGCTGCTCCCCAAGCCACCTGCCAAAGCAACTACTTGTGTGGCCATGCCCAGAGTCGAGAGGGAGCAAAATCACTTGGAAGGGAAGAGAAAGGAGAATGTGTGTTTTTGGATTACTTTCCCCTCCCTGCAGAAAACAATTACTGATTTGCCTTTTAAGACAAAATTAACAATGCTCCTGCCTACAAATATTCCAGAATACCTTCAGAAATGACCAAACACATTATTCCAGCTGAAGCATGTCCTCACCTCCATTGCTCCAGCTAGATACAGGCTGGTTCCAGAGCCTCCTAAAGTGCTCTGAGTTGCATTAATTTCCTCTTCAAGTCCTTTATAACCAATTGATATGTTCTGAAATACATCAATTTCTGTCACAGTACAGGTATTTAAAAGCCCTCCATCAACATATTTTTACTTACAGCCCTTGCCCACTTTCTCCCTTTCACACACACATTCACTCTCTCAGAATAAGCAGGGAAAGCTTCATGTTTTAATGCACACTAACATCAGCTGCAAACAAGAGGTGTGAAAGGAAATTAGGCATGCAAGTCGACTCATTCACAAATTAACTGCCTCGTCATTTGCAGGGGCACTGGAAGGCCCTGCCAAACAACAGGAGGAGAGCAGCAGTGCTTTTCTAGCAGCTTGTAAATAACTGGAGCAGGTAGATGACAGATATCTCCGTTTCTCTGAGAAGCCATTTCAGGATTGACTCCTGGTTGCTGCTCCCAGTTTCCAAGCACAGGGCAGACATCAGCATCATCACCAACACTACAATATTAATAATAAACAGCTAACTTACAGGGCCACTGTGAGTACTGATTATTTGGGAGGAGTTTTATGTGCCAGAGAGCCTTGCTGTGCTAGGTGGGAAAGCAAAGCCTGAGAGACTGTGCTTAGTTATCCCAGGGCATACAGCAGGTCTAAAGAATGGTCTCCCTGGAAGAAGGGCTACCTGTGTATGTGTGCCTGCTGAAGGACTCTGACGTGACTGAGCCTCCCTTCTCTCCTTTTTATCCTTGCTGTCCTGCTGCCAGCACCACTGCCAGGATGCAGCAGCTGAAGAGCACAGAGACTTCTGCAATGGGATCCCCTCCTGTGGACCTGCAGGCTCTGTGGAAATACAAACAGCAACACCTCATGGCAGTGCTCAAAACCAAGCCTGAGCTCTCTGTCCCTTTGTCCATTTATCCTAACACAGGAAAATAAAGTAGTAAAATCTAGATCTCAGTTGTACAGTATAAACACTCTGCAACTGTCCTTTATTCACACTAACATGAAGAGACTTGAGCCCAGCTATTTTCCTTACAAACTTGACATTACTCAACTTTGATCAAGATATGCATATCCTTTCCTTTCTGAAACTTTTCAACCCAAAATAAACATTCCTTCTTCACAATCAAACATCTTTACAGAAACCCACTACTAACATTTCACAGCACATTTGAAAAATAAATGGTTGCAGCCTATCAAGTAAAGCATTCTGCTTAAATTACACACTCTTCTTTCATAAAATTCCAGCATGTGGTTTTGCCTTCTCTCCATCCCTGGGCCTGCACAAGAGAACACTGCAGGCCCATATTCTGCTTCACATTAAACAACATAAAACCCCATTAGTTTGTTGAGAAGCCGATAAAGATGGTCAACCTTATCACTGAGGGCTGCCAAGAGCAGAGAGATTGAGGTAAGGAAAAGCCAGTGCTGGAATCCATGCCTATAGCTACGGCACAGGTGATCCACATGCTAAGCAGAGCTCCAGTCTCCTGACATAACCAGCACAACAGTGCCCTTAACTGCAATTCCTAAGCGTAAATGGAAATAGTACATAATTACTGTATAACCAAAGAGCCTTCCCCAGGCATTTCAGATTTAAGACACATCCATGACTACTTTAGTAAGCATCAAAACTTCAGTAAATTTTAGAGCTGAGCAGAAAAGTAAAAATATCTGGAGCTGAAAGTATCTTTGTACTTTGAGACTGACCTCCATCCACAGCTTCAGTTACCTCATAAACCCCTGAAGATGTGAATAGTTGGTTAATTGCATTTACTTGTCATGTCCTCTTACTTAAGAGATACTACAGCTATGAGAGTAGTAACAGTCCTAACTGGAGATGCCAAGAGGATAAAACTGATGTAAAAAGCAAACAACAAAGAGTAAGGTTAAATTTCTTTGGACTCCTAAAAAACACAAACAACAAAAACAACAAAACCAAGACGAAATCCAACTGACATGATGAAAACCAGATCAAAGTGCAACTCATATCCATTTCTCCTTTCATCTCAGCATTTCAGGTGCTGAGATTGGATAAAAAAATGATATATTCTTTCAGTTTACGACATAACAGTTAAACATACGGCATAAAATGAAGAGACTGGGTGCTAGCTGAACCTCAAAGCATGTAGCTAGTGATTTCAAACCAGCCAAAGGCTCATAGCAGCAGCTGACCCTTCCAGCAGCTGATAGGAATTAAAGAGCAGGGCACATTATTTGGAAAATTCTTGGATTTACCATAGCAAACACGTCAGAATTGTTCCCACAGTATCTTGATCTCACATGAAGAAGTATCTCAGAAGAGAACAGCCTGTTTCTCCAGCACACCATTCTGCTGGATGGTTACACTGCTTTCCAACGGGTACAAACTTTACAGCCAACACACACCCCAGGTGCTGCCTCCACACTCGCCGCAGGCACCTCCTGCACCCCTGCCTACCCTCACCGCCTTCCCAGGGCTTTGTGTCCCAGCAAACCCGGAGCTGCTCATCCTCCCTGCAAGGCAGGAGCCTCCACCTCCACCAAAGAGAGAAAGACCATGCTGAAGAGTTTAAAGCATTCAAAATTCCAGCTCAGAAAGAGAGAGCTGTCCGTGGCCAACATTTCTAAAGGCAAAATTACAGCACGCGGGAATTACAGATCTGCAGACAGACCAGCAATTTGTGAGGAATTCAAGTCACCAGAAGCGACAAATTAGGACCACAACGCTAACAAAATTAGACACAGTCTCCTTTTAACCTCATCTCTATTTTAAGAGCTTTTTTTTTTAAAAAAAAAGGGTTTGTATTTGTTTTGTTGTTAAAGTTTCCATGAAACTGGGCTGAGAGCAACTATTTAAGAACACTGTTTCTCCATCATTTACTCTCTTTACCTTAGGATGTGCAAAATTATGCCCATGCCTGTACAAGGAGGTTTCTCTCAGCCATTTAAGAGAGTGACAGAGTCACCCAGGAGAGATGAAATTCCGTAGCCACATGAAAATTTCCATCACCTTTGCAAACATGCTGCTTGACTGGAGGCTGTCAGCTCTGGGATTTTTTTTTTTTAGGTTCCCTTGCATTCTTCAGTCTTCTCCCAACTGGGGACACTAGAGTCAAAAGGCAGCTCTTTCCCAATGTGACTCTCACTGATCTACATGTCAATAGACTGAACCATGGAAAAACAAAACAAGAACCAAGCCAATTTCCACCCACTCGACTCAATAACAATAAAATCACACAACAGCATCTTTAAAGCCATGCCTGTTCATTTGGATAATTACTCTAACAGCCCATCTAAGCATGGCCTCAGCCCTGTCCCCAAAGGAGACCAAAACCTGAAGGAGAAGGAGGAAACAGCTCATCTGCTGAACACAATGTTCGGAAATGTGAGGTGAACGTTCCTCGCCACGGCAAGATGAATGTTCCCACCCCAGCACAAAGAAAGGGTTCATATTTCATATATTTTCCATTGTTTGAGCTTGCTTGTACATAAGCAACTACATTTAGCAATCACCAATGGGAGAGACTGAGCAGCTAAAAAGATTATCATGTTTTTAACAATGCAACAGCAGAATCAACAAGGGAGGCTGCACCCTGTTCAGTTCCACTAATGTTCTCCAATTCTAGCAGAGAGCCACCCTTCCACTGGTACTGTTACCTGTAACACTCACCTGTGGGATGTACATCATCTGCTGCACAAATTAAAATTATCCATCACATGAAAATTTATCCTCAGTGATGGGGCTCCGGCAATGAACCCCAAAGGAAGCCAAACACCACCGATTACTGCTTAGTCTAAGCAGAACTCCCCTACGCTCATCCTGTCTCAGTAGTCTTCAGTGGTAGAAAGGGAGCGGAGACAGATCTGTATGGAACCAAAAAATTCTGGGTTTAAACAAGTCAATACTTTGAAACACGAAATATTTCAATGAGATGGCTTTGTGACATAAGGAAATATCCTGTCGGCAGTGATGGAGGCGGTGGTTTTAGACTGGTTTGGCTCCCAGGGGTTCATCAGGCAGTGAAGAACACAGAGGAAGGACTTGCGCAGCCCTGGCAAGTCTCACAGCCTGGTGCCTGTTCCACACTCATGTGCTGCTGCACCTCCACCCTGCCCAGAGAGCAGCTGCTGCGGCTGGCACAGGGTCCTGCACAGGGAAAGGGCAGCAGTCTTGTACCCCAGGGAAGGCACAATGCCCAAGGATCTCAATAGAAACAGCAAGAAAGGCTTTACCGACCTACAAAGGGTTTCGAAGAGAAGTCTGCAGTGTTGCGAGTGACTGCTCCAGCTAGAATGACACAGCATCCTCACACAGTTACTACCGCCCAGCAAGTGCTGCCTTTATGTGTTTAACAGAAACCTCCTAACACTGCCTGATCTAGCTTTCATTATAGGCTCTGAAAGCACTCTTCTACTGGACCCCTACAGAAATAATGCAGAGTGTTTAGGGACAAAGACAAGCTTTAGAAGACTGGCAAGGAATTAAGTATCCTTAAAACTATTAATTGGGATGGAAGGAACAGGGAACGCTTATCAGTACAGGCTGCTGGCACACGAGGTCACAGCAGCAGCCAGACATGGCAGGTGCAAGCAATGAAATCCACGTGCACATTCTGGAGGGACAGCTTCAAACAGAGCTGCTCTTCTCCACCGTGGCTGCTGCCGCTGCTTAATTTGATTACACACAAGTGAGAGCTGGTGGGGAGGGAGGGAAGGAAAGCAAAGGCAGGAGCGAGGACCCTCTGGGCACCCATGCGGAAGGTACTGGGCGCCTGCAGCTGCGGTCTCAGCACAGGGCTCTGAGCAGGGTCTCCGTGAAATTACAGAGGCACCAGACAGCTGACACGGCACGAGCCTCTGGGAGACAAAAAATGACTTGCGTTCCCCTCAGCAAACCACATGCCGCATAGCAATTTGGATTGGAAAGATGCTATTCTGGATTTAAAGGGACACTAATCTGTTAAAAGAAACAGATCCCAGAGCGGCAGGGTCTGGAGTCGCTGTGCGAACATCCCTCACATACACTGTGTCACTTCGTCCATAACACTTGTAGGTGCTACATTCTTTCAGTTTTCCACCAACCAAGTCTTTTACTACCTGGCTTTTTAAGAACGGCCAAGAGACTCTTTTCTAACAATAATCTCTAACCTAAAATTATCCAAAGTGTGCTCTTGCTTCCCTGTAGCCCTGAAGTATTATAGAAGAACCCTGGGACTGTTCCTTTAAAAGACAGAACAATTCAGTCTCTATTGAATTCTGGGTTAAAAGGAAAAAAACCAAAGCAAAAACCCCAGAGTCTAGGATCAGGTCCTCCAGACTAAGCCCAAGAATATCACTAAAGAAGAAAAATTGCTCTCCTTGAGATATTTAGATACAAGAGACCTTAAAATATAACCTTAAAATCTACCTTAAAATTGTTATGACACTACCTACCAGAATCTAATTATACTTTCATAATTATATGTATTAATATCTAAAGTGTGTAATTACAAAGGAGCCAATATATTTTAGAAACACCATACTTATAAACCTATTTTTTTAAAATAGAAACTTCCTGCATGACTGTAAGATCTGTACTTTAGTTCTTCTGTCTTTATGACTCAATACTAGGAGAGGCAACAGGAGTCCACATGTTTGAATGGAAGTTGCAAACAAGGTTCTTCTACATTATGTCAAAGGCATTGATCAAAAAAAACACCAAAACTTTTCTCCTGCAGAATAAAAGAAACCCGTGAAAACAGCGGAGAAATGAAATATTTTTTTTTATTATTATTAATAATAATAATAAATTTTCTTCTTACCAGCTTCCTTCATTAAAGCAAGAGCTTTAATGCATTTGTTTTAATCTACAAAGAGAACTGGAGCACTGAAAAATAGAGGTCTTGCCAGCCAAAGGGGTGATTAATGGAATTTACAAACATCTTAATTATCAGACCAGTGATATAAATCTACTAACTAGTGGTGTCCACACCATGGCTGAGCCTGCCTGTTGTTTTCTGGCAGTCTCTGGACAGAGACCAAAGGCTGAACATCTACAACTGCCTGGACAATCCGAGCTCTCCCACTGCTGGGCTCATGCTGTACACATAAACCTCTTCTGCAGGTAGCAATGGCCCAGGAAATCTCTCCCACTCAGGACTGAAGCGGTTTGTGCCTCAATTGCACAATTGTGAGTGAGTAAAACCAAACATCATCAGGTTACAAAGCCCAGGAATTTCTAAATGGTGATGAACATATTTCCCATTGACATAGAAAATGAGAAGGGATGGTATAATAGAGCTTGACTAAATATTTAAATCAAAAATGTTAAATCCTGATTCAGATTTTATTGCATGTTCTTACAGACAGAGACCTTTCTCCAGCCACTCACATGACTTCTGGTTTTATTCAAACATCAGCTCCACTTCTAATTTATTCTTGTTAAGTGGCTTTCAGCAATGCAAGTGATTTAAATGCACACTTGAGAGGCAAATGTAAGCTTGCAATAAGGAGCAGTTTGACATTTAAACCATTATATATTTTTGAACATAGTATGACTACAGAAGCATTACTAATTTTGAGGCACTTCCATATGGAAGTTTAAAAAGCACAATGAAATGCAGAACAAAAGTGATTTACCTCTTTTCTCCAGCCACTGTTGCAACTCTCTTGATTCACAGTCCAAAAACATGAAAATTTTGGTAGCTTTGTAGCAACATAAAGTACTCCCGCTGCACCTTAAATAGCTGACAAAAATGTGCCTTGATACTACATGCATCTCAATAGACCTTTAAGAACAAATGTAACTTTAACTTGACTGGAAAAGTGTTTAAGCTTCTAAGAGCACCATTTCTCCAATGCCCTCAATTCCAGCAGCTTAAGAGCGCAACCCAAAACTTAAGTCATGGAAGGTCTGCCTTCATGGGTGTTAAAGCACATATAAAACAGGGCACTATCTTCCAAAACTGGTTCCAGCTTACAAAGTTACAAAGTTACTGTGAGCGACATTCATTTATGCCCAGTTGGAACTGCCAACACTAAGAGGTGAAAATTTCGACTACTTAAAAAGATACAGTATATGTTTCATGACGGAAATAGCAAGGGACCCTAAACTTCAGCAGATGTGTCAAAACTCTGCTACAATGAAGTAGGCAAGAGAAGTCATTAATTTTATTGCTTTTGCAGCACTTCTGTACAGTTCAAGGTACACCCCAGAGCCGAAAAGCACACAGCAACACATGCTGGGGATCTCTATACGTGTAAAAGGAGATTAAATAAACACAGAGGTAAATGAAATAAAGTTGGTTATTTCCTCAGTGAGTAAGAAATGCTGTTGGAGAGAAGGGAAAGGGAGGAGAGCAGGAGATATACTCGCTATGTGTGGCACCAGTGGCTGAGTGACCAGTGGTTCCCAACAACCTCATGTTCTGACCAGTGACTTGAGGTTTTTCATTAGGGATTGAGTAATTGCTTGTGCAGTCTGTATGTAAGTGCAGATGAGCAAAACCACCACGATTCCTTTCATTTAGAGGGGGAAAAAAATCTTCCTTGTCTTAATACCAGTTGGGAATAAAACACACAAATACCACATACTAACTGATCATCAGAAGCTTTGGAACCTCAGCACATTGTTCTTACAGTCAAAAATCAATGACTAGAAGCCAACATCTGGCATTTTCTGTACCTTGTTATAGGAAAGTCATGGAGAGATTAATGTTTGCCCTTCCAAGCACTATTACTCAGGTACTTTGTTTGGTACTTCTGAGTTACAAATTCCTGAAGAATTGCAAAGGAAAAAAAAGTCTCATATCCTAATATCACTACATTAAATAATTTTTTGTCCTCTGTCTTCTCTTCCCCATGAGAAAAGGAACTAACACATCCAAGACGGAGCTGATCAGGAACTGTCAGCTTTAATCAGAGCACTGTAGCTGTCAGTCACCAGTGGCCCTTGGGTATTTTGTTTCCTGAATATATAAAAGATTGTTATCCTGAAAGTTAGTCAGCATTTCTGGCTGCTAGACGGAAATAACAAGACTATTAGAAATGCTTTAACACTGGTATAACTGCAGCAGTATTTGAGTTCTAATAGCTCAGCACACCAACACAGGCAATGACCCCTCTTTATGAGCCACACTGGTGCAATAGAAATAATTTCTCCTTACTGCATAGTTTGCACAGTTGGTATTTATTAATAGCGTTGCAATTCTGTATTAATTATTATTTAGCACTGACAACACGCCTGAAACTGCACAAAATTAGTGCCTGACCCAAAGTGCTTAAGCAGCTCTGATTCAGCATCCCATAAGCAATGTTTCATCCACTAACCTGCTCAGGGACTAAAGCCTGGACAGCAGTGGCACTTGGTCAGCCGACATCACATCAAATTATTTACATCCTACAGCTTGGGACAGCCAAGCCCCAGTTGTTCTGGCTGGGGCAAAGTTTACAAGCACCAGCCTGTTGGAAAAAAACACCCAACACTAAAGGCAATGTGGAAATGAGAATCCAGTATCTTATGCAAAAATATTAAAAAAGAAATCCCATCATAGTCTCATATTTTCAAATGAAAAATCTCACTGAAGAGGAACAGAGCAAGAGCACACAGTGATTTGTGAACTTCCCAAACTGCCCACCTGGTAGGAGAGCTGTACTAAAGCAGCTGCCTAAGCCAGGGTAAAAGCAAAACTTCCAAGGTCATCACCACCACACAGGCACAAATCATGAAATGCAAACGTGACAGGCAGCGAGAAGTGAAAACTGCAAATCAACAACAGGGCAAGACCCTCCCCCTTTCAACTCCATACTGCTTTGTTGGCAAACCCTCCTGAAGGATCACTTCTCTGAAATGAGAATATGCAGAGAGCACAGATCAGCAAATCCCAGGACAGCCATGGGAATCAGAGTCAACCTTCAGGCAGGTTCAATTCAGGCCCTGCAGATTTCACACAGACACGAGTCCTGTTGCCACTGTCAGTTCACCCATTTTTGTTGTTTTCCATGTTGCCAAGAACCCAGAGCTGTATTCTAAGACAATAATGACATGTTACTAATACAAATAAAGAAAATAGGAAGCTATGAAACAAATAATTAACTGTGATCTGTTATTTACATAATTATTGGCAGAAGCCTGAATAAGGAGTAAGATGGATTACTGCAGTTTTGGTTCAATGCAGCCTTAAAAGAAAAAAAATTTTAAAATAAATCATCACATGCCAAGGCTGAAAGGATTTTCATTCCAGCATGGGGTTCTCTCACTCTGCCAGCCAAGCTCCAAGCTGTTACTGCAGCTATTCTCCAGATAAACACTGATTTTTTCCCTTTGCTCTTCCGTTCAGCTACTGCAGTTGCTGGCCACCAGCAGAAGCATAAGAAATGTACTAAAAAAAAAAGCCAAAACAAAGAAGCAAACAAAGAATCTCAATAGGAGATTATATTGCTCACCAACAGCATAACCCTGGTATGTTTATATTGCTCAAGCCTGAACTTAGGACAGGCAAGGCATAAAGCCTAGTTTTTCTTCTGTATTTCTCTCCCTTCTCTTAAGCTAAAATTGCTCTATGATTTCAGTTGTGGCAGGAGATCAGTTCTGGAGAAGGATGATTGATACTTACACCCTCAAAACAAGAAGTACAGAATAGGCAGAAGCAGCTACATTGCTCTCACAACGTGCTTCACTGCTGTCTAGAAGGTTCAGCTGGACAGGAGAACCCCATTCCTTACTCTGTCATTTTATGTAGTGAGAGATAACGTGGTGGTTCCAGTCATGCCTTGTGCAGACGCTTCCATGAAACACATAGCACCATGAAAAGTGGAAAGAGCCACCAGAGTATCCTGAACAGCTCGTTCAAGAGTCTTCCAGAAGAAATCTTCAGCCACTCCTGACCGGTGACAGTCCAAAGTAATGACCACAAGTGGGAAGGATTCTACATCCCTTCAGTCAGCCAGGATCCCTTACATTCTCACTTTCCTGTTTTTTTATATACTGCTGTAAAACCAGGAGCACAGATATTAGAGCTCCCTCCCTTTCACTTCCTTTCCCTGCAACCCTACAGAAATAGCTGGGTTACATCAGACAGAAACACACACAAAATAACAAGGAAAGCAGATGTGTCAAGAAAAGAAAAACCATGCATGAGATGCCTGCTGTGCTCAGCAGTTCAGCAGTTCTAGGTAGGGTACTTGTCCAGTCAATGAATCACAGGGTTAGCTGTTTTACAGCACCAAAGTCAAAGGAGGCATCTAGTAGTTAAGAACTCAGTAGTAATAACTTGGGGGGTTGTTGTTTGGTTTGGGTTGTTTGGGAGTTTCTTTCTCTTATTTTGCCCCTACCTGTCTCAGATTTGCCTCTTGATTTTCAGACCAAGAATTTCAGACTAGTTCACCAAAAATGCAATTTACAGGAGAAGTCCATGCCAAGATCTGTACCCAAACTTCTCTGGAAACCATGATGTGCTGTTCACCTCACTTACAACTCTCTGGGCTCTGAGCCCAAGCCCATTTTGCTCAATTCCCATTAACTTCCATGGCCCCTTAGGCACTTCACAGGTTCTTTGTAGAACTCATTTTGCGCACATATTATTTTTTCTAGAACACTCATCACCCTACATCCACAGTGCCAATTTCCACAAAACTCTCTCAGCCAGAAGGGCATCATCCTCCTTTGTCCATTTCCAACAGTCATCTTCATCCTTTCTCCTGTGACACTCACCATGTTTGGTAGATGCTGTTTGTAAACTCTTGTTGAAAGCTGCCCTTTTCTCCCCTCAAATCCCTCCTCACCCCTTGGCTATACTGCCTACCAAAAAGCCACATCTGCTGATCTTGCAGGGCCCCTCACACCGACCAACGCTGTCTCTTGTCTCCCTCAGTCTCTCCATCATTGGCCTACAGCTCTCTGACATATCCTGGAGATATGGAGATAGATGTGGATTATAAGTCCTTGGGTGCACCACCTGATTCCATAGAAGCTGCACAACGATGTCCTCGTCCATAATACACATCAAACAATGGTGATGCAAACAAGCAACTCAGAAGAGTTCTGATCTCTGGAGTTCCTAATTTTTATCTGTCAAATAAAATCCTGGTTTCCCATCGAATCTCCTGAAGAGGTACCAGGAGCTTTTCCTAATAGTTATAAGGAACCTCAAGACCTTTACAAACCTTATTTGATATAGGTGATACATTATAACACCTTTCAACCACAAGTTCCTCAGCAGTTGAAAGTCCAAGCAAAAGCTATGGGATTTCATGTTACAGGAAAAGTTACCAGTTTTTAACAACATCTGTTCAAATTTATAACCCACCATGCTACATCAGCAGCAGCTTATTTGCTTCTCATGCACAGTGTACCAGAAAAAATGAAAAGTAAATGTTCTCAGTTATTCCCATTTATTATAAAAATTGACTGATAGAATTTAACCCTATTGCAGCTTGGTATGGTATTTGAAAAGCCTAAAGGAATGATTACAGATTTCCCACACTTCTGATGAGAGAAGCTTTATCACAAAGCTTCTGGTATTGACAGTCACAGAGATCAAGGGACTAATAAGATCATCACATTATTCTTAAGAACACACTCAATATTTATGAGTATATTAACTCCATGTAATAAAGGCCACATTCTCTGGCTGCAATGACTTGGATGCTTTGGGGATAAAATTAATCAACATGCATGAAAGAGGATCTCAAAGTCAAACAAGAAAATCTGCACATAATAACAAAGATAGTTAGTATCTGGCAAACCTACAGCACAAGGAAGAAAAAATACTATGATTAAACATAATAAGACTTCACTTGAAATGTAAAATACTCTGGAACAAATCCTGCCAACTCGCATAAGAACCAGCAAACAGGAAGCAGCAGCCTTTGCAATAAAGCCCATCACACAGGGAAAACACAATAGTAGAGAACATGATGCTACTGCACAGTCCCTGTTATTGTGCTTCAGAGCACTTGCTGTCTCCTGCTTTTGAAGTGCATGAGGTTCAATTCTAACTTCTGCTCTCAGTGCAGGACTTGTTCAATTTTGAGTCAGTAGCAGGTCACTGCTGTCCAAGTAAAACACTGTCATCCTTTCACCAATGCTCACATGTGTGAGCTGGCGGCACTGCTGGCTCACGTGCATTCTGTCAGTATTATTTTCTAATATTTTCCAGCATTACAGTCCTCCCTGAGGTGTGTCCTGGGTTAAGATTAGCTGAAAGAGACAAGGAGAAAAACAAAAACAAAAAAAGGAAGAGCTTGCACTGCCTCTTAACAGTTTTCTCCCTGAAGCTATAGGCACTGAGCATAGTCTTGTTACAAGGGGAGAAGGGGCTCTTTTTATCCCATTCCATGTGAGTACTCTGACTACATTCACTAAGTAACACTCAGTGGGGCACTACATTACTATCAGAAATGTGAGCTAGAAGTAAAAAGAAGCAGTTTTGGCTCACAACCTCTTGAATGTCTTTGCACTTGAGCATTAGTGCTGAACCTTTCCTAACCCTTCAGCTGGAGTCTGTACTACATAGTTGTAAACTTGACTTTCAACTTTCAATGATCATTTGCATGTATGTATCTTCAAAGAATGGCATTTGATTTGCAACTACGTGTTGTAATGAGAGGCTAATTAACACAAATATGGTTATTAGCTAGTTGCAGACATTTAAAGGACAAAACCAGCAGACCAAAGTCTGTGACGTTACTGTGTGACAGGGATGGAGATCCTCAAGGATGAACTGATACCAGCCAAGGCTCTGCCACTAACTCCATTACCACAGGCAAATCACCGACATTCTGCAACTTGGTTTCCCCTTCTGTAGTGGGATAGTGAGACTCATTTACTTTTCTGGGTAGTTCTCCAGCTTAATTAAATCGTTACCTTTAAATTAAAGCACTACAGAAATGCCAGGAAGTAACGTCTGAATTAGAAGGTGGAGGTGACACCCTAATGAAGCAAGACTATTTTCATTGTCAACAGCAGGCACAGTAAAAGGTCACCCATGGTATAATTGTGAAACCACATTCCAAGCTTCTGAAGGCAAGATGACTTTTCCCAAAACTTCATTAAGGAAGAAGATATGTCCCAGCATCACTGGATGGTTGAAATGCTGCAGTTTCACAGGCAATCTACAATCATTTCATTACTTTTGTTTCCCCCTTGTCCTTATTCTTTGCTATCCTAATAGCAGCAAAGTATCACAGCTTTTGAAAGAATGTTTTTTCCACAGGCAAGTGTTTTCAGTATGATCAAAGACCTATTAAGAAAATGGCAGAGGATCATTTCCCTTCAAGTTGGTAATGCTCAGCACTGACTGAGTTTTCAGTCTTTTTTTTACAAGAGCCACAGTAGAAGCACTTGCACTTTTTGTCTAAGACAGCTTCTCCCAAATATCAGTACATTCCAACTTACTCCACATGCACTGGAAATTTCCAGCTCTTTGTAAACGTAAGGACCTTATTGAAATATCCAGTACTGCTGTGCAGACTTTTTATTTCTAAGGACTTATTCATAAACCATCAGAAACAGGCCAGCCCTCAGTGGCCAGGCTCATTTTCATCATGTATTCCCAAAAAAGCTGCAAACTTAGTGTCAGGTGTGAAGCTGTGTATGCCCTATATCTTGGAAATTGCACTCAGACTCTGTCCCAGATACCAAAAACGCACATCCCATCATAAACGCATTTAGTCCATGCTGGTAAGTCATTAAACCAAAACCAGGAAAAGAGGCAGCTACTTCCTTGTGTGTTGGACTCGAAAAGAATAATTACCCAAGAACAACTCATTATACACAACGTTTATGTGTCCAGAGTGTAAACACCAAGAAATACCACATTTGCTGTTTGCTTTGTAGCAATGCAAAAGCTTTTACTTTTAAGGGCAAGATGTGCTATAGGAGAGGTCAGCCTAGTTCTTTCTGTTACATAAGATGCTCTGTATGAGTAGAAACATACTCTCCAGCTTCTGTGAGGATCTGTTAGAAAATAGTGGAAGATACTGGGGAAATTACATCTGGAAATAATCCTGTATATGATCTTTTTTCCTCAGTAAATAAATACATACTTGCATATAATTGTTTTATATATATTATATATATACTAAATATATACTTGCTTTTTCTTATACTTTTTGGAAGACCAAAATGATTGCAACCGAGTTATCAAGTAAGACAGAAAATGTACTTGGAGTATCGTGCCCATACAGCTGGATACTCTGTTTGCTTCTGTCCGTCTGCCAGCTGCCTGCTAATTGCTTTTGAAGCCACTGACCTGCTTTTGACTAAATTTGACAGCAGGAAGAAGTCCCAAAGCTTCCAACACTTTCATTTAAAAAAAATGGTTGGGTTGGTGCAAGACTCTTACAAGACAAGAAGAGAAAGGTTAATGACAAAGGTCAACTATTATTTGACGTCAGAGAATCCACAGCAGGGATCACCCTAGAGACAAATCCTCAGGAACCAGTTTCCATTGGTACTGCCACTCTTCTAACACTTGTTTCAAATAGAGCTGGAACCAGAACTTAATTCCAGTTCTCACAACAGTCCACTGGCCTTAGGTAAATCGTAACTTCTGATGCTACTTCCCCTGCCATAATGTGGCTGGTGTTACAATCCCTTATTACGTTGCTGCAACGATTCATATTTGAAATGTACTTTGAAGGTCTGGAGAGTTGTATTTACTAATTATTACCTGTCTTGAGACATGAGCTGAATATTCAAAGTGCTAGCTTGATTCATCTGCAAGTGCACATCACATAAGCATGTGGTATACACTAAGACTCAAAATACAAAAGTAAAGATTACTTTTAGAGAAGACTTTATAATCAAGTCAGTTTTGAGCTCAAAACATGTAATTTTTATTACCACAACTCTTCTATTACACTGGATTTAAATTATTCCACGTTTTAGATTAGCACTTTATAGAACACCAGTTTGAAAAGTAAATACCAATTGACAGAAGACAAAAAGCCCATGCAAAGTTTGATTCTGTCCCCAAAGGCAAGTCTGATGTCTGAGATCTTAAACCTTTGATATCAAGCTGAATGTTAACAGATAAGTTCCAGAGGGCAGTTATTGAGCACAGTAAAACCAGAGTTTGTCCTAGAAATATCAGCAATCATAGCACTGAGACTGGAAATGCCACATTATAGTAGGCAGGCATTTTTATCTTCTGCTTGGTCAGGCACCTTCCAGCCTTTCCAGAAAAGAAGATGCTTTCAGTTCTTGCAAAGCAGAAAAATCAGATGACAAAGATCTTGGTGGAAGTGCTAGACCAAACAGGTGAACTAGATGTGATTTTTTTTTTTTTTTTGAAAGAATGCACGAGGCGGGAATAGTTTCCTAAAAAGGAAACTTTCCATGCATTAAAGGTGGTTTGTAGTAAAACTCTCTACTAGAGAGGTCCCTATTTGAGGGCAAGGGAGCACACTACAATTTCCTTCACTAATAACAGGTTAACCTTGCATCTTTAAGGTTCCTTCTGTAACAGACTGACTACCAGCTGAGTACTCAGTATCTCCCAATAGTGGCCTTTACATTTCCTGAAGGAACAAGCCACATCTAAAAAGAAAAACAAAAAAGCCACAACAGTGACAGCTAAATTTTCCTTCTAATCCTCCCCATCTCCCTGCTCCAGACAAAATAAATACAACCTGGCCAACTTATTCTGACAAGTGACTTAAAATTTATGTCCCTTGCTCTCTATCACTGCCCTACAAACATATATTATTTTAATGTAGTATAAACAAATATCGGATTTGCTTAACACCACATTGAGTCCTAGTGATTAAAACATATATATGCATAGAGAAAAATTTATACATGCACAAACCCCTTTGTAAGCTCTGAAGATAAAATTATCAGTATTGCCAAACAGAGAATATGCATTATATTCTAATGACATGAGACAGTTGATTACCAACAAGCCTACTTCGTTTCTAATTAGAAAAAAGTTCAGTGATGATCTTCTTCCCTGCTGTTATTGCCTGACAAGAATAAACAAGGAGTCTTCTCTAGGGATGGCACAGTAAATATCCAAACAGATATCTGTTTTGGAGCTGAGCTTCACAGTAGTAGTGAGTACTGAGGAACACAGTGGTTCACGCAGTACAGCTGGTCACGCATCCATCAGCGCATGATTTTAAGTGTTTACCTCAAGAAAACCGAGCTTTGCGAAGTGCACTGCAGCTGCCTAGCTGCTCCTCCTGTGCCCGCTCCTGCCAGCTCTGCTGTCACCTGCTCGGGAGTTCTGCAGGGAAGGGACCCTCCTTGGCACAGGACTGAAGGGCAGCCGGGTGTTCCAGGCTGGACGCACTCCGCAGAGACAAAGCAAAGGGGCTTTGCTTCGCTGCGATTTTCACCCAAGGACACACCGCGCTCGCATGCCCGTCTCCCCGCGTTTGGCAGCAGACTGTGTCTCTCCGGCCGCAGCTGCACCTGTCGCCCGCAGCATATACCCTGTGCCGGGATCGATAACGCGTCTGCCACCACCCCCGAACCTCGCCGAGCGCCCTCCGCTCTGCCCGCGCTGCAGGCGCCGGTCCCTCCGGAATCCCTTCGAGCACCGATTCCTCCATCGAGCCCAGACAAACAAAGGGCGCTCCTCTTATTTTCGATAAAATTCAGACAAACTAGAGAACAATACCGGAAGGGCCGCACAATGGGCACCGGCCGCGCCGCATCCCTCACGCCATCCCTCCTCCAGCCCCGGCACGGCGGGGAGCCCCGCTGACCCCAGCCCGGGACAACCCTGGGGACGGCGACGGCTGCACCGTGCCCGGGCAGGGCTGTCGCCGGGCGGCGGGGGATGCCCTCACAGCCGCGGGGTGCGCTCACCTGCCACCGTGTACCGGTCCAGGTAGTTGAGCACGTTGCCCACACTGAGGATGCCGGCGGCCGCTACCCGGGCCCGGCCGAGGCTCGGCGCCTTGCGGAGGGCGGCGGGGCGGTCGGGGTGCTTGCCGGCCGCCGGCGGGTTCATCCTG
>VXBT01011957.1:346935-406189 GCA_013400235.1 Oriolus oriolus
CCGCTCCCCGCCCCGCCCCGGCGGCAGTGGGCGCCCCGCCCCAGCGGCCCCGAGGGGGCCCTGAGCCCGCCTGTGAGCCCGGCCCCTCAGCCGCCCTTGAACCGGCCCTTACGGGTGCCCCCTCAGCCATGCTCTACAGCGGCCCCTCAGCCGTCGACGGACCAGCCCGTAGGGGTGTCCTCTCAGCCCGCCTCAGGGCGGCTCCTCATCCCTCCTCAGACCGGCCTCGAGAGGTCCGTCAGCCGCCTCAGGCCGGCACCTCAGCTGTTTTCAGTGTCGCCCAGAGGATGTGCCCTCAACCCGCTCCATGTGCCCTGAGGGGATCTCTCAGCCCAGCCAGGAGCGGGTCCTCCCTCAGCCCACCTCAGACCGGCCATGACAGGCGGTTCCTCAGAAACCTCACCTCGGCCCTGAGGGGATCCCCCCTCAGCCCAGCCCGGGCATGAGGAGGTTTTCCCTCTGCCCACCTCAGCTGGTGGTGCCCTCAGCCCGGCTATGAGGGGGTTCCCCCTCAGCTCACCTCAACCCCGCCGTGAGAGGGTTCCCCCTCAGCTCATCTTCGCCGCGCCCCTCAGCCCGGAGGAGGCCGGGTCTTACCTACTCAGCATCACCAGCGCAGTGGGACCAAGTAATGAATTCCCTTTATCTACCTTTATTATTCTTCAGCACTGCACAACGGGCTTCAAACACACGGGTGGGTGGAACTCTCAGGTAGCTAGAAAAAAACCCCACCAAACAAAACCAATGGCTCCAGCACTACCTGCTTGTACCCAAAAATGAACTCCACATGGGCTGTGCAGGCCCACCCTCAGATGTGAGTTTCAAGAATCAGTCTGTACAAAAGTTCTCCTTGCCTATCCTGAGTGCCCAGAGCTGTCTCCAGTCACACGGGCTGGCAGGAAAGGGACAGTGTGATGCAGGGTAAGGGCACACTGGGATGTGCCACTGACCTCGCAACTTCCTGCTTGGCCCCAGATGATTTTCCTACTGCGCCGAAGTAGCTTCACAAACAACACACATCTTCAAAGGAAGTAAAATTGCTCTGGAGTTCCCCTCACTGCAAACAGTTCCATCCTGCTCCATATAAAGTTCCACCTTTGAGCTAGGAACGGCCAAGAAACATTTCATTTCAAAAGGAGAATCTTCAAAGAGATAAAAGTGTTCACAACCAGAGTGGCTCCAGCCTGTCATACCTGTCATAAAACTACAAAAGGTTACTAAAACCAGAGAAATAACAAGACTGCTGGAGAGCCAATATATGTCCAAGAACAGCATGTTACAATTTCAGATTTCGCTCAGTTTGTTGATCTTACCTAAGAAAATGTGTCATGATTAAAGCCTTTGTCTCTGCGGTATTTAAACAAATCCCCACTGCCTTTCTCCGAGGAACGCAGAGCTGCTCACAGCACAGCCTGTGTGTGTGTGCTCGGCATACCTGGCTGTGTCACACCCTACCCACCAATGACAGCAGGTTCAGACTATGCCAGAAATCTGGTGAGATACCACCAACGAAACCCAGGATTCTACCAGAGAAAAGGGCACTTTCTGATGAGTCAGCTGCAGTTCAGGGCTGTTTGTGCAACACCGCTGAGGAAAGGAGCAAACACTATTTCCAGTGATACGTGGCACTCCCAAATAGTGAGAGGTGACATTTTAACATTGGGAATGGGTCTGCACAGATGTTCCAGAGTTCATTTCAGTAACAAGCAACATATCTGGTTTAATGATAATGTTCAGGTTGCCTTGTTGAAGTCTAGGGAATAATTTTTTGCTCCATAGCAGCATCTGCAGTTCAGATGTGACTATATGGGAACAGTTATATTGACAAAAGTGTTTATTCACATCCCCACAAATTTCAGAATTCTAGTGGTGTACTTAATTTGGTTAAGTGACAGTGCTCACACATTATATAGCCCAAAAGGAAACACAAAACCCAAACAAACAAAAAACAAACCAACCAAAACCAACAGAAAATGGTAGAGCTGAAAAGAAGGAAAAGAAAGAAAAAAGGAAAGGAAAAAAAAAGAAAAAAAAGGGAAAAAAGAATTGAAATATCTTCACAAGGACCACCCAGCTTGCCCAGCAGTGGAGGCAAAACTCATGGGTTTTTTAACATATCAGACACATCAGGCACTAAACATAGCTGAACTGCAGGTTCAAGGAGTTCCACAGAGAGCAGCCAAAGTGTCCAGGAGCTCTCAGATACGAATGGTCTGCTCCACAGTCTATTCTACTCTATTTTTCTCACTGCTTGGTCTACCCCAGGCTCTGCACACAGAAAACAATGTTCAGAAGATGTCAATGAGATTAAAAGGTAAGGTAAAATGAAAGACCTTAGTATTTTGGATCAGATGGTTCTTCTGAAAGCACCTAAGAAAGCACCATTTTCTTAAAGAACCGGTATTTCATTTCATTTTTTCTTTTCTTTTAACCAGTATCAAGCACACAAACACAGCTAACACTGAAGCCAAGGGGGCTTAATGCACATTAGAATAACTGCCTAAAAAGATTGGAGAGTGACTTCTCCAAATCTCCTCAATCCATCAAATCCCCAAGAAAAGAAAAAAACATCCCAAACACCAACTTACTATTAAAGGTCAACATGTATGTTCCGAAGTTCAGACAGACTTCTGATGGCCATTTAACATGGAGCAGTGCAGGACCAAGTGTGAATGCTGAAAAGCTGTCAGCAGAAAAATCTTCCAGCTTTCTATAGCATTTTGTGAGAGCTCTGCTTTTCCCATGCAAACTATTAAAAACAACGCTACGGTTTTTGTAAACTAATTTGCTATCTTGCACCTGCAGGTTGTTATGTAGTATTGTTATGATGTTGACTAGGGAAATATTTTGAAATGGGTGTTGTATGAACTGACCAATTGCTTTGGTAGCTGGCTAGCCAGAGGTCCAATAACCTTTTGCCATTCAAGTAAACTTCAAGCAAACTAACACATATAAACCCGTCTGCATATTAATAAATAATTCCATTCCATTATTCCACTTCCCTGGACTCGGACTTTGTGTCATAATTTCTCTCCATCCCCGCTACAACTGCGACAGACCAAGCTGAAGGAGCTTGCAAGAGCATCCTTTTATTTCTGACGCAGAGAGAAGTTTCAGCTCAGAGACAACCACAGATACAGCACAAAGACATTGGCTGGGCAGTGAGTTACATGGACACACAGGGTCTTGCAGCCAACCCTAACACCTTCAGCTGTACATGGAAAACTCACAGACAAACACAGAAGATGCCAGTGCATCCATGTCATGAGATTTATGTAAAGGGAAAGCAGAGGGAACTGGAAAAAGTGTGATAGAATGGTCTTTACTGGCAGGATGAATCATGTAACTGCACTGCTTTTAAGAGGAACAGCACAGATTCTAGCTCAGAGACATTGCTGGGCTTGGCTGTTACAGGGTGTTGAGAGGCAGTTTGATTATACAGTGCAAGTTCCTACATGGGGAGAAAAATGCCAGTTTTAAGAGCTCTAATCAAGGGGGAAGAGGCATAGCAAGAACCAGAACAATGCTGAGAGTTGGAGTTAGAAAAATTCTAATGAATCATCTGGTTCACATTTGTTACAGACTGAATATCCTCTGGAACAAAATGCTAAAGAAGGAGTGTATTCTTTATTCCTTTATGCCCTTCGATCCAGGTTTGATTGCCTTTCTAGAAAGTGCATTATTGAATTCAGCATGAGCTATTGCACTCCCTGCAGAGAGAATGGGCTGCAATTTGATGATACAGGAGGTCAGGCTAGGTGGATTAAAGTCCTAGCCCTGAGATACAAGTTCTTACTCTGCTTACCATGCACGCATTTTCTGCACCTACCTCAGTCATTAGATCGAGCTGAGAACAGCCCCTAGGAAAGCACATGACAACAACAGAGTCTTGAAATAGTGACTGCAAACCAGGAGTATCCACGTAGCCCAGGTGATAAAGATGGACAGCATCTTCCTAGGTGCTAGGAATACTACATTTTGTCTAAAAGCTGGGAATCTCTTTCATACTGGGATCACTACCAAAAGGTGTGTGGATACACTGAAAAGCAAGTCTGAACTCAGCTAGCTCATCTTTCTGCTTCTTCCACATTATGCATGTCATCTCTGCTCCAGAATGAGCTCTGGCCAGTTCCTGCAGAATCGAGCTAACAGGCATTAGTAGGACTGAGAGGATCAGCAGCCTTCTTGGTCTCTGAAAGCCCCTCAGCCCATACCCCATTGCTGTCTGGTCCCAGTGGCCACAAACGCAGCACGGTCCGGGTGAGACCAAAGCAAACCACGCACTAGTTCTGTGCTGAGGGAACTTGTAGGCATCTGGCTGCATCTTCAGTGAGGAAAGAACAGACTCACTTGTTAGTAGCCCTGCTCTCTCCCAGAGCAGTCAACAGAGCTTATCCCTTCAGGGATTATTTTCTTCCTTTCAGTATTTTGTTAGTATCTTAAAAGCTTGAAAATGTTTATTTTAGTTTATCCTAGTCTGCACTTACTGATTTTTCCTCATCTCCAGAGTTCTAGAGAGGGTCAGTATGAGCAGAAGTTCTTCTGTTTGACAACAGCTATAACTTATCTTTGAGAAAACGAACCCGCATTTGCCAGTGCACCAATATTAACTTCAGTGACATAGGCCAGTAGCTGGTCCAGGGGCTATGCCTGGCCTGCAGGAAGCTTATGACCAGACTCCCACCTTTGTCTCCCAAGGGGACATGGCTGTTTGCAGAGAAGAATGGGGGGTTGGACCACCTGTGCAAGGCAAAACCCAGATGTGATCTCTGTTGATAACCAAGCTGGACCTTACCTAGCTTAAGCAGTTACTACAGGCTGAGGAACTGGACCTTCAAGAGAATATCACATTGTCCTTTTAGAAATAATGGAAATTATCTCTAGCCCAGCTTCTTTAAAATCCAGATTTCTTCTTCAGTTAATAAAAATTTTGGAAAAAAACCCCACTTTTTTGTCTTCAGAAAGTCACAACAGTCTCTAAACCAGAACTGTCAAAGGGCTGGAGTCTCCCTGAAGTAATGCTTTTCCAAAATGCACACCAGTGTAGCCACTACCATTATCAGGAGCAGTAACTGCCTACAACAGTCTAACATGTTCAACTGTAAATAATTATTACTCAATGCTATTATTGTCCTTTTCCTGTGTTTTGTTTTATCTGATTCAAAATCAGAACTCAAACACAGACACACAGAGACACACAGCTTCTACACTAAAGAAAAATAGAGCTACACAGAATACCACACTACAGGATCACAAACCCCAGATTTTGGGTTATCCAGATATAAGCTTTAAACTGACCAAATTCCATGAAAAGCTGTATCATCCGGTGGTCACCAAGGCCGTGAGAGCAAAACAGGACAGTGACACAACTGTCTCTAGCACTGTGCATTCTTGGGCTTCAAACAGATTGCAGCTCTGTAGAACAAGAATCACAACCCTGCAATTATACACCTACATTCCCATTATGCCCATGGTTATCTCTTGGCTTCGCTTTTCTTCACGAATTTCTCGGCTGAATTAACCTGTGTTACTGACACTTGATATTACACAGTAGCATTTACAAGATCATCCAGCTCAGAGATTTCTTGTGAGAGATGCTGTATTAGGGAGATGTGACAAGGATAAAGCAGCTCTCCCAGAGCAGTGAAGGGGGATATACATTAGCACGTATCTCCATGTTTTCCAGCAGTCGCTCTCTTAGACAGGCTCTCTAAACTGCCTCTGGAGACCACCCTCTGGATCTTGCTATTTAATGCATTCAATGCTCGTTGATGTGAATAACCTTCTGGTCATCATCCATTTCCCTCCACGTTCACATGACACGTCTCACTGAGGAGAGCTCTGGACACTGACCATGGCACCTCCAGAATAATTTAACTAAGCGAAGAAGATACAAACAGTGCCCCAAGATGCACAGAAGTTTTAAAATCTCTCAGAAGCCAAATTAGACTTAATATTGAAAGTGTAGCAGTGTTTTAACTCCTTGAATTCAACAGAAACATGAGGGAGGCAAAGACAGTGAATCAAAAGAAAAATCCATGAACAGAAGCTGGCATTCCCAGGCCCAGTTCTTTTCTGATCCTCACACTGTTGTGCTTGAAAAGATAAATTGGATGCAGAAGAAGCTGTATTTCCATGAAAACATTTAGCTTTTGCAATAATACAAACAGCTGCTCTCACCCTCCTCTACAATCCTACATAAATGCTGGAGTATTTGTTTGTTAATTTTTCAGTTACAACATTTGTATAGTGTTCCAGGCTGCCTGGCATAGAATAGCTTGTGCCAACCGAAACCAAATTAAAGGGAAAAAACCAAAAAAACCCAACACCAAAAAAAACCCAAGCACCCCAAACAACCCTGTTCTCTCCGCTCCCAGAGGCAGTTGGTACAGGAGGCGAACACTGCCACTGTCCTTTGTGATTTCTTAGTGAATGGCCTTTGATGTTCAGGTTTGTTGAATGCCATGATCCATCTCTAGAAGTCCTGGCCTTCATTACACTCAGAGGAATCTTAATGCTCCAAATAAATGGAGTTTGTGGTCTCACCTCAGGTCCCAGCAGGGACTGCAATTACTAGTATTCCACATTTTTGGCAAGTTTTGTCCCGTTTGAATGAAGGATGTAGGCTCTGAACTTCTGCCTCTGCTCACTGGAGGAGTCAGATTCTGCAGATGGTAAGATGCATCTTTGCAGTTAGTCCCACTTCTCAGAACAGCCAAATACTTGAGGTCTGATTAACTAGCATTTAAGAACCCAGTGTGGAATGGATAGCTACAGAAATAGCATTCTTGCACTACCCCGGCATTTTAGGAAGGGACTGCCAGATCCATGTGGGAGCAGAGGAATCCCAAAACAATAAGGACAGCCCCAGCAGTTACCAATTCATAAACAGCTTCCTGGCATCTTACGAAAGGGCTCAAGCCATGAGAAGGGGATCCTTGCAAAAACAACATTAACAGAAATGGTTCCACTGCTTTGCTTTGCCCACATGAGGACAGGTAAAAGATGAGGTCACAGAAAGTGGAACAGGCTGGAACTGTACAGCTCTGTGTGGTTTACTCAATCAAATTGACTTAACTCATTTCAAGACCAAATTTCCTCAAGCAACTTTGAAAATTCTGGATTAATACTAGCAGCTGTAATTGGGGCTGAGCATTCATTGTCCCAGATATTGCCCTCAAAATTACAAGCCCAGTCTCATAACATCATGTGCTTTATGTTACTACATCATCAGGGCAACTTGAATTTATAGGGCTCTAAGCAGACTGAAGCATTTTCAGTTAAACAAAATACATCTATAACCTCATCACCCAAAGGGTCAGTCTGGGCTTTCAGAAGAGGGCATTATTTTATTTCACACATAGTAATTTTGATGCCTTTTCAGCATTTACAGTGAAGCCATTTGGTTTACAATAGGACATTAGGAATGCAGCCTTCTAGACTACCAGCAATTACATCCTGGGACTGAATGGTTGCCTACAATTCTGTGGGACAGGATTTGACAACCAGATAGACAGGATGGAAGGAACCAGCAGTTATTCCTAGTGGTTCAACACTTAGTTCAACATTTTCAAGCTCTGAAGTCCACACTGGTGACTGATTCACTTGATCAAACAGAACAGAACACGCAGGGGTTGCTTCACTGGTGGACTGCCCTGCCCAGCTTGTAAAGAGACCAAGAGTATCTGTAAAAGACCTTTTTGTGTATCACAGCAAATTCTATACCATGAGCATTAAAATAAAAAAGAAAGCAAAAGAAAGGCACCCCTTCTTCAAAGCCAAAGTGCTACTCCAAATTTAGAAAGCTGAGCTAGGTTTCTGCCCAAGGTAGCAGTGGTTGCAGGTGCTAGTGAGATGCTTTGAAGGGATCACAGTTTGAAGGCAGTCAGGATCAGGGAATTTAAGAGCACTTTGAGAAAGAACATCCAAATTATTCTCAGATCATTCATGTCTTAAAAGGAAAGAGAAAGACTGAGGTTCTCAATCCACTGCCTAGACAAAGTAGCATAGGGTAAGGGGTAGCTAGACTTGAACTTACCTCTTACAGAATGGAGAAATAAGGGAAAGCAAAAAAAATTAGATAGATGCTAAGTAAAGGGATGTGTGCTGCCAGTTACAAAGTTACCTGCAACTCTGGACATTATTAACAATTTCCATTTCTTAGTGCAAATAATCCTGTGTCCTTATAAGGGAAGCTTTAAATTAGGCTTCGTTTTTGACACTAAAGGGAACTGACCCCATAACTAAACGTTGGTTGTGATTCATGTAGGTATGCTTATACCTGGGTCATCTTTCTTGTACGCAAACAGAATATAGCCAAGTGAGTGCTTGGTGTTTTAACAGGGACTGTTTCACAAAGCTGAAACAATCTTGAGTCCAATTAGTCAAGAGAAGGGTTAGAGAAAGTCTAGAAAGTCTAGAAAGCCACTCACCGAGAAAGAGGCTACAAAAAACATACTATTACCATAGAATGGACAAATTTTGATAACTTGGAAAAAAAAATAAAACAAGTTGATAACAAAGCAAAAGGACACAGAATATTCTGTAAGCAATATTTTCATTTTCCAGTCTGTTTTAACAAAAGAGCAGTGCACACTGCCTCCTCATTAGCTAATGGGGTAGAGCTGCTGGCAGCAGACCAGGCTGCAGGCTGAAGCTATGGAGGCCTAGACAGAGCTTCACAGGTTGTAAAAAAAGCTGGATGAGTATGCTCTGATGTGCTGACACGAGACTTGCTGATATCTGGTCACAGAGAGAACTTCCAGGAGCCTGGAAGGATGCCCATGTTGTGCCAATATTTTAAAATACTGGCCTGCCAGCCACACATCAGTCCTGAGTAAAATAGCGTAAGGGCTGACTTGATTAATAGAAAAATAGGAGGATCATATAATTAGTACCAACAAACAAGTGTTTATTAGAAGGTAGAACTTGCCAAATGAATTAGATTTTTATTTTAATGGGATGAAAAGTTTCCTTGCCTGCTGAAGGGTAACAGTGTCACTGGACTGGACTCTTGCACACTTCACTTGTTATTACGTGACATGCTGATCAGGGAACTACGGCAGCTTAGACTTACCATGACACATTAAATGAATTAAACCTGGCTATACAACAAGTCACACAATAGAAGTGGGGATATTTTACTAAGCATAATTCTGAAGGAGTTCCTCAGGAATTTCAGCTCTGTTTTCTTTAATACATTGTTAGCAACAAGGGAGGACACAATCAACAACCATGTCCTAATGCTACAGCTTTTAGTAAATGAGGACAGCAGAACTCACTGCTGGAACGATGTGGGTTGCTTGGCAACTTGGAATGTTTTAGTGTCTAAGAACATAGATCTGAGTCTTACAGCCAAAGGATCCTGCTTTGGAAAGCAGTCCCTTTGGAAAGGTGACTAGGCTGACAGCAAAAAACCCACACCTCAGGAGTTCCCAGCACAAAGCTGTAGGGAAGTGAGCTCTCAGCCCTGGAACTGGAACAGGCAGCGAGTGCTGTCACTGTGTCAATTGCGGTGCCACATCTAACCCAGACACAGCAAGTGCAGCTTTGTTGACTGCCACTCAGGAAGGCTGTTGATAAACAGAAGAGCACTCAGGAAACAGCTGCAAGAAAGATGAAGGGGCTGGGAATGATGTTTGATAACAACAGATTCAAGAAGCACACATGGGTTTGGATTTTTAGGCCAATGGCTGATTTGCACAGGGTTTGTGCATGTGCGTGAGAAGACTTATTCAATTGTTACGGTTGTCTGTGTGACAAAACTGTAAAAAAGCCCTGACCAGCTGGATACAAACAGCAAAAAAGGCACATGTTTATTAGTAACAAGGATAATTAGCCGGAGCTATTCACCAGCAATTGTAGCAATTCTACTTTACAAAAAATTATTCAAGTCAAAATGAGATATTTTTCTAAAACCTGTGTAGTTCAAACAGGAACAAAATTTACAGAAGTCTACAGCTAAAACATACAGGTTATAAAATTAAATAGGCAGAAATGGTCTCATCTGCTCTAATCATCTGTTTTTAAATAGAGACAAATTCAAATATATATATACATATGCATATGTATGTATATGTACATACACACATACACATATATATATAAAATAAGAAATCGTAGGGCAATGTTTCCATTTTTTCAAATGTTTTTTTCTTTCTGAGCAAGTGCAAAGATAGAAAAAATGGCTTTAAATGCAGTGGCAAGTGATGCTACTGAGGAGCATAAATGCCAACTGTTCTTATTACTTGTCTGTTTCTATGCTCATTGCTGCAAAACATAATGAACCACAAGTGATCTGTGGCAGGAGGGCAAGGTTTGTAAGCTTTGCGAAATAACAGAGAATTACAAAGTCAGAACAAAGCTAGAGGGCATTGCTTAAGTACTTAATTCTCAAGAATAGAACAAACCTCTCAGGACTGCTGTTTCAAACTAGCTCTTTTTAGCAGCTAATTCTTCTAAGATGTATATCAGTGTAGCTACTGCTCATTTGAGCTGCTAGAGCAGCTCAAAACTCATCCTGGAATGTAACCTGCAGCAAGACCAGTCACACAACCCTGCAAGCCAGGTAAAAGGAACAAGGTAAACTATATCTGCACGTGTAGCACTGGAAACTGTCACTCTCCTGCTGTTCAGGGACATCTGCCTCAACACCTGCAAAACCCTACTTCCCTTCAAAGCACCAGATCCCAGACATCATTAAGGTAATGTAGCCTCTGAGAGATCAATTCTTGCCACATCGCAGTTTACTACTGGGCTTTCACTAGCAGACCACTTCACCGTAAAGAGGACTGGGCTGTATGCTGGAAATACCCACTCCAGCAGGAA
Source organism: Oriolus oriolus (assembly GCA_013400235.1). Classification (NCBI taxonomy): domain Eukaryota; kingdom Metazoa; phylum Chordata; class Aves; order Passeriformes; family Corvidae; genus Oriolus; species Oriolus oriolus. The sequence goes on from VXBT01011957.1 coordinate 357,763, forward strand.
GAATATTGTAAAGTTTCCAACCTGTGTCATTTCCTGAAATGACTCAAGCAGCAATATTCACACAGATGTATCCTATGGCATATTTTACAAATTCCACACATTCATCAGTATAGTTGTAAAGAATATTAAAAATAAAACCTTTGCAAGTAAGGTCCATGTCTTGCAATGGAGGATCTGGTTCAGTGCAACTGTAGCTCAAGTTTTCCTGCCATTCATAAACTGCACAAATTGCCATCAGCAGTTCCTTTGACTGAATTAGAGCCAGGCTGTAGAATCAGGAAACATATTATCTACTCCAAGGGGATGACGATGTAGGCACATGTTCTTTCAGTTATGCGTATGCTCAACATTGGTTCCCAGGCAGGTCTGAAAGAATTGTAGCAAAATGTGTATTGGCCTGAAAGTTGCCCTGTTGTCCCAAAAAACAGAGGTGAGTGGCCTTTGGCAAACGCTGGTGGGATAACCAGACTCCACCTGAATGCCGCTTCTAAAAAAATAGTTCCGTTTCCTGCCACCTACAACAAAATTATTATCTCCTGATGGCACCTGGTGCTTTTAATGTCAACTTGTTCAGCTGTATCTGCATTATCCTTTCCATGAAACATGGGACTGGAAAGGCCTTCCAGACCTCCATTTTCTAGAATAAGTTTCTTCTCTCCACAGCACCAGTTCAGAGACTCTTTTAAAGTCTCCCTGTTCTGAGGGTTATAGGTATTTATCTTGTTTCAAGACCAAGTTTATGCCTGGCCCAGTCATACTCTTTTGCTTTTTGCCTTATGCCATCCTTTGGTTCAAAAATTTTTCTCTTCCTGTTGTTCATTCCTGCAGTGTATTATAGATGGTAGACTCTTTTCCTTCTCTCATCAAAGGTTTCTAGGGTTACTGGGAAATTAATAACCTTATTCTGCACTTGTTTCAGAGCTAAGTACCTGCAAGCTAGTTAAGACTTCATTTATGCTTTGTATGATGCGTTAATAACCCCTCATCCTTCTCCAATTACCAGGACTGCAACTGCATTTTTCCCACCTGGCAGGTAAGATCCAGCCTTTGACGGGCCCTCCCATCCTTCTCCCCCATCTGATTACACTTACATGCCATGTACAGTGGAAATGTCTCTTGATCTGTAGACTCATCACCACGTGTTTTGTCTTGCTGAATTGTATCCATTTCAATTCCATAACATTTTAAAATTCTCCCTGAAAGTAAACCAATACAGATATTAAATAATATCACGTGTGTCGTTAGGTTCACCATTACTCTCTACCCTCATCTCATTTCCATGCTGCCTGGTTTGTCTCCTCCACCTGTATGGTTCTATTCTCAGAGGACAAGTCTGTTCAAACACTTTTTGCTGCTATATTCCAGTTCTTTAGGAATGCTGGAGTGAAAAGTGCTATACTTGGGCAAGATCCTGGTAATAATTGTACAACAGCTGACAAAGAAATTCCAGACCTTTATCCATATTCGAGTATGTTGGTCTCCCTAATCAGTTCTCCCTTTGAAACAGAAAATCTGAATCGCAAACCTACTTTTGTTTATCCTTACAGTTAATTTAAATAGAATCAATCTTTGATCACACCAGCTAGCATAATGTTTTTCGGCAACCTCTTTATCATATCATTAACACTTGGAAGAATCATATTTGAAGTCATATCATCCCTTGTTGATTCAGGCATATTTTGATGAGGAAAATCTATTAGACATTATATCCAGGGCTATCTAACCTCGCATTGATGAGCATTTGCTCTCCAGTCTATTATCTGGGAGGTTTGTCTTTGTGTGATAGTCCCCAGTAATATGTGGCTCTTTAATAACACCACAAAGATTTTGCCCAGATATCATTCTGATAAAAGAGAGAAGCCTTTTAGCACCAACAGGCAGAACATTTAATCCATGCAGTCCTTCATGGTTCCTTGCTGCCTGCCTTGTCCTGAGCAAAAGACAGAAAGGGGAGCAGCTGTCATGCTTGGAATTTTCTGGATAATACAGATGGATTTCAGAGAAGTAATTTAGACAAAATCCGAATTACAAGGAGATTGAGAACACCACAGAGTCAACCTTTCCTGCTGGAACAAACAAGTAACAGGGCGGCTGCCATTAGTTCTGTTTGCACAAGTGTTAGACTGTGCCCCAGCCAGATGGGAATAGCTGGGAAAGCTGATTTTATTATTCATTCACAAAACATTTTCTACCGGTATGAAAAAGTAGGCTCAGTGATACCCTTGAATCTGAGTCTCCAGCTTTTGCTTATAAAAGCAAAACCAAGGCCTTGGAAATATAACTGTTGAAAAAAGCTGCCACATCTTTCTCTCTGAAGAAGCCACAACTTGTTGAACTGTGAAGTCCTTCACAATACACAAGCCACAGCACTTTTATTACCACAAAGCAGCTGGCCCTTGATAGCACATGAATGTGTAGTGGGTTTTCTCTTCCATAAAAATATTTTTAGCATTGGGTTTTCCCTGATTTTTGGTGGACTGCACTCCCTGAGGAATAGGTGGTGGAATGAAATGAGCTTTCTCACATCTGAGCACCATGGGAATAGCTCTGTGCTCTGCATCCAGCCCATACAGAAGTGTGCCATAAAAACAACATCGCTAAGTAACTGACTTGCAGCTTTCCTCCCAAGCACTTGGAAACATCCTCCTCCCACACAAACATGGCAGAGCTGATTTACAGCTTGTTTGGATCTCACAGGTAGGAGCTGATTTACTTTTGTCAGTTATCAGCAAGAGGGTGAGAAAAACTAGTTTTATAGAAGGCAAAACCCGAGCTGACTCCAGGCCATAAGAATGCTCTGCTCCATCTAACCAGCTCACTGGAGAGGTGTGGTTTTGGCACAGCACCGGGAAAAATTATACCAGATAAAGAAATGCAGTTCTGACAGATTCCATTCCTGTCCCTGGACAAGCTGCTTCACTTCCTTTGTTTCTCCATTCAGTAGGCACCCAGCCAAAGTGTCCTCGAAGAGATTAGACTGACCATTTCGGTGGAAACAAGGCAGAAAATGAGGCCAAATGAGTGCAAGGCTTTGCACAGATAAACCCACTGGAAGGCTCACTTGTTCACAGGCACTTTAAAAATAAATTAGTGGTGTCCCTTTCAAGGTCCAGTCAAACATCTGTAGGTCCAAACGCACATCTGTAGGTTGTACCTGTACAACTGTCTCATGCTGACAATTTCCAGCTTATCTATGAGCATTTGCAAGGGGAACTCAATGTCTGTAATCCTCTTTAAAGTGATGCAGAAATACTCAAGCATCCAGTCAGTCCCAATGTGATGGGCAGTGAGTTACTCTGCTGTGCTCCAGTGAGTCTGAGCAGCTGGAAAGCAGGTGACTAGGAAAGCTCCCACCACAAACTGATATAACAGGAGTTCCCTCAGATACTATATGATGGCTATGGAGACTTCCCAGTGGCATTTTAATTCCTTACATAGGAAATCCAAGGCTAGAGGACAATTTCTTCCAGAATCATCATCTAGGTTTGTAGATGCAGAAGGAAGGGATCCCTTCAGAAAGGGTGCACCAGCAACCTGACTTGTCCTTCTGGTACTTAAGAGTGCAAAAGAGCTTCAAGTCAGGTGTTCTGCAATGGGAACGTATCTAGTCATCATCAGGCCTCAAACAGATACAGCTACAATGACACGGTCTGCTCTGTGGGGAGGCAAAACACTGAGAACAAATCAAAGCAAGCTACTTCCATGGGACTTGTTGCAAGGACAAAACATTTTATAGCTACAGATTTATATGCAGGATCAGAGAAGTAGACAGGAGTTTTAGTTAAACTATTTGAATGCTTCATAAAAGAAATTGCAGGAGCCACCCAGTGTTTTGGATGAAGCAGTATCCCCTCAGGAAATGATCCACGAGGGCTGCTCTGGGGTCCCAGTGGAGGAGTGTCATCATCCTGCCATGTGGAGGAAGGGGCAGGGTGTTTGAGGTAGAACAGCCCTGTGGGTGTTTGAGGTAGAACAAACCCAGGAGCACAAATATTTCTGTCACTGCAGCATTTTTATCTCACTGAGCAGTCTGGTAGCACTTCCAGATTCTTCAAATTGCCGTGAGGCATCCAGCTAATTTTCTATGCTCATAACTGAGTACATACAGCAAGCCTGGAAACAGAGCTAGACTCCACCAGGTCCATGCTGCCCAGGGTTAAGTCTTCTCCTCACACCTCATATTAAGCACATCACAAGAAAGCACAAAAACGTGCTCCCGTTTCCTAGTGGCAGCAGGACTTCAGCATAGCTTGTAAAACACTTTGAATGTTTCTGATAGCAGGTGCAATAGAAACATTATTTACCACTATATTTTCCTGGCATCTTTCCTAGATCTTCCACAGAGCAGATGGAGAATGAGCAGCACTAACTCTGAGCCGTGGGTGCAATCATTCACACACGCCTAATACTCCTCTGAGTAGCAATCACTGCTTTCAGTATGTAAAAGTGTGCTTACCATCACTACAAGAGCCAGAGCTCTTCCCTTGTTCAGCAACCCGGAAAACACTGTTCACAAGTTCTCCCTGGTCACTTGGAAGGGGCTCCTTGCTGCCACGAGCTCAGAGAGACCAGGGATGAGAGTTACAACACAGGAGCAGTGATGAGGAAAAATATGTGAAGTATTTTCCTGCATCCCCAGGGGACAGGTCACAGTTCTATTAGCATGAAGCAAGCGAAAGGGGGGGAGAAGGCTTTGAGTATTGTAATCAAACCACCTCATAGGACAAAGGAAATGCTGTGTTTCTTGCAGAACAGTGTGAGCAAGCAGATGCATTAGAAATGACAAATCTCACATCCCCTGCAATGCTTCCTCACCTTTCGTTTCCCAGCTCCCAGGAGGCCAAGAGCACGTGCCCTGTACACGATCCAGGAGCAGTGTGCTCAGCCTGGGAGGGCAGCAGCAGGTGCAGAGCACGCCTTCATGGGGAATGTTCCGCTGGGTGTAACCATGCACTGCCCTCATGGCTGTGCTCAGCCTGGAACACAAGTAAGGTTTTCCTGGATCAGCCCAAATTGTAAAAAGTGTCAGAACAAATACAAGGGGAAAAATACACAAAGAAATCTGAAAGTATTTGTTTAGTCAATTTGTATAGTGAAGCTGTTATGCCAGCTCAGTCACAGCAGTTTAAATGTATATCCTGGTGAATGCTGGCATTCCTTTCCTGTGTTTACTGGGTGCCCAAAGCTAATACCCTGCAGTATTCTGGGCCCACTGATTTTGCTATGGCCATCCCAACCACACAGGCAAAGAGAATACCAGTCACTTCCAGCTGAGCCTTGTTGTCTCTAAGGAAAATTGTGGGAACAAACACCTATCTGGCCTTGAGAAAGGCCAATGCAAGACCTGTTCATATTCTCTGCTTCCTGTCGCTCTTTGCCTCCTTCCAACCTTTGAAGGCTCAGGTGACAAACTGACCTTCAGCAGGGAGTGGTGGGACAGGGCACTGCCAGGTCCCGCATTCCGGTATAACCACACCACCGTGCCTGCTCCTTCTGAGGGCAGGCAGCCCCCTCTCCTGGTGAAGGGCTACCTGCATCTCCAGCTCACCTATGGATACAGTTCCATAAGGACCAAGTTTCCCAGTCCCATGGGAGTTCATCTGACAAGCACAGACTGACTTCTCTGCATATAACCAACAAGCTCCAGATGAAAAGCAAAACCAGGAAAAAATTAGAAGACAGCATGTAGGAAATCTTTCATCAAAACCAGATAGCCTTCACCCTGCAGTTCAACCAGGACAGGTTAGTTTACAAATATTCCTTCTAGATGAAGGAAATTCTTGGAGATAAAAGAGGTGATTAGTTATCTGCATTTCAATCAGCCCTGCTGGATAGTAGGGCCCCATTCGTCACACACACACAGTGAAAAACTATCACTGCCACATGTGGCTCTGTGTGAATTGAGAAAACACAAGGTGCAGTAGGAATCCTCACATGGCAGATGGGGGCTGTGACACAGAGCAATTAGATGACATGCTAAAGGTGTCACTGTAAGTCTGTAGCACAGCCAAGGACTGAATAAAGATGTCAAATACTAGTGACACTCCTGTGCTTTCCTCAAGGGACTGTCTAAAAATCAAGGCTATAAAAATTCACCTAGGTGATACAGGAATGGATGAAAATACATTCCGTGGCAAATTCTATCCTTACCTCCATTTTTCAGAAGCTCTCCCCATCCATCCCTCCTCTGACCTCTAGTGGCTTAGGCTCTCTTCAAAGAGAGAAGACTGACTAAGCCAAAGTGACAAGTGACTCTGCTAGTTCTGGCCCAGTAAAATGCAGTGCTTCTCTACTCAGAATAAGTGTATAAACAGGAACTGAATCCTAACAACCTCCAAATGACGTCTGGAACTTGTAGAGTTTGAACTAGACAAGCCTGGTTTGCTTTTACTATTTGCAAGCCTGTTCCTGTAGAAAGCAAAAGAGGCTTTTCAGAGGAAATATTAACATTGGCTTAGCCCTTCCTAAGCTCAAGCATGTGCAGGTTTCTAAGGGATTGGTCTGTTCCTCCTGCAGACTAAACATGGGAGGGAAAGACTAGAGAAGGTGCCTTACAAACCTTCTATAACACAGGGACAGAAGCTGGGACAGTCTTCCCAGAGACATGCACCAGCATAGCAATGGCCAGTTAAAACATTCATGCTCCTGTAACCCAGACATGGTTGCCTATGCAATATTCTTGCACAGGTAAATGGATGAAAACATGGCATGCTTTAATTTTGGGCTTTGGGTGGAGGGTGCCATAGACACACGAAGTCCTGTTGGCTTCTGCAGGGATGTGTAGGACACTTTATGAAGTCTGGATACTTTATGAAGTACTAAGACTTGAACAAGAACACGCCCGATATCCAGTTTCTTTGCTCAGTTAATGCACTGCTTATTAAATACAACTACAAGGTCATTGTGCCTTAGCAATCAAAACTATGTGTGGCACAAATACGGACATGCCGATGTGTGGGAAAGATTACAGAAGAAATTGACTCTCTGTATTTTCTAACCAGGAATAATTCCAGGTAGTCAATGGCTCATAAGTTGCTATTGACTTAGAAATGGATTTCCCATAATCTCCTTGTACAGAGGATGTAGTAAATAGCGAGAGAAAAGTGGGAAAAGCAATCTGGAAAAGATGTGTTGTTGCTCAGTGAAAGACAAAGGAGGTCTTCCCTGTTATTTTTAACTCCAAGGACCTGCTCTCCTTCCCACCTTCAAGTCTGGAATTTCAGCCAAAAACCAGAACCCAGACTACCTTCAGAGCCCTTCCAAGTGATGTCTAAAACATTAAGATATCAGCAGGAGTCCCTGCATGCACTTGTCGGTAATGCTAAGAATAAAACCGTTTGCAGGATTAAGATCCGCTTGTGAATGGAAAGACAACAAAATTTTTCCCCTAAATTTATTTGCAATCAGTTTTTCAAACTCTCCATGTTCCTGGCATCACACAGGGTTCCTTGAGGTAAGTAGAAATTATTTTCCACTATAAAATACGTTTTCTGATGTCAGAATAAAGGAGACATGGGCCGAAGCTGATGCAACAGACATCCAGTTTGCTTTGAGCTGCACATTAGTCACCTACCTGCAGAATATCCAGGTTTCACACAGGACGTGGCAGGTACCACTGAACATCACATATGTGAAAAATAAATCATCCAGGCTGTGGGCAGAGGGTGCATGGAGGAGTATGAAGTATTCCAGCTTTCCTACAGAAATTACAAAAATAGAAGTGTTGGTTAAAACTGTTTTACAGCAATGCAATTTATTAGTCTGCCTTCATCCATGAACATTCCCAGAGGAGATTGTTATTTTCAACTTTCTTCTACCCAGCCCATTGAGATGGGTGAGAACAACCATATTCTCCTCAAAGCTGAAGTTTCTTCCTCAGGAACTGATCATCAGCCCAAGTTTGCAGAGCGGAAGCCAAGCCAGGGCGGTTCAGCCACTTCCAGCTGACATTGTTCAGATCTGTCCTTATGCTGTGACCATCCTGGAACTTTCCCTAGCTCTTGGATTCAAATATACAGAAATTGGCAACTGCCCATCAGTCCCTATTCCCTCTCAGAACAGCCCTGTACCACATGCAGAAATTCTGAGGTTCACTTCCCTGTTCCTAAAACTCATCCTGCCCTTGTTTGTTGTTGCAGGGCTGGTTTGGCCATTTGTGCCTTTTGAAAAGGAAATACTCGTATTTAAGATCAAATTAGATTTTGACATGTGTCCAGTTTTCTGCTATTATTTTTTCTCAAGACACTGCTTTGAAGCAACTAAAATTATTCATTTGGGTTAAAGGTAACATCAGTTGATTATTTTTCTTTTTAGATATCTGTGACTCTAGTGAGGGATGGATAGAAATGTCACCACTCTGAGGGCCACTCACTGACATTGGCCCAGCTGCCAGATCCATTCCCTGCCATATGCACAGTACCCACATCACACACCCCTCCAGGGCAGGCCCAAATTTTGACCACAAAGCCATAACTGTCATGGTGTCCCTAAGAACACAGGAAAAGTCAGGTAACTGCAGGGACCTTTGGTCTCTGAGGAGGCACTGCTGAACAAGCAGTCCTAGGACAGTCCAAGGACATTTTGTGCTATGGGGGACACAAGCTTCAACGGTACCAGTTAATGGGAACATCAAAATTTGTTTCTAACTTGAAACTGATAATCAGTTTAACCTTGAATATTCAGGATACATCACCCACACCTACAAGAGTTTAGCGTCACTCAGCAGTGGCCTTTGCAGGAGATTTAGAGTGTGTCTGTACACATTTAACTAGCAGAAGATGTCTTGATTTCACAAAGAGGACTCTACAGAATGAGATGAGTTAAGGCTGCCACTAAGATTTCACTGCTACAAATTACCATAGAGACCAAAGTCTGATCCAATCATCACTTCTACAAGAAGACTCCCACTGGTCTCATTCTTTAAAATCACAGAGGTTCCCTGAGACTTTAGCTAGGGATTTTCCTAAGTGCTCCTAATGGGAGCACATATGTCAGTCACTAACGCTTTAGAAAATACCACTTCTCACACACTATTGCATTTTGTTCCTAAACCTCAGCCTAATTTTCTTACTGTTATTTACACAGGGTTCACTACCTTTGCCATGGCCCGTGGTGTGATTCTTGAGGCTGTCCTTTGCAGGGCCAGGAGCTGGGCGTTGCTGAGTTGTGAGTCCCCTCTGGCTCAGAATACTCTGTGATTCTCCCCTAGCTGCTGTCCAGCTCACCCTTTTGGATGTGCTTCCCCTCACAAGCACCCAGTGATGTTGGTGTCCGCCCACTGTAGCAGTGAGGCCCAAACCACGTTGAGCACATCTCTGCTGTACTGGGGAGGGACTGCGGTGCCTTGGTAACTTAGAACAGGGTTTGAGAGACTCAACACTATCCCACAGGAAGGGTGTGGCAGATAGGGTTTCCCCAAGTCCCAGGCAAGTGACTGCCTTTATTATTTTTCTGCCATAATTCCTTAAAAAAAACCAAACTTGGAGGAAAGCCTACTGAGTCCATTGGGGAGTTTTCCAGGAGGAGATTACTGTCAGCTTGGATGCCATTGTGGGGATACTGCTGTTCTTACACATCTACAGCTCTTCAGCACAGAAACACAGAAAGAGACTAGACACAGAATTAAGAATGTAGAAACAATTTTCTCCTCACTTGTCTTTCTCCTGGGGGATTCTTGTTTAGATCCATTTTTTCATGATTGTTTTGGAGTTTAATGCTAGTAAGAATAAATTTAATTGCAATCTTGATACGCCCTCTGATATCATAATGGATACATGTAAATAATTTGAAGGGAATAATCTTTTTCACTGCACTTTCCCATAAAAGAAGCCAATGAAGGAAGAACCATGCATACACTGGTGTTGATAATTCATGCTCCAGAGAGGTGCTCATTCTATACCAGAAGACCCTGGACTAGATTGCATCCTCAGTAGTGTTAATTTACATTCCAGGCTTCCAAAGACTGGATTTGGGATGTCTTCCAGCAAATGAAGAGATTCCCTGTGGTCACTTTGAAGTGGTACATAGTGATTATTTGTCTTCCTGTTCTGATAAGATGGGTTACTCCAGGTATGCTGCCAATTCCCGTTCATTTCTCTTTTACCATCTGTTTCTGGTAACTTCTGTGTGTGCCAGACATTTTGGATTTATATTATCCATAGTTAATGCAATTTATCTGGGAGCTTCTCCCTGCCTATTCTCCCTTTCCTTTCTGTCCTTAGCAAGTTGTAGTGGAAAGGGAGAGAAGAATGATGCTGTTATCCACAGGATGCCTTGACTTACCATCACTTAATTAATAGAACCTTCATCAACACATCCTGATATACGATAGCAGCAGTTATTAACACCATGGTTGTATTTCAACAAGTTTACCTGTTCATGAAGTACTTTTGACTGCCCCTCAATTTTGTTGCTCACAGTCGTAGTCCACAACCTTCCCACAACACAGAAGCTTCTTTGCATTTACAGGGAGATGCATAAAGTGGAATCATCATCATCAACACAGAGGAGACTTAAAGAAATGTTCCTCTTTTACAGTACTCAAGCCAGGATATCTTTGAGACAGAAATCAACTCCATGGCATGATTTTCAGTGCTGTGGAAGGATGGTTACAAAGGTCCAAAGAATTACTAGCCCAGCAGAAAAATATAACATGAAAAAGAAGATAGTGATGTGAAACAAGGCTACTGGATCCACACAAGTGCTGAAAAAAGGCTGGGATATCCCACTCACAGATGGAGCATCAGCCACTGAGGGTGACCTTGCAGGCAGTGCACATTTGGCAGCTTTGTTTTACCCCTTAGGAAGAAATCTACAGAGCTGCTCATATGTTTGTGCTGGCTGGAAGAAAGAGAGCCCAGTAAAGCAGGGGCTAGTCAGGGGTACCAGGGATGAACTTAGAAAATAAATGCAAAAGAAATACATGAAAAGCTTCTTCCTATATGTAACCTTACTGCCAGAGTTACCGAGCAGAGTTGGCCCACTGAGTGTCGGGGCTTGAGCTGGCAGCCCATGCACCAAGTTGCTCCATCTGCTCACAGAGTGAAGGAACATTCCAAGCCAGAGCAAGAAACGCCCCTCGGATTCAGATCTGATGGAACTTCAGTAAGACCTTGAGATCACTGCAGAGTTTTAGGTTCTGAGGAAGCTGTGCTGATGCCAAAACAGACATCTTCATCTTTCATCAAAACTAGTGTGCAGCCAGCCAGTGGAGCTGTGACATTTAGTAAAAAAATAGAAGTAAAAAACAAATAAAAGGAAAAGGTGCAGTTACATTTACCGGGTGAATACAGCCCATACAGCAATTCAATTCCAGCTTCTCTTCACCAGTAGTCTACAAGCTCATTTTCACCCCACTAAAGATAAACAGAAACATTGCCATCACAGAGCTTTACTCTGAAAGAAAGTGCAGAGAGCTGCTGGTATGACAGCAGATTTCTCCTGGCATTTTGTTTTGATATCTTCTGTGTCCTTAGTGACAGATCTGACAGCTCTTCCTCAAGAAATTTGCACATAACAATTCAAAAAGAAAGAGTAAAATTTACTGTTTGTTACAGATTTCTGTTTTGTTTGGGATTTTTTCTGCTTACAATGAGAAGCTATTTAGCAAAGCCCGTTGCAAGCCATAAAGCCCATGCATTTAACTTCAAAAAGCACAGTTAATATTGCAAGGCCCTTAATTCTTTAGTGGAAAGTCACACCAAGGATGCAACTACCTTGTATGGGTGACAGTGATACCTCACCCTCAATAGTCACAGCATTCCAGCTTCCAAATCCCTTTCCACTGCCCAGCAACAGGATTCTCTTAACATCAATGCAGTTTTGCTATAAGGTGAAAAGCACAATTTACACAGCAAGAAATATTGATCTTTCTTAGGAAAATCCTTCAAGTCTAGTAAACGCCATTTAATTAGATGGGCAGAGGGAAGGCAGAAGTAGTAGTCTGCACTGGGAGAAGAAAACAGAGAATTCTTGCCTGGGACAGGGAATAAGAACAGTATGAGGACAGTTGTTGTCTTTTTGCTATTCAAATGGAAAGAGGAGTGGGCAGTAGGGAAAAATGTCAGTGAAGAAGAACTGCCTGGCAGACAAAAGCTCTAGAGCCTGTGCTGGGGTTATGTGTGGCTCCCTGGTCAGAAAGACTCTGCCCTTCACAGGAGAAGTGAATTAGGAAAAAAGTAGAAAGGGAAGCCATAGTTTGCTCTGAAGGCTAAGGCAGGAATGATTCTCTTTTGCTACACAAGGAGCACAGGACTAGCAAGTGCTCCTCACCCAGGCACAATGCAAAGATTTACAGAAGACATGCTGTGGGAGCTAATCAGGGGTTTGTTAAAATATGTATGTGCACTAAATAAAATATCAAGTGGTATAAATACATCTCTGTCCCAGTTCGTTCTGCCCTGTCAGGAAAGCACCACAGTCTACACAGCTTCACAAAGGCTTTCTTCTGCATGGCACTGAACTTCAGTCCTCAGCTCTTTGACTCCTGACAGCCACATGTCAGACATCAATCACATTTTGGTGTTTCTTTGCGCATCTGTCCCTGCCGAAGTCCTAGGATTGCTTCTGAGTTTATACTATTTTGTAGCTCTTTGCTTTTAAATTCACCATTATGAGCCAAACGTGCAGACTCTAACTGTAAAAATCTCTTCAGTTCTCTGGTTTCCATGCAGTGGGACTTACAAAAGCACCAGAACTCAGCTCTGCAGCAGGATTAGTTTGGTCTCTTACCAGGTGAAGGTCAATACACATTAAGTAACAGCAGGTGCAAGTGTCCAGCTGCTCCATTTACCTCTGTACCAAGGCTAATGCCATCACAGTCCCCATACACACAGGTGGGATTCACCTCTCCTGTGCAGTCTGACAAGCAGCTACTGGGAGCCACAGCTACTGACACCTCACATCAGTTCTTTTTGCAGTCCCCGCTTGTAAAGAGGGGCCAAAGCAAGGCTAAAGCAGCACTTACAGGTCCCTCTTGGGCACAGCTGCCATATGTCCAGCCTTTTGCAGTCCTCCCCCCTTCTCTGGCCTCCTTAGGGCACTTTCTGTGCTCTGTCTGGAGGCAGCTTTCTGTCACTGCCAGGCAGGAAACACAAGTGCTCCTCCCTGCAGAAAGCTCTCCTTGCCCTTTCCCCAGGAGGGAAGGTATTGTGGATTAACAGTTCATTTCCACTAGGATCCTTTAGAATTTTTCAAACACAGGTTATTTTAGGGTTCTAAAACAATTATTGTTTAGTTTCTTTCATGCTGTATGGAAAGATCTGGACAGAACTGCATCCTCAGCACACACTGTCCTCTTTCTCTGATGCTGTGCCTTCTTTGGCACACTTAAGATTCCAGCAAAGTCCAGAGATCTCTGACATGATGTCCTAGCATTGGCCACCATCTGTCCCTTAGGACCAACAGACTTCTACCCACACAGAGTGAAGCTTAGGCATGTTTCCATAAACACATTGAGGCAGAATGGCAGCTTTTGGTCACTTTCACATAAGCTCCATCCCTGTGAAGCACATCCCAAAGTGTCTGTCCTTGCAGGAGGAGGGGAAAGGGGCTGAGTTCAGATGAAGATGACTCAGCTCTTTCTTGCTAGAAATTGCTGTCAGAGCCCATGATGCCATGTTGATTTTTGCCTTTTTCTTTTATATATTCTCTGTATTCTTTACACATATATTTGTAGCTCTGTAGTCTATTATTGTAGCTTAGCTTCAGTATTTTCCTAGGCAGAAAGACAAACACATTCCAGGACCCCTAACCTATCTTGGTTCTCCTTAGAAACCAAGGTTGAGACCAGCCCCTCGAGACATATCTTTTATAAACAAAGTTTAGTCTTCATCTGAGGGGGGAGGATTTAGAAGGTACTAGAACTGGGGGCATGACTTCACCAAGTATGCTTCTAATTGGGAACTCTTGCTAATTTCCAAAATCTATAAAAATTGCGTACACGTTATGTGGTGTGTGCATCTTCAGCGTTTTCCACCTGACAAATTGTGCACCTAAGAATTCTTATATAAAGGTAAGCCCTTTTTATCACCCTGTGTCTGGCTTGTAATTCGAGGACCAGAGAAAAAGGCATCACCCATTTATGATTTATGAACTGTGTCAGTTTTACTGTATGAAGGATTAAAGCCCATAAGATCAATAATATATGGAGATACAAACCCCACTGAAATGGGTCAGTGGTTTTAGTACTAATGGTACAGCTGGTAGAAAGAACATCACTCTCAAGCTAATACATTACTTTCCTGTTACTCCACCTGCTTAGTTTGGACAATAGAGTTCCAGTCCTTAAATATCTGCAGAAATGTCATTCACCAGGAGACGTGGCTGCTTTGATTCACTTTAATGCACTGTCATCTGATGATGCAGGGTAAGCTGCAAATTGACTTGAGGCTCTATATAAACTGCAAGTTTCAGATTGGAAAAATAAGAAAAACGCTGTTAAATAGTCAGGAAGTTATTCTATTGCGTGGTGCCCATGCAGTTTGACATATTGATTAGAGGAAGGCAAAAGCAAGTCCTACAAGGTGCCAGGCAAAATCTCCTGGATGTGACCATTTACAAAACCAGGGATGATGCAGCCCAGTGTTGGACACTGTGTAGGTTACCCAGCTCCAGAGCACGTGAAGAACAGATACCTCTTGCCATCTTCATCCTCACACATCAGTACCTGAGAGAAAAGGAAGCTGCAACAACATTTGACATCTCAAAGATTCCTGTGAAATAACTCCCATTTGTAGTAAATCAGCTTTGCACAGCTCTGTACGCTCAGGCTGGGCCTGTGTTACATTTGCATGAGGCACATCTGTCTCCAAAGCAGATCACTGCCCTTCACAGCACAGCTGGCACTTGCTGCGCCAGCAATACCTGAATATCTCTTCTAGACTATGATGCTTCCTCACTTCGTTCATCTCTCCTACCAAATAAATTGCAAAGGGAAGAATCTCTCGCTTTAATTTCTCTGCAGGTGTGATCTGAACTCTTTTCTTTATTGTAACTAAATTCTAGAGCCCTGCAAAGTGGTTACTGTGCTTTAAAGCATGAAGATGAATCTGTACTGACTTACTTCCAGATCAATTCCTCTCAGCTGTTACTGCTTCTGGCTACATCAAAGTTAGGGTAGAAGCACCCACCCAGACTGACACCTTGGCTCAGCTTCTAGGACTGTGCGAAACTCACACCAAACTCACTGATGCTGGGCTGCCAGAGAGGCTGGAAGGGGTGTAAGGCACTGCACAGGTCCCCCCAAACACCTCTGAGCCCAGTGTATAAACCTGCAGTTTCAGTGTCTGAATCAACGCTGGCCAATACTGTGCTAACAGCAGAGGAATATTACTGTCCTACTACTACAGCTTTAAGACTGGAGTAGACAGAAATGGTACATTCAGCCTGTAGGACCCATTGGAGGCCTTGTGCCCCAAACTGGCCAGACTGGTGTCAATTGGTCATTGCTGAGCACACCTGGGCACAGAGAGCAGAAGAATTTCACTTCAGCTTAGGAAATCCTGCTGCCACTGGAATCAACAGTACCAGTGACTGACATGGATGCTGATGTGTTTTGAGCTGTCACACTCTCCCACTCCATTTAGACCAGTTGGAAGGGTATTTTATTTCTTTGCACCTTTGTCCCTAAACATCTGAACCCCGAGCCACAACTTTCATTATAGGAATAAAAAAGATGCCTCGTGTTCATCAGTACCGGCTCAAGGTGGCTTTCAGCGGAGATTTAAATACAAGCTCACCACCAGCTGCCCAGCTGAGTCCTCTTCTGAGCTCTGAGACTAATTTCTGAAACCACTGAGAGGATTTTATCCAGGATCTATTAGCCACTGTACAGCAGGAGGTACATTATCATGGAACAACAACTTGCAAGGAAATAGCTCAGATTTACAGTGCAACTGAACAGAGTGGGAAATTAAGTAGTCCCAGGTGTAGCCTGAGTAAGTTCCTTGTAACAGGAAGCAAAAAAACACCTGAGTGAATAGCTCCAGGAAGGTGAGCATGTCTTTCACTCATATTCCTATTTAATATTAAGAATTGTATATTCTTTTCAAATTTTTACCCTAGTCCCATGGGTATACAACAAACAGGCTTTAACACACTATATACATGGATAGAAATGTAAATGCATTTGCAACTAATATTTTACAGATATAGAAAATTACAACCCTCTAAGTGAACAATTCTTTACCAAAATATTTATGTGCTGTATGTTTTTACTACTGTCAAATACTACTTAGTCTAGAATACACAGAGAAATATCACTATGTGTGTGGATCATAGTCCTGCAGTGCCTTGAGGACGTGATGCTAAATGTTTATGAGTGTTGAAAACTCAATGAATTGAGAGGTCTGGGTGACAAAACTCTGGAGCAAAAACCAGCAGGAAAAAAAAAGGGGGGGGGGAACCAACCAGCCAACCAATCAAACAACCAAAAGAACCAAAAAGACACAGCCACAAGCTCTAGTGTACCAGTCAAAATAAAATAAATATAAAATGGGAATGATATCAAGCATGTACAGCATTGTGCACTAAAGATTGCATTACGTGGCTGAGCAAATACTGTGAAATACTCCCAAGAGCTCTTCACCCTTCCTGTAGTGCCATCAGCATCCTTGAGTAAGGTTCAGGTGGAGATCCCCACCTGTAGGAGAAAGCAGCAGGAACACCTGTATTGTGACACTGCTTTGGGGAGCTGCTGCTCTCAGCCCAGGCAGGGAGGGGAAATCTCTGTGTGTTGCTTTCCTTTTCCACCTCACAGAGCTCACCGGTGATTCCTAAACTGGTGCAGATCTGGGAATACCCTGCACTGGCAGGAGAACCAGCAGCACTTATCTCTGCTTGCCTAGAATCACCCAGAAAACAAATCTCTGTACTGTGTAACATCCGAGTTTTTAGGGCTGCAGCTATGAAAGCAATACCCTCCAGGACAAAGCAGACTGACTAAAACCCAGGTGCACGTAACCAAAGTGCCTCAGTGCAAAGGCATAATCCCTTGACTTCTTGGTACAAGGCAAAGTGTAGCCCAAATGTCTCTTTCTATAAAGGAAATCTGGGAAGTGGGCAAACCTGCTGTGTCTGTGTCAGTGGGAGACCCCTGCACAGGGCCAGGGAAGCCAGGCAGGAACACACGGTGCCTCTTCCTCCAAACTCATGTTCTGTTATCAGGGATGAAGGTTCCCACCATGGGAAGATGCAGCTTCAAAGCATGGAATGGCACGAGTCGAGACCACAGCAGCTGTGTGTGACAGTCACAGAGGTCCCAGAAAGAGCCCCAGCGCTCCCAGTGAATTTGTGGAGATGCCCACCGAGGGATGAGGGGGTATCATACCTGCTTTAGGTCACAGATTTTTTCCTCAGGGTCTCTGCATTTCTAAAGCCGAGTTCTGTAAGTGGGCAAGTTCTCACTGGTGCTATTACAATATAATTTGCATACAAACCGTTAAAAACAAACCTATTACAAGCTATTTATGTACATAATATATGAAATTCCTCCACTGCATCTTCATGACCTTGACTGTTATCTGTCCTGCCTCTCTTAGATAATTTGAATTTGTACAGGAATATTTTTCATCCTCCAACTATTTTTCCCTGCCTAATACTAAAGCACTAATGCATCTGAGGTGCCAGCATGGAGTTGATATGTGCACTGAAACAAATTTACCCAAGGAAAAATCAAAATTTTTGATCTGCACATCATGTAGAATCTCATCTGCAGTGCCAAGTACATAACAAAGTTAAATACAAGAGACATTTCTTTTCCAAGTCTGTGTTCCAAACCTCATTGCACTCACTGCTCCAATTCCAAGTTCTGTGCAAGGCAGCAAGCAAACCCTGCACAATTATCCTCTGGAAATAAGCTCAGTTGTATTTAGAGCAAAGGAAAGTACCTGTGGGATGAGCATCCTCAGCTGGATGGAGGAGCAATGCCTCTGTGTATTGGTAGTGAGGCTGGTTGTGAAAAGAAGCCTGTTTTGTAATGTGATTGTATTTGTGAAAATGTTCACTGCAAATGCTGCTTTTGTGTGCTGACCCCTTAAATGCAATTACTGGCTATGATTACAGCTCAGATTGGTAATGTTTTGTGTTTATCCTTTAGGAAATTAGTCAAGAACAGAAAACTAGATGGAATCTAGCTTCTTACTGAAGCTGAGAGGTAGTCTGCTTTGGGTTGACATAAAATGCTTCTTTACATCAGCCAACTCGCCAAGGGAATTTTGGATGGCAAAAGACTTAATAGGCATTAAGGAAAAAAAGTGGATCTATAAAATAAATAAATCCCTCCTGAGTAACCAGAACAGTGTCCAGGCCAGACTAACCCACCACAGTTTCCCCTTCTACTGCGGCAAAATTAGGTTCTTTGGCAGAAGAGCTGAGCAAGTCCATTCACACCAAAGGTTCCCTCATGGACGGGGCATTGTCTGGATCCCAGCACTTGCATCTGCTCTTATGCTTCATCAGGGCTGCAGCAGAGAGCGTAGGGAGAGCATCCACATCTGTCACTAGGGCACAACAGTCTCTTGGAGAAGCCATCCTTTGGGTGGAATTCCAGATGGACCCTATTCCCTGCCAGCCTGGAACAAGCTGTGGTGATGCAAACACTGTTACACACACGGGGCTGTGCCTTGCAGGAGTAGTGATGAACATGAACATTGCAGATTTACATGTAGGGACATCCCAGAGAGCCTCTGGCAGAGCTCCCCTGTGTCTCTACTGAGACTGTTTTACTTTAAATGTGATACACCCAACAGTCTCCTGCCGTGCCTTTGCCAACTGGGATCCTCCAGGGATGCCAAAATTTAAAGCAACAGTAAGCAGACAAAAAAGCAGAAATGCTGATTCAAAGACATGCCCCTGTGATAGCACAGATGTTTTACTGTCATCCCATTCTGATGCTTTTGGAAGTCACAGAACTTCCTCATCACAAGGAAGTCAAAGGCCTTGCTCAGGAGTCTGGTAACAGCTCCTTACATGTGGTTCCCAGTACTGTAATGCTGTCGGTAAAAGTCTGAAGTGCTTCCATGTCACATTCAGCCTGTCAGATTAATGATACATTTAAAGCTCTGAAACTCTTGGGAGACAGCAAGGAGTAACTTAAAAATAAGCACAATGGGAGTTAATTTCTGCAGCACGAAAATATCGCATCAAATTGTAGTTCCACACACAATGCAGGTACTCTCAAATGCTTGGGATTGCTCATCATGGCAAAGCATCTACATATGGCAGATAAGAAGCAGCTGAAAGGGAAGAACTTGGCTGCTCGTGGGCTTTGCAAGTCAGGGCAGTGGTACAAAATGAGGATACCTAGATAACGAATTTCCTGTTCACAGTTCAGAGCAGCCCCATTCCAAAGGAAGAACCCCTCCTACAGAACTGCTGCTAAGAAACCTTGAGTGAATCAGCCTCAGACACATCCTGTCCAGGGTATAAGACGTATTCTGACAGAAGTTCTAAAACCCACATTGTTAATGACAGAAAATGAGACTTTATTGAAGTCTTTTTCCATTGGTCTCTACCTGTGAGACTTTATGCTGGGTCCCAAGGCGTTTCCTATTAGACAACCATTTAAGCACTGCAAAAATCACTGAGAAAACCCAGCAGGAACTCCTTGGACCACATCTTTCAGATGTTTAAAACAGCCTAGTTTAGCTTGGAATCCAATATTCACTATTCCCTGGAAGGATGGAGGAGGCCACTCTATAACATCAATAGTACAGTCTCTCTGTCATTTAAGCAATTACTTCATTTCTCTTGCTACTGTCTGGAAAACAAATCCTTCAGCAACGATGGATCTGAGTTTTGTGCTGTATCAGTCAGGACTTTAATCCTGTTGTTTTCTCACTCAGACTCTACCTTGCTGCTCTGCATATTACAGCCAAGGTTGATCCCAGAGGTCATTGTTTTAATCAGCATTTTAAAATCTCTGTGAATGGAAAACACTACATCAAGTGTCAGGGCTTTTTTCTCTCTTGTTTTATTTTTTCCCCTTTTTAAATAAAGTGATGTTCTGTTTCTTTAATAGGTTTAGTTCTCACCAATGCTCAATTCTTACTCATTTGTTAAGTCTAATTAGTCAGTATTCAAATGTGCCATGCATTAATTTGGCCACTGCTCAAATACCACACAGATTTCATAGGAAAATGGATTATTTGAATTTTAAACACAGTCTGTTCCGCCAATTCTGACATATTAAGCAACCTCACAGACCATTAGGGCTATAAAATGCCAGTTGACCTAACAGCCTACAACAGTAGGGAGTGAACAAACCTATTTATGTTATTAACTGATGCTCTGAAGTGAGAGCTACACACACTGATCCGGTATCATTTGGTTTCTCCAAGATTTGGGTGAAGCCCAGATATTTGGCTACTTCAGCCTCAGCACAGAACTGCTGGCCATTAGACACAAAAGCAGAACCTCAAGATTCCCCAGAACCAGGACTCACTCCAGACTTCTCTGGCTGCAGCCACAGATCATCCTGCCTGCTTCACCTGTTTAATATGATAATTAAGTCATTTTAGCTAATGGGCTTTAAATACATCGTTTAGGGTAGTCTAGACAACTGCTTAGCATTGTCATCAGAGCAAGGAGGGATCTTCTGTACTTCTGTGCCAATTTGTGTTGGAGAAAAGGCAGAGGCTGATCAGAGCTTGAGGTAATCAGTTAAAGAGAAGCCTAAGCCCCCACTCCTCCTCTCACTGGTGGATGCTGCTGTGAAGTTTACCAAGAGTTTTTGCCTTCACTTGGAACACTTAAATTCTCCTTTTAGAGCTGAGGGAACAGTTGGATACACAAGCCTTTCCAGGTTCCCCCACTGCCTCTGGCACACAAATCTGTGGCCATTAGCTTGTCTAGACAGGGATGTTTGGGTGGTAGCTGGGCCACTGACGTTAGCATAGGAAAAGGAAAGTGCATTTGAACGCAGGCATAAAAGTCTGCTCTGCCTCTGCTAATGCACTTCAGCGGCCCAGCACTGCCACTGTCCCTTCAGCCAGTCTAGACAAGGCCACAGGGACTCTGGGATCTGGGCTGAGCACTCAACTTACATCTCCTAGAACTGCAATAGCTTTGTTGTAATTCAGCACGACAGCAACCTGTGAAATATATGTTTCAGGGTTCAAATCAGGGTTAGCCCGACTCCTTTGGCAACACTTCCTCCAAGTAAGTGCAGAAGTTACAGGAGAAAAGCAAATCCACCCAAACCATGGCAACAATCCAGGACAAGGATGACTAATAAAATCACCTTAAGGTGAAAAAACACAGGACTGCTGAGATCTTGGTAAATAACAAGCTCTGCGATTCCACCACTGAAGCTTCCATAAGGCAGCAGTGCTCAGAAATGTGATGGTATCCTCACACTGGGCAACAGCAAATGGAAGGGAACCTTCCAGCTCTGCCTCTCTACACAGGGTCAGAACACCACAAAGGACTAGAGCAAAGTGGGGTTGTTTTGGCTGCCGTAGTTTTTAAGCATCACTGACTTGGTAGTTCTCAAAATGAACATGGGAGCAGGCAGAGAAGGGACTTGGCAAATCATCCACAAAACCTTTCGCAACACTGCCCTGGCAATGGGATCAGTTCCATCCATCAGCATGATGTGAAAACTGATGAACTTCTTCAGGTTCTACAGACCCAGAGATGAGAAAATAAAGGATTTCTCTTTTAGTCCAATAGTGAAATTGCACATACGTGTGAAAAATTGAGGGGTGGGAGAGACAAATTTTCAGAGTGGGGAGGTGGAGATATAGATTTGCTTTGGGATAAATCAGGTTTTTCAGGTACATAGAAAGAGCCTGTAGCTTTTGACTGAAGAGCTTTCCAGCCCAAATGAAGTATTTTACTTTACCTTTGTAATATGCAAGACTTATATAATTCTTAAATTTTTTTCCCCATTTCAAGCTTTATATTTCTTAAGTGAAAGTCAGTTTTTGAACTGGCAGTCAGGGCAAAATGCTTTGGTATTTTAAAAGTGCTGTCCTTTATCCTTCTGAGTTAAAATTATTTGCAAACTGCTTCAAAGGCCAGCATATCTGCTCAGGCATGTAGTGCTGAGCACGGCCACGGTGTTTCTCATTGCAGTCCCAGCCATCTGGGATTAAGGCACAGTGTAGTACAGACATATCTGTTGTATTCATGTCTGATAACCTTTTTTAAGTTATCAAGGACTTTGAACACTCAGTATCTAAGGACACCCTTGCAATTTCTGGTTTGGTCTGTTTTAAAACTTCTGGTCAGCACAACAGGATTAAGAAACCCGAATTTAAGAGGAATGACAGAGAATGGCTAAAGCTCCCAGTGTTTGAATACACCCCATTGTGTCTTTACTGTCCAGGATTTTCCACAAGAACTGTCCTTCCAGTACGGTCTTTATCTGGATATAACTGAGCTGGTAAGTGGCAAAGAAGAACCTGAGGAGCTCTGTCTGATCACTGCAGCAGAGATTAAACTAAAGCCATTGTATCACAGGTCACTGGGTTTTCTTTCCTCAGGTACTGGATGCAAAGCCTTCACTAATGAGTGAAAGCCCAACTTCTGTTCACAAGGAGAGAAGACACCAAGGGTTTGGTGGTTATTTCCAAGAAATGGACAATGACAAGACAGCAGAGCCATCACTTTGTTGTGCTGCTGTGCCTGACTGAGAGAAGCTTTGCACTGCCCCAGAAGATGGGATGGGGAGCAAGCCACTGAGTTACTGCACCTTCCAGAGCTCCGTGTTCTCTCATCTGTGCATGGCTGAGGCACAACCCACAGCTTTCCCCTCAGCACCACTCTGAGCTGCTCCGGGATCAATGTCCCCATGAACTGTAAGGAAAAATGCACTTTTCAGGGCAGAAGAGAGACTTGTGAGAAGTCATTGGGAGACTGAAATGCACAGAAGGCAATGGCTGAAAGCAACTGCAGCCCCTGCAGGCCTTGTTGGACACCTCATCAGCAGTGGGCTGACCCACGGCCTCTCTGCTGCTGCTGCTGCTGCTGCTGCTGCCCGCCAGCAGCCGACCCTGAGGTGCCACCGCACCTCTGCCCGAGGAGCAGCTCATCAGAATCACAGAAATACTGGGTTTTCCCTTACTCTCTGCCTATCAAGAAGCATTTGGGAAAGTTGATGGAAGCAAAAGAAAAAACATCTTTCCCTTCAGAACAATCTCAGCAGGAGCCTTCTGGGTCTCCCTCTGAGAACTGGTTTTGTCATACACTTAACGACTGGGGAACCACACACTGCAACAGGCAAAAGGCAACAAGCAACACCCTCCACAACTTAAGACACGTCCAAGCTTCCGTGCTGTTGCCAGTGCTGCAGAAGATCTGCCTCTCAATGCATCCACCATCCAGACCCCATCTGGGAAGCCTGTGGGAAGCAAAGGCAGACAGTCAATTTGACTGTCACTCACTCAGACAAATCAGTTCCAGAATGAGTCCAGAGCTTAGATTTCTAAACTGCTTTCTCCATTGTCACCAAAACCTACTTTTCAAAAAAGACTTGCCAAGGCTTCAAATCTTAACCAAACTAATCAATCTAAATGATGAAATTGGAAAAAATAGAAACTGAAGAAATCTTATAAAGCATAAAGCTGTTCTACCACACAGGCAGATAAGGCCACAAGTATAGGAAATACACTTTGCTGTCTGAAGGGGAAAAATGATGAGCTATGGGATGTGTTTTTCAATAGACAATCAAGTTTCCATTACCCTTGTCATTCACAGGTCAAAGTTATCAAAACTCTACAGCAAAAAGGAAAGAGATGCACCTGTGCTACCAGAGAGTGAAGGATGAGGACAAAAATAGAAAACCAGAGGCAGAGAGGCCTTTGACATTCCTCAGGAGAGAAAGGCTTTTTCAATGATTTAAATTAAAACTGTGCAAAGAGAGCACTTTGCTGGTAAGCGAAGACGGACTGCTGCCATTAGCATGAACAAACTTGTCTGACACATTTTGTCTGCAACCCTTTGCTGTGACAGAGAAGGCAGAACCTCGCCAGATTGTTGTGGCTAAAAAATTATAAATCACCAGAAGAGTGGTGAAATGAAGTAATTTAAAACTATTTTTTTTTTTAAATCCACTTACCATTAAGGATTCAACACCAACACATATTTCCTTTATAGAAACAGGGAAAAGTTTCTTTTTGCCTGACTTAACGTACTGGGTTTGTGTAGCAAGGTTTTGGTAGCAGGGGGTACAGTATGGCTTCTGTGAGAAGCTGCTGGAGAGTTACTGTGTCTGATGGAGCCACCGCTGGCCAAGGCTGAGGCAAACAGCCTCACATTCAGCCCAGCATTTGACCCAATACATTTGATACCAGCAAAGGGCATCGGTTGTCTCTGATCCATGTTGGTTCCACACTGAGCAGCAGAGCAGGCAGAAGCAGGACAGTGTCGGGTGCAGGCCTGGCCAGGAACAATGACTCCTCTGCATTTTCCATGACCGTCTCACCCTTTGGACTCCATGGCAGCTGCTGACTTAGCCAGCCAGCCACTGCCAGCGTTGAACACTGCCAGGTACCAGAAGGCTTTACACTCTCAAGCGAGTTGCTTCTCTCTTCCATAGCAACAGCAGCATTATTTCCCAAACTGAATTTGTCCAGCAATCCAGCCTGGATCTAACACTGTACCCTGTATGTGACAGTACACCATTCCATTGCCAGAACACCCCCTAACCACTCCAGCATGCTTAATGATGAACGAAGCGCTAAATTTCTTCGCAGTTAAACAATTGAGGCAGATATTGTATGACATGAGGGTTGAGAGTGTATTGAACTTGTACCAGGCCACGGCTTTCCCCTGTTTGCATGGCCAGGTGTGCCATAGAGGTGTCCAGCACACACCACATCAGCGTGGTTTAACAGTGATTTAATGGAGTTCCCATCAGTGTGGTGCAATCCTTTCCCGCAGAGAGGAGAGCAGAGACAGGCTAGATAAGCATGTTTCACAAGGAAACAGGAGTATTTCCACCTAACTTTGTTCTTTAAATGTGTGTGAAGACATAAACTCTTGGTGTTCTGGAGGAGGACAGCTGTTCCTCCCGTGCCATGAGCAGCTGTTCCTTAGGGAGTCAGCAGCTCCCCAGAGCACCCTGGTACCTCTCCAGCTTTCAGCCTGCTTCCTGCTGGGCACTCCATTCATATGTGATTCTGTTCCCTTCAGGGCAGCACCCATATTCCCTCTGAAGTGAGGGAGCGATGAGCACAAGCACTGGGTGCAGGCCTAAGTCCATCAGCCCAGCAGGCACCGTCTGCCCGGAGCAAGGGGCACCCCTGGAGAGGGGCTCGGCTGGAGAACGGTCCTGACCATCGCTATCAGAGTCTCATGCAAACCCCTCAGGATCACAACCGCAGAGTCTGAGGAAGGCAGAAGTTTAACAGTAATGGGAGAAAAGCTGAGGACTATCTAGATGTTCCAGTGCTCTGGATGTCAAAGATAAAAAAAAATACTTGCAATGTATTAGAAATGTTAGTTCAGCTGGGTCAGCTGTGACACTGAAGTCAATCATCGGCGTTAGCATGACAAATTACCAGCAACTCTTAGATTGTTAATTCTCCTTAAGGTCTCAAATGTCCATGGGTGATGGATTTGACCCCAGCCCCACTCTGTGCAGGGGTTGATACCAGCTTTCACCCATAAACTAATCTCAGAAACCTAAACCAAAAAACTATAGAAAAAAAATTTGATTAAATCCAACAGACAAATCCATAAGAATGATGAGCTGAGCTGTGCTCTACAATGAGCCCCTCCCTTCCTGAGCTGAGCTTTTCAATAACAGTGAAGATTCCTGAAATCTAATTTTTTTATTATTATTATTAAGATGCTGTCCAGAAAATAACATTTAAAGCTGGTGTCAGTCACTGGAGTTGTTTGGATCACTTCTGAAAGAGCCTCATGCAGCAGAGTCCAGTATTTCGGCAGTCAGCATAACAGGTATTACATGAGAGCTCAGAAATCAGTTTTTTCCTGTGATCTCATCCCCCTGATGAACAAACCCTTTAATTAACCAAGCAGTGCAGTTGGCTCACTCCTGTAGCAGCACCACTCCCTGACTGTGTGAAGAGAAGCTGCTGCAGAGTGGATGAGTCCATTAAAGAAGGAGAAAACTGCCCTACAACCTTTCAGGGAGATTATACAACTGCATCAAAGTTAAATTGACATTAATCCAATTCTCATTTCACTGTTTGCCAACAAAAGCTCATGTGTGACATGGAACAGTCTCTTCACTTTTTAACCAAAGTCTGGAATGCAAATTCAATTTTTATTTTCTCTTTGGTCTAACCTTAGAGGAAGCCTGCAAACGTCATTCTTTCAGGTTTTAATTCACTAGTGGTCTCCTGAGGCACCAGCCTGGGTTGATCCCCTTCCCTGCCAGGTGCTGGGGTCACTCCTATAAACTGGACGGGGCTACTGCTCTGCTCCCCAAAAACTTCACCAACAGAGAGCCATCGGTTTCCTTCCCGTGCGCTGGGGATCACTGCGAGACCTTCCAGCTCCCTTCCCCAGCCACAGGTTTGTGTCAGCGGGGACTCTGGGCGAGTCCTAAAGCGGAACAAACAGCACGCCCGAGAGCGCTGTGGCTGTGCTGTAACTCCTCGCACACGCGGCACAGGCTCGATCTGTTCTCTGCAGCTTCTTCCCTCTTGCTCTGGGAGTTCAGAGCACAGCCTGGGCAGGGAGAAGCAGCTCGATGAGCGTGGCAGGAACTCAGCGAGGTGGGCACCAGCCCTTCACCGCAGCCCGGATGAAGGTGCCAGCGCAGCCTGCCGTGGGGGGAAACGATACCCAGCCAGCTCCTGGTTTGCCCCGTTTTTGAAACCAGTGCGAATGTGACCAGTAGGGAGTTGTCAAACCTTCAATATTTAATTTAGGGCACTATGATAAGACTCAAAATTAAGCTGGATCCAGGGCAAAGTAATTAAAAACATGACTAGGGAATGGTCCTACTCGCATCTGCCTCGGGCACCTTAAATCTGCCGCAGAAACACGTCAGCGTCCTCCCTGCGGGATGCAGAGCGACCCTCCTCAACAGCGCATGATTAGAGACTTTGAAGCTGTAAGAGCTACATGAATGCCAGAGGGAATCTTTTTGTTCATCCCGATGGCATTCACTGCAGGGATTATCGCTAGGAACGCAAATGAGGCGAGCATGGGTGCAGCGACAGTTTGTAATCTATTCTGATGTCTTTACATCCCCTTCCTGCTCGGAGCAGCCCTGCTGCCTGTCTCCACTGCCTGATAACAGCAGGAGCGTTCAGTCTTCTGTTTTAATCTACACAGTTGTTAAAATTCACTTTTCAGCAATTACCTGACATAAGTTTTAGGAGAAGTTTGGGGTTGTTGTACCCAGCCAGCTGATCAAAGCCGCAGAGTCAGAGCCCTAAAGTGCTCTGGGCTCCTGTTGGACTCGGAACGATATTTCCCTTCAATAGCCTGAGCAATGGTAGAATATTCGTAAGTTGTCCGTACAGAACCAAAACTGAAAATTCATTCCTGGTAATTCTCTCTGGAGAGGACCTGCCTCACACAAACCATAAGAGACTCCTCAGCTGATACTGCTTTCCACCAAAGCAGTATCAGACCTATTTGCAAACTCTAGACAAGTGCAATGGTTTGAACAGGGAGCATTGTCTATCTCCACTAAGCAAGAAAAACACAATAAACTTGGCATCTTGTCTTAAAAAAAATCCAGGAAGGCTGGATTCTGGCACGTTTCCCCAGCCAGCAGCACCTTCCCTCCTGCTGTTCAGTGACAGCACACACAGAGCAGCGTCCATCAGCCAGTGCACGCGGGAATTGTTGGGGAAAGGCTGTTTCAAGGGCGGTTTCAAGCTGAAGTAGAACACCATGTAAACCCCAGTTATCTGTTATTATTCCTTATTAGAGGAAGAAGAGCCTCTCAGTGATCACTTACACAGCGGTGTGTAACAGAACTGAAGGGCTGACTCTCAGTGCAGTCAGCAGAGCACAGCACGTGCACCAGCCCCTTCACAGTGCTCCAAAATGGGAAAGCACATCCCAGCTCCTTGTCCAGGTGCAGAGGGGACACAGAGCCTATGGGACTGGGAAAAGTCCTATTTTCTTTTTATGTTACCCAGTTCATGCCCTGCCCACACTTTAAGGACCTTGCTGTCATTCAGAAATGAAAGCATTTTGATGGGTGTGCGCTTCGTTACAGAAAATCATGCTCAGAGCAAGTCCATGGTAAACCACATGGAAAAAAATTATTTGCAGGAGAAGAGATTCCCAAAGCACCCCAGCCAGCCCTGCAATTATTCGACAGCTACTTTGGGGAGAAAACGGAGCTAAACAAAGGCTGCAGTACCTGCAGTGCTCTCACTTACAGCACAAGTTAAACATGTTACAGAAAATGGGCCTGTCAGCCAAACAGGGATTTCAGGCAATATCTTAATTCCCAAAAAACAGTCTATTGACAGTGATTTACATGTGACAGGAAGGCTCCCAAGCAGATGGGAAGCTGGCAGGCTGTTTGGATAGCTGCAATCCAAGGAAGATTGCCACTGAATGCTCCAACAGTTCTGTAGAGCAGAGACAAACTAAATATGCAAACTGTAAATGTAATTAAAAGGACTGAAGGGATTGGTTAGGAAGGGAGAATGAGAAGGGCTTGAAAGGTATATGTGGAAATATTTAGGCTAACACGTGGGATTTGTATGACAACATAAAGAAGGATGAGTATCAGACAAAGAATAAATTTATGGGGAAATCCACAAGGCTGTTTACTAATGCCACCAATATACTTAGCTAAGACAATTAAAAGCTATAAGCTGACATGCCATTTAAGGAAAAAAGATTATAGGAAATAGCCTGGCATCAGCAAAGAATAAATTGGTCCAGTATACATTTCATGAGTAAGTCTCACAAACATACACACACACACACACACACTCTCTCTCTCTCACACTCCTCCTTTGTCACCTCCACACTTACTTGGGTTCTACATTTTTAGGTCTCCCAGTTCAGCACTGACATCATAATCTCTCATGGGATATTAGGACTTGTGTCCTCAGAGTCAGCATTTAGTTCTGTCCCTCAGGAACTCATATTGCACTTTCCTCATGTGCCAGTGGGAGGAGGACTGGAGTGGCCATCCTGAGGGCCAGGTAACCCCTCACATCACAGTGTGTGCCTCAGGGCACACACCAGGTACCCCTGTGCCTGTGCAGGCAGCCGCTGCCTGGCACAGCAGCTCTGGTTTGACACCTGTTGCAGAGGAATAGCCCAGCCCAGGGACACTCAAGGTGCTCTGCAAAACCCCCAGCACATCAGACAGCCCAGTCACAGGTGGGGCTGCTGTCACTATAGCATATAAATGACAAAAAATGCCACACCCAGAGTTTACTCTTTCAGCTGGCAAATGACAAACTGACTTTGTGCCATTCTGGGGGCACATCAGTTGTCCTCTGCATCGTCCCGCTCCTTAGGGGTCACTTTTACAGTACACAGAGAACAGAACTGAGTGCCAGCCATGTATGACTCCCAGCCCCCTGTTATGGAAGAGATGGTGTAGAGGTGGCCTGTGGGATGTGCCTGCAGAAGCACACGGCAGCACAAAGGAGCACATGGTGGCTCAGAGAAGTTTGTCTCCCCAGACCCTGGGGGGAGGATTGTTGGGCTACACTGTGTGCTGGAAGAGAGATTGGGCCTTGTCGGCCGAAGAGAGAGCCTCGTTCTCAGAGCCGGAGGTGACCCTGGGATCACAGCCAGGTCACCGGGGCTGGGCTGAGAGAGCATTGTGGGTTTCTGGACAGTGTCAGCCCTATGAGATGTGATAATTGCAGTTTCTGGCCTTGTAAGGTATTGTTTACCTTTCACCATAATAGGCAATGTCTGGGAAATACCCCAGGTGATTGGGGACACTGAGGTGAACATCTTTCCTGTTTATATGAGGTGATTTCCTGTTAGCTACTGGTATTTAAGGGAATTTTGGATACACAATAAAGTCTTTGCACTTTTTCCTCCATGTGTAAGAGTCCTTGCCCATGCGTGAATACTGCAGAGGAGCCTGCCGAGGCGGGTCACCCAATACAGAGACACTCAAAGGGTGTGCTGCTGACATAGCAGTGTGTGATAGGTCGTGTCAGTGTATAAAATAAAGCGATTCAGTCTCCCTGCCGCGCTGGGTCCATGTTTCAGTCGCCGACACCCTGTCTAAAGGGGAGCTCCTCTGAGCCAGGCCCCTGCAAGCAGGGACAAACAAACATTGAAGGCAAAGGGGGCAGAAACCAGTAATGCCCCTGGGGCTGTGGAGGTTAACAGGAAGCAGTGCTCTCTTCTAAGCACCGCTAAGGTCACCCCCAGCACGACAGACAGCTGTACATTTCATCTACAGGTTTTGTATTCCAGATGAAGCACGCACAGACCAACAACTTCAAAGCACAGCTAACAACCAACAACTTACCAGCACCACCACTGAGTCCCTTCAGCATCTTCTCACAGCTGGAGAGATGCATTTCCTGACAGAAGCTTTATTCTCTTCCCTCGCAGGACTGTTCTTTGTTCCATGACACTTCTTACACCTTCTGTCTGACACAGTGGGCCAAGAGCTCAAAGCCCTTTGATTTCTTACTTCTCTATGGATACTGAAATCCGATTAATGCTTCAGGGGGTTTTGTATATCTAAAACCAGCCCTGAGCATCCCAATACGTACCTACTGCTGGAGGCTGAAGTCAATGAGATCCTGAGTGTGCCCAACCAGAAATGTTTCCTGCGTGGATCAGCTGCAGCAGAGTATTTGTGATTTACAATAAACCCATTACTACTAAGGCAGACATGCACACAGGAAATAACAAAAAACCCAGCTAAAACACTGTGACCTCTTACAAGACTTAGAGAACTGCCTGTACTTGAGACAAGACAAAAATTAAGTTGCAGTGGTCTAATTTAAAATGAGAGAACATCTCATTGTTATTAAAGGCGTCATCAGCATCATCAGTCACCTGTAGCATTTAGAGCACCTATGAAGCAGCAAATAAGGCTGTGTGAGCACCTGTGCCTTTATAACCCTTTCCAAAGTTAGCATTCGATAAGACAGTGTTTGATAAAATTTTAAAATAGGAGTAATGCAAGTGCAACATAAAGTGATTGATGCACTAAATGCAGGTGAAGTACATTGCCCAAGTTTACAAGTATGTAAAATATGTAATATATGTATTAAAAAGCTGCACTTCAGTTTCAGCAGTTTTCCTACAAATTCAATGCTGAATACCCTGAATATTCCTGCTACACCCCTACTAAGCCAAGGAGATTGGGATGCTGCAGTGGTTGGAGTGTGGATGTCAGTGACCAGAGTGTAACATCCATCTTCTGTTTTCTGCTGTATAAACATAACATAGAATTATTTTTGTGGAACTTGTTGGAGGTGACATGCAATTAAATGACACATTTAATGTCCCTGTCTGGCAGCACTCTGAGAAACTGTTTTAAGGAGAATGTCCTGTATTAAATGCACTGTAATAAACACAGTGAGTCTCTCAGCTGGAGCTTCTCAGTGACACAGAGAATCCAGAGCTGCCACTCCAGCAGGGCTAGGCCAGGAGTTAAACCAGGCCTTTGTCACCCAGGTGAGGAATTCTGACCCTAGAGAGCCCCAGACAGAGAGTCTCACACAGAGATGTTAAACTATCACTCCCCTTGGCTGGCTGGGAGCGTGTGGCTCTTTCCCTCCCTTACAGCCAGGTCAGTGTCTTTAAAAGCAGGTGGATGTATTTGTATCATTTCAAGGCTTTTAACCACAGAACAGAGCAAGACTCTTTGTTTTTTAAAGCAGGGTGCTGAATGACGCTGGGCTTGGCTAATCTCCCAGCAGACATGAGGGTTGTTTACTCTTGACAGACTGAGACACACTACAGCACCTGTGGAAAAGGCTCTTCATTCCTGTTCCATCTTTCCACGTAGGTAATTCCCTTTCTCCTTCAGATCACTACATGTATTTCTAAAATTAACACACGCCCTTTATTGTGTATTTTATCCTGTAATTCAGAAAATGGGCTTGTTGCCACTGAAGCTCTACAAAATAAACCTAAAGCTGATTTTCATCAAATGAGACATTTAGGAGCAGGAGATATGCTGGGCCAATAGACCCTTCTCTGTGTTCCCTGTGTCCCTGCTGCTGTCACAGAGGGACAGATGGCCCATTTGAGCACCACCAAGAACTCAGGTAAGAGTTTGCTTCGCTCCAGCTCCAACTGTTTGGAAGCAACAGTCAAGAGCCAGTTCCATCTACCTCCCCCCAGTTAATGTGATCAGATTTTCCCAACTCCTCTGCATGATATCTCCATCCTGTAGGAATGCTGGCCTTCCCTTCCTCAGCTGAAGAGACAAAACATTCTGGAACACTCAGGATGTCTTTAGGTAACTCCTGGGGATTGTTGAATGAATTTTCCAGTGGTTAAATCCATATTCTCATATGTGTCAGAGTAATTTAAAGTGAGATCTTGCACCTTGTTCAACCAGACCATGACAACATAAAGCAACTCAATGTTAGTCTCAAACTGTACATCATTGCTGTCTATCAGCAGTTTTTGTAGATATTAACAAAAATTCCTATTTTCACTGAAGTTTTGCAGCATCTTCAATCAGGGAAGATGGAGGAATAGTTCTATCAGATCAGAGAAAAAGTAGTCTCTTGCCTCAATCAGAGACCGCCTGGAGTCACTTCAGGAAAAAATGAAAGAAACTGTACAGGGTTTAAAGCTACTGCCTAGTTTTAGAATAAAACACTTCCCTAAGGATCTTTAAAGTAACTTTCATTCATGTCAGGGATTCTTTTCTTGTTGCCCACCAAAAACCTTTGGAAATGTTTATTTGCACTGAACACAGCACTGCTGGGCCATAGGAAGGTGTCCCATGGGTAGAGCAGGTACAGATGTATTTTACAGCTATTCCACTGGCTCAAGTCAAGCTGGAGTCCAGTATCTCCTCAGGGCTGTATTTTGTGTGTGTACATGTTAAACACCAGACTGCAATGTTTTATGTACCCATAAAATTATAATTCAGTCAGTAACGGATACTTATTGAACAACATCCTGATTTTATAAACAGACCTAAGTTGTCTCCAAACTTCCTACCCCACTTCAAAAAGCAGTGTCACAGACATCACTTTTTACAACCAAACCCAGCCCGTGGTTACCACAAGGTGTGAAGTAAAGCAGTGTTTGGGCAGCAATTATAACATTCCTCATTGTTACCTATAAGCATCACAGGAATGCAAAGTGATTTGATCTAAGGAAGAGGCAGCGCAGGATTCCAGGTAGAGTTTAGCAGAAATTTATTTCATGAAAAGCTTCATTAACCTGAATTGTTTTACATCTCATTAGCTTCAGACACTCTGGTTTAGCATATGTTCACTTCTTCCACTTCTGCACTCCTTCCTCCTCTGTCAGATGGTTCCTGAGTGCTTTGCTATATACCAGCAGTAGCTCCCACCACTACTGCTGGACACTGCTCTGGTAAAACATGCTGATTCTGGAAATACTTCAGCTGGCACTAAAGCCTTCCAAGGGAAGGCTGAAACAAGCATTCTTGGCTACAGAAAATTAATTTTTCTAAAGTTTAAATTTACTTGCCATGCTGGATAGGGCTCTCTTCCACATCCCTCATGACACAGGATCTAGTCAAGAAAAATTGGTGAAACCTCCATGTCCTGCAGTCCCAGAGATCACACGCTGCAGAGACAGAGGCCATCAAATCTTTGTCCTGGCATTCCTGTGTGAAAGCCAACAGCTGCCCACCTCACTAGAGCATATCTTTTACTCAGACATGTGGCAGCCCCTTTTGTCCTTTCTGTGGATCCCTCTAATTCAAATTCCTCTCCTTTGATTTTCCCATCTTCAGCTTTCTTCCTGTTACAGTCCCAACTTCCTGTGCCCTTTCCTACTTTCAGGTTATGGCACTCTAATCATGTTAAATTCCTGCCAATCAAACCTGCAGAGGAGGAGGCTCTCTTGAGAATGCTCACCTGTTTTCTGCTGCTTTAGGCTGCAAGAACTGAGCATTTGAAATCTTTGCTTTGGTGTCTGTGGGGGTCTGACATTGGAGATGGCACTGTCTGAGGGCCCCTCACTGACACATCCCTGCACTGGTGGCTGTTACCTCAAGGCCTTTCAGAACAGTCTTCAGAAGATGAAAAAGAGAAACTGAAGAAATCTGGAGAAAAGTCAGCACTTAAATGCCATGAAATAGTCATGGCTCAGGTAGTTCATCTCAACTCATTGCAGGACACTCCTCTAGTACTAAAAGGAATAGCAAGAGAATTGAAATCTCACCTGTTCTGGCAACACTATCAGCGAATACCATTAGGGATATTTTTAATTAGGATTTTAATTATCAGCATCTACTTTGGAGCCCTCTCAAAACCCTTCTAAACAGATCTGTGCAGAGCACTTTACAGGTACATGATGCAAGGCTGGATCACAGTTCCATGAGTTCCCCTCCCTACCAGGGCACAGCCAGTTTGCTGAATGGCACTAACACTCCATTGCTCCTCTACTCTATGTTAGGAAAAGTGCTGTAAATCCACTCTGCAGCCTAAAGTGCTGGCACCACTGCCTAAGCCTAAAGGACACTGTGAACCTGTCTGCAGCTGCTGCCACAGTGTGAGCTCTGGACACTCCTCAGAGGGAAGCACTGAGCAGGGAACAAACAGCCTGAGAGTTCAAGTCAGTCAGGTTCAAATCCCAGCTCTACCCAAGACACTTCTCTGGGCTTTACTACCATTAAAAACAACCCTGTAGATGACACTGTTCCCTCTCAGTAAAATACTGCTCAGCTGGGATTTTTTCAGTTACTTACAAGTGAATTGAGTATTATACTCTTCCCTCCCTCCTATGTCATTCTTTTTTCAAGAGACACAATTTCAAAAGATGGGAGAAAACTGGAATACTGGTGCCAAAGTCCTCCTGTTGGTCTCTTCAGAAGCTGAGAACTGCTGGCATTAGCCCAGGAAAAGCAACAAAGAACAGGAGGAGTCTGGAGAGCAACTAGACTTGCAAACGTCAGAGCACTGTAGAATAAACCAAACACAAAACAGAATGATGATTGGCAGGGACAGGATGACTGTGCTGCTGGAAATGAAAGTGCTATGAATAATCAGGCACCTCTGACCCAGGAAAACATTGACTTCATTTGCAGCACAAAACTGATTGCAGATGGTATTGGGGAGGGGAATACAGCTATTCACTGTGCCTTCCCCTCACCAGAAAAATTCATTTCCTCTGTACTGTTGAGCAATGAAATGCACCTGATTGGATCTGCTGAGACAGCTGCACATAGAAGATCTGGAATGAAAAATTAAAGAGCCCATGGGGTGATGCTAAAGGTAATCCCATTAAAACAGTTGGCTGAGGGGGAAATGCACATATAATTCCTGTTTTAATAAAGAATTAAAACAAATCCCTTAAAGGAACAAATTTATTTGGACATTTCTTTGAAATCCTAATGTCATTGTTGCTGAATTGGATGCTGGATGTCAGTGCATGAACAAGGACATTTCTCATTCCCCACTGCTCCCCCTGTTTGTTCCTATTACTGCTCACTTTGTCCTGCACTTGCAGCTGCTCCCTGCCTCCCATCTCCCTGCGTGCTGGGCACACCCGCCAGCCCTCTCCACCCTGGCTCGCATCGCTGCGAGTGCTTGTTCCTGTCCAGCCTCTGCAGGGATGGGTGACAGCTTCACGTGGGGCTCTCAGCACTCCCTGCCCGCTGTGACACATTTCCCATGGCCAGGACTCCAAGGGAGAAGGGAGAGCAGCAGCAAAGGCCCATCCTTACAGCGGGCTGAGGGCCCTGGTGCTCCTGTCCTCAGCTGACACCAGAAGAGTGAGGCAGCTCCGACTGGAAAGAAGCCTGAAGATAGAGAATAACATTATCTCTCCTTAGCCCGGGTCTCAGCCTTTGGCTAGTGGAGAACAGGATGGAGCAAAGCCTGCCTGGGAAGCAAAAGCAAACAGCTCAGAATGTCCCTCTGGCAACCTCCATTGCCTTCAGCATGTCCGTGTCTGACATACACAGGTCCTTGCTGGAGCTCAGGTGTCGCAGCCCTTCTGACAGATGCTGCCTCAGAACAAATGAGTTTAAACACTGGCTTTCCAGGGCCATGAGAAAGAAAGTCCAGAGGTGAGGAGGAGGAGGAGAAGGAGGAGAAGGAGGAGCTGGACCATGCATTTAGATCTTTTTCTTGCACCTCCCCAGCATCATTGGAGGGCAGATGTTCGTCACATCAGGAAATAAAATGCGCATTGTATAGTAGGATGCTCAGCTTGGGTTTAAGGCAGGTTTGCCTAAAGAAGCAACATGTACTTACTTGTAGTTGAAGAAGTCTGCCCTGGAATTGCTGGGATAATGGAAAAGCCAATCACTTGTCAAAGTAGATTGCCACACCCATCCCATTGCCACACCTCTAAGATGTCGACTAGATCTTTCCTCACCTAAACAGGCTATTCTTTTTCGGTTAACCATTTGCATTTTATGGAACATCCGCAAATGGAAATCTTTCCCCTTTCCTCCCATACCTTGCCCTTAAAAAGAGACAGAAGTCCCTCAATTAAGCTGGCAAGTCCAGGCAATCCCAAGAAGCATGACAATTTTCTTCTCCCCCAGACGCGGATCACTGATTTCTTAAAAGCCACCAGTGTCAACACTTCAATAACAGAATCACAAAATAGGCTGGGTTGGAAGGGACACCTTCCACTGGACCAGATTGCTCCAAGCCCTGTCCAACCTGGCCTTGAACACTTCCAGGGATGAGGCAGCCACACCCTTCATGGGCAACAAGTCCTGTTGTTCTGTCATCCTCATCCTTCCAAGAGCACTTTGAGCGTTTGGTAAAGTGGAGCAGAGAACATTCACTGGTGACTGCTCCAAGTCAGGAGACACAGAGCTGGGAGCCAACGTGTTTAACCACACACACTGACCTTCGAGGGGAAGGCAGCTGCTATGACAGTAACTGCACCTGCTCCATGGCCAACGTGCTCACGGAGATGGTGGTGAATCCGACTGATTCACATGACCCGCGTGAGGATCAGGCCACACGGGAGGATCAGGCCCCACAGTGTGGGCAGGTTAATAGGGCACAGCTACTCACATCCAGTGCCCAAGGAAAACAATTGTAAAATTAGAAGTGCAGTTTTCTTTAGGAGCTCTGCCCCCTCCCTGTGCACGTCAGGAAGGCAGCTCTGTTTTCCATGACTTCCAGGCAAAGGGCCAAAGGAAGATAATTCCCTTGCTCAGGAGCTTCCCATACAATTCCCATTCAATTATTATTCCCAAATTAATTGGAAGGACAACTCGGAGAGACTACTGGCTTGCAGGGGCTTTTGTGGTAAAAATCAGATTATAAACATGGTTTTCTTGGATAAAAGATTGCCTAAACACTATCTAGCTGCCACTGAGCATCCCCTTGGTGAACATCTTGTCATTCCTAATACAAAACCCAGATAATATGTTTACTACAAAAAGAACTGGATGGCAACCAGCACTTTTGACCTCTCCTCTTCCCCGCTGTGCTCACACCCACACACCTCTCTGATACCTGGTTGTCTTTCTGCAGTGCTTCTAAAAATCAGTGATGGGGACTCTGCTCCTTTCTACTGTGATCTGCATTTTATTCCACTACTGAATGAATCCATGTTTATCCAAATGGGTTGAAGAAACACTTTTTCACCTGGTTTTACTGCAGGAATATTCTCAGCAAGAAGTCAGGATTCTTTTCCAGTTCGTGTCCTCCCTTACAGCTCTGCCTGCTTCCACCTCTGCCATACCAGTTCCAGTGACATCTTCTCTGCCCTGGGTTGTCAATATACACAAAAATGAAGTTCATGCACTGAAAATGTAACCTGCCAAGACAACAGGCTGGGCAGAAATTAACAGCTACACTATTTGCCAGATCGAAGATTAGGCAACAGTCTCAGACCTGCATTTCTTAAAGTGATGTTTTCATTAAGCAGGATAGATATTCCTGAAGAAAATGCCTACAACTAAGATTTCAAACACGGGTGCCTAAGATTAGGCTCCTAAACCCTATTTAAATCTTTAAGCAAATGGCCTGATCTTCTTGAGTGTTGATCACACAGTGACTCAGCCCACCTTTGTCAGGAACTGAGGGATGCAAGGCTCTTGGGAAAACAGGAATGAAAAAAGGAAAAAGTCAGGCCCCTGACTTTTTCCTAGGGTGCATGCTGGTAGAATTAAACAGGTAGCTTGAAGTCAGCACTTTCAAAAATTATTCCCTCCATCTTTTTACATCAGTTTCAAGCCTACTGCCCAACACATTTGATACTGAAAAGGAAATTACACCTGAATACATGAATGCATGAATTTATCTCTGAATTAAATTTAGAGAACTTTTCACAATAATATAGAAAAATATTAACTGTACAGAAAGACCCACCAGAGTGTATGAGCAGATAAAGCCAGACTTTGGTTCCACAGTGTGAGCTGAGTCCTGGGCAGGTCAGGTTTGTTCATTGCACAGAGTCTTGTTTTTAGGGAGACAGGGTGTGTTTCCCAAGCCTGCTCCAGCTCCCTTGGCAGGGTCAGGCCTGCTGGGATACAGACACATTCCAAATCTGGGCACTTCTAACAGGGCATTTAAAAAGCACCTTCCTATGATGGGATTTGACAGCACATATATTAATCTCTCCAATTACAGCCATTTGACTCTTGCAGGGTATGTAGGCAATTTACATACTAATAACAAAACCGTTAGGAAACATTAAATTACACAAAGTGAGACCCACACAATTTTGATCAGCTACACAGCATCAGGATCAAGAGCCTCCTCATATCAACCTTTGTTTCCCTTATAAGCCGAAAGCTTTCTAAGAACCTTTCCAAGGCTTTATTGGATTACAATGAGGGTAATTATAGCACTGAGATTAATCCAGTGGCTCTCTTGTAATGAAACACAGCCAGTTCTAACTACTTGAATGCCAGCCTGACTTGGCAGGGCCCCACAGACACTGCTCTTTCATGGGTTTTTTGCCTATTCCGAGGGTTGAGGTGAATGCTCCCTAGTCCCAGGTACCCTCACAGGCAGGATGGGAGAACCCAGTGCTTAAAGGAGGCCTGAAGAGTGGTTTGCAAACCAGCAGAAGGATCTCTCAAGAAAACTTTTGCCATAAAAGTTTGGGGATAATGGAGGACTTTTAGCTTTCTTAGGTATTTCAGAATTTATTTCAGCAGACACTGCACATGCATTGTATTGTGGGGAAGGGGAAAAAAAAGCAGAGGTGATGAATCTACTGCTAAGAAAAAACTAAAATCAGCTACAGCATAAATTTGGCTGATTGGGCCTTTCTGCACTCATATGATGCTGTTCTTAGGTGGAGAGTGTCTATCTCCTTCAGCTTACTTTCCATACAGGAATTCTACAGATTCTAAGCCAAGAGGACACACGTACCTAATGGTAAAGGCACCAGCTGAACTCCAGCCACTGGGCAGTGCAGGGCTATAACGGGAGACAAGTGCAGAGGAGAGGAACAAGACAGAATTCAGCCAACTATTCTGAAAAAGAATATGGGGGGAAACACCAATTTTCATTGCTGGAGTACTGACACAGGGCACCTGTGCAAGTGCTGAATTTTTCAGTGGAAGTTAGGAATGAGTTAGTCAAAAACCAGCCATCAGGGTTGGTATAGCACAGGCCCCTTGGAACCACCTCTTGAGCCTTCTTTCCCAACTTTTGACATCCATGGCTACATCAGCAGCATTATAAAGTTCACGGCTGTTCTGCAAAACAGTTTGCAAAAGACAATTCAGCTGCAGAAGTATTGAGGGCAAAGAGGAATAAAACACAAGATGTTCGTAGGAGAGAGCAGCCTAGACGGGATCTCCAAATCTATCGCCTGGGAGGCCAAGCTCTGCCATCTGCTCCTTCAGCCATGGCACAGGGAGTTCCTGAGGTGCTGTGACATCCCTTTCCAGAGCAGAGCACAGGGCTGCTGGTTTGGGAAGGAGAGAAAAAGTTACATGAAACATCTCTGGCAATTAAAATTCTGCTGACAGCAATGTCACACCACATCACTGGTGGAAGAAGTGAACCCTCTGGAGAAGTGGTTACACACCCTGGTATTGTGACTTAGACATGTCCTGCCCACTTAGTGCCTTTACAGGCATTTGGCAGAACCTAGAAATAATCACACCTCTGAAGGCAATTTTTATGCAAAGCAGAGCTCTAAAACTTGTTAAAAAATATCCCCACAAACAGCACTAAAGGTCACCTGTTCCTTCTTTGGGAATGAGGGAAGGGGAGGCAAAGATCAAAAGGATTACCTGAATGGACTTATAAAATCCCACCTTTTGGAGCTGTTTCAAAGTGCCTCTTACTCACTATTTTGATTGGAAAGAGCAAAGAACAAATGTTAAGGGTTGGAGGAGAATACACAAACAATTACAGAAAATACACATTTTGACAGCTTTTTGATTATCATTCAGTTGCTGCAAGGGACACAGATTCCCTGCAGCAGGAATGCTGCAAAACAAACAATCTCTATAACCAGCAGCTTCCAGTAGCAGCTCTTTCCAATGTAGACAGAGCAGCTGGTTTAACAACTTTTTAAAGCCCTCCATTTTTCTCTTACTTGTACTTAGCTGGAACCACAGAAAACAACTGGTATTTCAGTTGAGGCCTGAAAACCTTAGTTCCTTCAGTGGCTGTGTGCCAGGACTCTGTGACTTTCCCTAATGCAGGTTGTTGGTGGCATGAAAAGACTGTAATGTCTGAAATAGCTACAGTGCAGCACAGCCCCCTTCAGCACTAAGTTAACCCCTCTATGCAGAATTTGGTGACACCCACTAACAAGCAAAATCAAGACATGCAGAAAATGTTAAGAAATTCTACTCCTCTTACAAATCCTAGTGAGGAAGTTCCATCTTTAAGAGACAGGACCAAGCAGCTGATGGAAACAGCTTCCCTGCCGTGAAGGCAGAAGCTCCCCGGGCTGTTCCACGCAGGTGCTGCATCTCTCCTTGGCCTCTGTCAGCAGCTCTCAGCGAGACAGGACAGGGCAGCTCCAGGGAGGCCCAGGCACAGCTCAGATTATCCAGTTGCTTGGTGGGGGTGTTAGTCCTGCTAAATGCAGGAAAAAATAACAAATATACTCATCCTTTGCCCACAAATTGCAACGAGAAGAGAGAGGCATTTGAAAAGATGGAATGACTAGTCAGTGTGAACCTGCTCATTTCTAGGCACTGACTTTCACAGAGGAGATTAGAGTAGGAGTAGGAAGGAGTTTGTCACGGACTGCTTGTACCATTTACGGAACAGCATTTGGCATCTCTTGCTCATATGTCAAATACATGCCTGCACAGTGTGCCAGATGCAGCTTCTGATGAATTTTTTAAAAAGGAATTTAATGCTGACATAACAAAAGTGATAAATTGCTCAACTTGTTTGCAGGACAAATCTGGAATGTACCAATAGAGAAGCACATGGAGCTGCTGAAATCTTGCCATAGCTGAAGCACTTAGGACTTCTGCAAGCTTATGCATTCATATCCAATAGCAAAAATTCCTTCTTGGACATGGGCTCTCTGGCACCAAAGGAGTTTCCAAAAGGTCAGTGTTATAATGGCCATGGCTAGTTTTTACAACCAGAAAAAGTTGCTCAGTCTTTCAGAATATGAACTTTTATTTTAAAGACAGTTATTACAGTGAGTATCACGAAGTCTCTCTGTTATTTCCCACAATGGTCACATTTCACTACCTAGGTTTAAGTCAGATTTCAGAACAGATTTTTTAAAAATGAGGTAGACAGAGGGAAGAACAAAAGCCTGCAGTAGCTGAATTCTGCTATTTACAGTGACATTAGATATTTACAGTCATTACAGGAATATTGTGCTTTAAGATCCTGATGATTTACTGTGAGAATCAGGCAAGACTGACAACACTTTACAATTCACCTGCCAATATCTTCCTCAGGCTTTGGCTTTAAGGTGCTACTGGGAACTGCACCACGAGAAACTATGGAAGTTGGCCACACTGGTCGTGTCCTGTTTGGTACCTGGCATGGTATTGTGACAACAGATACCACATCCGAAATCCCCTTCACTTTGGAGATAAGAGTTCAAATGGACAGTTATATTTAAGTGGTTTTACAGGTACTACTGCTTACTCATGAGAGGAGATACTCACCCAAGGCCTGAGGATACACTGAAGAGCCTCGAAGTATTAGGGAGAGGCCATTAACATATTACATATAAAATTATCACAACTCTCCAGTCTTGAATCTGACATGACTCTGATAGTTTTTGCTTCTCTTGGTCATTTCAGACAACTTAAAACACTCTTTGTACTATCTACATTTTTCAAATTCTACAGGCAAATCTCATCCTGCTGAGAACTCATAGGCATCCCTAATCTCCAGAAGATGTTGTGCCTCAAAAGCTCCTGCCTCAGAGGTCAGCAGTCATGCTGGTGACAGCTCTGTAGAACACCCTCTGGATCCCCCCAGCCCCATAGAGGACAGGGGCCTGGTTATGGATGGGGGAGGAGGGTTGCCATATGCCAGTGCAGGAGCAATTTTTGACTCGCAGTCAAAAGCATCCCAAAAAGTCAGTATGCAGGATTTTCTGCCATATGGAGGAATTGTGATTTGGCCTTTTCCCCAGCTGTATCTCATTAAGCAAAAAGGAAAGAAAAAAGGGAGGACGTTCTTTTCTTCAGTGCAAATCTTGCCCAGAGTTCATCTTCCTTTGATGGAGGATGTACCAAGTACAGTTCATTGCTGGTACCTGCAAAAACAAGTCAGAGCAGAAGGAGCCTGTAAGAATCTAGGTGCTTGAGGACAGGGCTCTGTCCAATTCAAAAGGTTTTTTTTCCAAGTCTTTTACACTTTGAACATGATTTCTTTCAGGGAAGAGGGGGAAGTGCTACAGAGTGACAGGACTGGTTCTACAGGGCTGAGAAAGATCAGAGTAGAAAAAGAACCTCATGTTCCATGAAGTCTGCAGGGGCGCATTACAGTAAATGATGTTATTTCCATGTACTGCAGCATTCTGCACTAACAGCAATTTTGCTTGTGAGCTCTGTGTTCTGTTTTACTCAGTGTGGAAGGTTTGTTTAATCTGACACTTTGCTGGGATTTTGCCCTTATCTTTTTTATAGAGAGTGACGTGGCATTACCGTAAGGCAACATTAACATGGTTTAATGTTACAGAGATGGTTCCATGGCTGGTGTCCAAACAGGTCACCACATCCGGGTTTAAAAGTTATAAAGACACACAGACACCTCAGAGCCTTTGTGCTTCTTTCCGATCTTCCTCGATGTAGAAGGATGTCAGGAGGAAAAAGCCTCCTCCAAAGACCCCAGCAAAAGCACAGATGATAAAGCTGTACTGCATGCTCCGGAAACTCCACTGCAGCGATGGGGTGTTCTTGGCCTGGATAGCGTTGGAGATCTGGGGAGTGAACAAGGCTGCCATTAATCTGGGCTAACACCTCCATCCTCTCCTGCTTTAAACAGCCTGTTTACAGTGTGGGCCTTGAAAAGCATACAAGAGGCAGACAGGGATGAGAGTCTGTTCCCAAAGTTTGTCAAACCCAGTTCCCAGCACACCTGTACTCCACTGCTCTCCAGCTTCCAACTGGTCAAGGAATCTCATGTCGTTTTATACCTTCAGTGCCTCCAGTCACAAGGGCAGGAAATACATTTCACCATTTCCTAGCCCATCTCCAGATTGCCAGCACAGGATGGGCATTTGGCAGTGACCTTTAGCATTTCTTGATCCTATTCAGTAACTTTCTGCCTCCCTTATCAGCATCCAGTGGATAGAAACAGGGGGTCAAGCAGCGGTACAGGCACAAGCAGCAACACTCATAAGACAGGGAAGAGATGGAAATCAACCTGAGACAAGAGTGGGGTCTGCTTTTGAGCCAAAAGGCATTTGAGGAGTTATGGAGTGACGTGACTAAGTGGGAGGAAGAAAATACCAGGCAGGTGCTTTTTGCACTGGCGAGAGAATGAGGTTGTAAAGGCTATAAATCATACATGTGAGTTTTATTTTTGTAGACAGAAGGAAAATCTGATTTCCAGAAACTCAGTAAGATTCAACACTTAACCCAGGAACATGAAATCTTTTCTTAGCATAAACAAAAAGATAAATATTGAAAGCTGTCATTTTTATTCCCACATTTGTTCTTGGTGGTTAGAATATACTGTGTGACTTGAAATGCTTAAATACTATAAATACTAAAAAGACTATTCAACCTTTGCTGGGTTTCTATGATTATTTGTGACAGTTTAGGAAGATAAGAGCAAGATCAACTCTAAATGGGCACCTAGGGACTACAGCAAGCATAATGGCCACAATACAAACCTAATGCATTTAATTTTAAAATGCTTAGTGAAAAAAATCTCCGGGGTGCAGAGGGAAGAAAAACAGGCACTGAAAAAGACATTTCCTTGATTCCTCGGCCAGATTTTAAGCTAAAAGGTTGGCTAAAGCAGGTTAGGAAACACTATCAGGACATGAAAGCAGAAGATTTGGTGTTTAACCAACAGCAGTCATGGGAAGTGTTGGTGCATGGGTTCACA
This sequence comes from Oriolus oriolus, assembly GCA_013400235.1. Taxonomy (NCBI): domain Eukaryota; kingdom Metazoa; phylum Chordata; class Aves; order Passeriformes; family Corvidae; genus Oriolus; species Oriolus oriolus. The sequence goes on from VXBT01011957.1 coordinate 402,288, forward strand.
GAACATTCCAGAGGACAATGTGGGTGCTCAGTACACAGGAACCCACTTGGACACACAGCAGTTTTACTCCTGGGTTTATTGCCTCTGGTCTGTGTGAAGTTACAAGGTTACCTGAGGTTAATCTCATCTGGATAAGCTTTTTTTTGTCTTCACTCTTATTGATGAGCTGCTCTTCAAGGTGACTTCTGCAGGTCCTGCACACAGTGACAGGCAGGATGCATCACAAAGCCTCAGTTCTGCCCGTGCCCCAAAGAGGGCAAAGGACAGTGGGCAAGAGGCATAAATAGTTTTACCTTTCAGGTAGGAAGCTTAAATCAGTAGATTGGTCAAAGGGAGAACAAACAAGACGTTGTTTGTTCAGCTTTTGGGGTACCTCCCATTTTTGCATCCCATTTCAGCCATTTTCCACAGCAATGTTGGTTGTTGTGTTCCCACACACATTCAGTCAGATAAGTGTGAGAGCAGCAGCTTCCTGACACCAACAAGCAAAGTGGTTTCTTCATTTGCCAAAAAAAGGAAGTCAGCAGGGGGAATCCCTCAGGGAGAGAGGCTGTCTTCTCTGCCAGACAGATTACACCGTTGAGCCTCTGGGTTTCACCTGTCTGAGGACAAAGGGAACCTCCTGTGTGGCTGGGCCAGCAGCAGCTGTGCGGGCACAACTCACTTGGGCATTGCTGGCCCTGTCTAACCCTGACAGTGTTAACATGGGGTGAACTTCTTTAAATAAACTTTCATACAAACACAACTTTAAAGCAACAACAGGGACTCAATCTCCCATGTCAAGTAAAGCAGAAAAGTCAAAATTGCTGCTTTGTTAGCTGCTGTGTCTTAAAATGAATGAAGGGAGGAAATGAGACTGACAGATATAGTCCACTGGAACTAAAATTAATGAAGTGCACAGAAAAAGCAGTACGAGGCTGATTTGCCCAGAAGCACCTAAGATCAAGTAAATGTAGGAAGGGCAGAGAAATCAGGTCCCAAGGAATATAGGAGTTCAAGGTTAAGATGATTTGAGACCAGAGTTTTAAAGGTCAAGTAGTATCTAAGGACAACTATTGTACCACTTTTGTTCTGATTTTCAAGAGACCACTGACTAATTGCAAGATTTCAAACTTCAAGATTTGAACTAAGTCTTGGGTTTTAATACAGTTAATTAATTTCCATGAAATTCCTCACAAACTTAGCAGAAAGTGCTTAAATCCCATGACACTGGCTTTGCAAAAATTTGTGTCTCCAAAAAGATATGAGTCTGAAAATTTAAAATAAAATTAAATTTCTACACGCTGCATGGAACTACTCACAAGCAGTGTCACAGGACTAGGTGCTTCCTGCAAGTAAAAATGTTTAGAAAAATGTCTCTGTGCCCTAGGCTCAGGGCCAGCAATTCGAGTAATTTCTGGTTTTGGACCAGGTAGTGCCTATGATTCTGTGAGTGTCTGTCTTTCAGTTTCTAGAAGTTTTACCCTAAGGAAAGCTCAATAAGGAGAGAATTCACTTACCACCCCGATAAGGTACGGGCTGCCTGCATCTCCCAGCAAATGGCTCACCAAAATCTGCAGGGCGATGGCTGTGGACTGTCGCCTCGGCGCCACCACGTACTGAAACAAAGCACAGCCCACAGGAGAGGGAACATCAACACAGAGAACTTCATGAGTGACCAGCTGCTTCTAGAATATCCCAGAGACATTGGTATAGCAACTTTTATGTATTTCATATTCAAACACTGTTTATGACTTCAGAAACAGAGAAGTTATTCTGAGCAAAAGAGTACATTGCATGTTTTGCTGAGGAAAAAAACACTCAAGAAAGGAAGACACAGGAGAAAATAACAAGAAAGTAGCTAAACCGCGACTCCTTTCTTCCATACAGACTCAGAGCAGCTTGTACAGATCCATTTGGCCATGCAACCAACAGGAGCCTCCAGCCAGCATCCCCTGCAATCACAACGATTTGCTAACAAGGATTCAGCACTGACAGTCTCTCAGAAAAGTATCTTATGACCTGTGTCAGCAGGCCTGTTCTAGACTGCTGGGGGAAAGTGGGGTACCTGGAACCTGGAGGAGCTGTAAAGCATGTCAGCTGAGGCCTTGCAGACCCCTTGAAGACTGAGGGTGAGGACCCAACCTGCCAGACCAAAAGGTGGCTGGTGATGCTTTGATGGCACTGCCTTGTGGATGCTAAAAAGCTTTCAGCAGAGAGGTTTTCCAAGCTTTCCCAGCATTTTGTAAAAACCTTGCTTTGCCAGCGTTTCGTGAGAGCTCTCATGTTCCTAGACAAACTATTAAAAACAAAGCTAACAGTTTTTTGTAAACTAAAACCATTATCTCCCACCTGCAGGTTGTTATGAAATTGTCATGATACGGCCTAGGGAAATATTTAGAAAGGGGTGTCTTCTGGATTGTCCAATTACCCTGAGGGGTGGTTGGTCAGGCATCCAATAGCCTTTGCCACTCAAGTAAACTTCAAGCAAACTAAGGGATATAAACCCGTCTGTATATGAATAAATAATTGCATTTTCTCCTTGGACTCGGGAAATCTATGTCGTTATTTCTCTCCGTCCGCAGTACAACAGTGACACTGCCTGTAACTGGGAAGGACCTCAGACACAAGATACTGTAGTAACAACACCTCCCACTGATTTTGTTTCTCAGTGCACACAGTTTAAATAACGAGTTGGAGAAGAAGATGTGGTGCACATCCAGAACATGGCAAAGCATCACATGGCTTAGAACTATTTTGTCAAACGAACTGTAGTAATTTGGGGTTAATAAGAGCTCTTTGCCTGTGCTACTGAAGATCAACTGTGCCTGAAGAAGTCTTTCAACAATACATTTATGCAAAAAGCATTTACAGTCAGAATGCTTCAGAAGCAATTTCAAACCTTCATACCTGTGTTTTCCAACCACTTGCCCACATCAGAAACAAAATGCTCAATATTTTCTCAGTCCTCTATTCCAGAGTTTGGGGAGTTTTCTTGAAACTCACCTAAATGTCACTAAGTGTGTCTCACACACTAATTAATAGAGTGATTGGTGTTTTTTACCAAGGGACAAACTCAAGGTGTATGACCTATACTGTGGCTCTATCAATGCCTTCAAGGAAACATTAACATGCATGGTAAGTTGGATTTAAAACTAAAAAAAGACCCTGCTCTCACATTTAATTTAGCGTTTTGGTCCTGCTTACCACATACAGCAATCAGTTTCAGTAAAGAATCAGACAACACTGGCAGTGCCCCTCTCAGGCACTTGGCCTCCACCTTGGATACACAAATCACTTTTAAACCAGCATGTCTGCACCCAGTAAGAGAGCTCTGAGCAGCTGGATTAGAATAGACAACCTCCTTCTTTCCTTTGCACACGTGCAGCTAACACGTACCCCACTCCATTCCTAGTCCCTCCAAAGTAGATATTTCTAAGCATGGATAGAACATTTATTTTCATTAGGAATATTTAGGTAGAATGCTTCAACAATAGTAAATATTAAACCAGGGATGCTTTGGAGATCTCTCCAGAGTTACAGAAAACCATTGTGATGTCATGTTTCCACTCACTGAGGCCATAGCACACTATGGCCTAGACTGAGGCTGTGCAGTCTAGCCACGTTTTTTTCTCTCAGAACCTGCCTGGATGATGAGCATGCACACTTTGTGAACAGGCTCTCCTGTACAAAGACAAAAAAACTACAGTAGAAAACTCAGAGCTTGGGAAGCAGACCTGGCTATGACAGACTGCACTAGACTGGAGACTGTCAGCTCTTGGCTCTCCAAGGATTTCATGTCATCTGTCCTAGACTCAAATATTACTCAGGTTCTTCTGCACAACAGAAACTGTACTCAAGAGCTCAAAGCACTGTGGGATTCACTAGGAAAAGAAGAAACAAAAGACACACCCCCCCCCCCC
>VXBT01011957.1:406202-440227 GCA_013400235.1 Oriolus oriolus
CCCCCCGAGACTCTAAAGTAGCCATGGGGTCCTGCCTGGCCACAGTGACTGGCCAGAACCCCACACCATGGCAGGAATGCAGGTAACATCCTGCACACTCCTCCTCCGAGGAGATCCAGCCCAAATGCCCGGACAGAGAAGCAAGTGCCCCAAACAGGTAGTTTGCAGATCCCTCGTGCTGCCTCTGGAGGTTTCAGAAACTCCCCTGCAGACTCTGCTACAGAGCTGTCATCTGAATAAGCAGATGGAACACACATGCTGGTGAACACTTCTGTACCTCCCAGGGCACTTCCAAAGACAGGGACATGTTGGTAGCCTTCCCAAACCCCATACAGGCTTCGAGTTCCAGCATCTCCTACACTATTAGCTGCCAAAAACCTAAAAGACAGAGTTCCATAACCTCACAGATGGCAAACGTGTTTCATAAGGAACACTCTAAGTACAGCCTCCCAGTAAACCAGCAATGCAGCTACAGCAGTTCTCCACTTGCACATTAGGATTGTAGTTGTACAGCAGACACTTTTGTGTTTACACAGCAGGCACAAAGGTGGCTACATGCAATGCCTCTTGATGCACCAGCCACAAAAGGAGGAAGTCCTTATCATTCAGTCAGCATCTTCCTTTGTTTTCAGCTCCATAGGTTGCAGGAGAAATTAGTTCCTAGCTACATTGTCTGGCTAGTAGTGCCATGCGGGAAGAAAGAAAAGTCATTTTCATGGCAAAATAAGAACATGCATTAGCAAATTCAGCTACATTATCAGAAATCCTACCAGTTCACATGGGAAACAAGGCAAAAAGAGAAATTACTGCTGTTATCTACGGCACCCTTCAGTCACTATAATAGCAGTAATGCACTGAACTCATGGGGTTTCAACAGGATGAAACACAACACCCAAGTAAGATTGCCACTGAATGAGCAGACATCTACCAATTCAGCTCAATTCCATCATTTTTCTCATAAAACAATGAGTAGCATCTAGAATTCAAGAGATCCAACCCAAAGCACATTTGTGGTAATAAACTGGATGTCTGCTCCCAGGGGAACACAGCACCACAGAGCTCTGCTACACCCCGCTTTTCACCTCTCCACTTGTTGCCAGTTGATACAATATTGCTGGTAACTAATCCCACAGTATTGTACAAGAAGTGGAAATTAGGGGTGTTGGTCACGTGGGAGACAAGAACTTCCTTCTCTTCTGGATTTACATGGATCCAGGATATGGCAATGATGCTCCAGATTTCCTGCAGACTGCAGTGTGATGCAGCATTCCCTATGAAAGCTGAGACTGGAGTGATGGAACTGAACAAAAGCCCTGCCCCTCGCAGGCTTTGCAGTTTGGGTTCAGGAAGAAATTGAAGGAAAGAGCTGGCAGTAACCATCTGCCTCACTCTCCTCACCATGTATCACCATGTATCACCACTACCTAACTCAGTGATGTCACCTTCCTCTTTAACAGTGACAGAGCAAAGAATTAAAATGCAGATGCAGGAGTTCAAAGAAAAATAAATTGAGAAACTTAAAAGAGCTGGTGCCTCAACTGATGTAAAAAGAATGGCAATGATATTAATACTTGGTTCTGGTGCAAAAAACCCCAATTATTTCAAAATAAACTTAAATAGAAGCTAGGTAAAAATGTCAGTCTGGACCAGTGATAGTTTTTCTGCACCTGTTCACTGTTGTAAGGCTTCAGCTCTTTTCTCGTAGGATAATTGTTTCTGACCATTCTGTGAGAGTCAAATAAGAATCAAAACTCTCTTGGCTGCTGGCCGAGATTTTAAGCAAGCAGCCAATTCACTAATGCTGACTGCATTATTTACTATTTTATTAAAATTCCAAAGTGAAGAAAACTGACATGTAGAGAGCAGCACCGTGAAAGAGAACATAATGCACAGTCAGTGTCAGCAGGACTTTGCTGAAGACCCGTGAAATGTAAGTAGTTCCATTCCTTCATCTCAATCAGAATGTAAAGAAAGGTTCTTCAACTATGAAATAAAAAGATAAACAGACTCATGTCAAGGCGAGGTCAGGCAGTGGAAGGAGAGCTCTGTAGTGCTTCACAGTTGGTCCCTTTGGTTACTAGACAGTGCTCAGCATTTGGCAATATACTTTCTCATCCTTTTACACAGACACTGTAATAGGGATACTTTTATCTCTGCTCAGATTGTCCACTACTTGGGTTTAGTTAGCCAGTAGAGATACCATGCAAGCTGTATATCTGAGCAGCTCAGACCACAGTGCCAGTGACCTCAGGAGTAAACTTCCAGTTCCTGTGGTAGCAAAGGATGGTGACCTGTGCTCCACTGGAGCCACCGTCTGCAAGGTTTTTTTACTGTCCCTCTTGTGAACTGGTATTGTGCATCACTGCATGTTGTGCTACACATGAATGCACTCACTGTGGTTCTTAAATGAAAGATTTATTATGACCATGGAGTTTGCAGCAGCATTCTGCAAATAGATTTTAACTCCCTTAGAATGAAACACTATTACATAAAATGGGAAGCGCTCACGTGACTCTTGCTTGGGAAGAAACAGTCAAAGATCTCTGTTCTGCTGTCCCTTAACTTTGTGCCTTCTCTCACTTGTAATTATGTTTACACAATTTCTCCACTTTCAGTGCCAACTGCAGCAGCATTGTGCCTGTACCACACCTGGCTGAACATTCCCTGTCTCTCAGGGAGCTTCCTGCTGGAAATATTTGGGTTACCATCACATCCACAGTTTTTCAGCACAGGGATCCCAAACTGGAGAGTTTGGGTCCCTTGTGTGACCCAGTACTCTACTCCTCATAGAAGAGGGTAGTGTCAATTTAAATATTTTGTCTTATGCCCATGGTTAGCAACAAAAGAATTGTCAATCATATAAATAATTTTGGTATTTAAATCAGCTTTCTGCAGTCTGGATATCAGTTATGAACATTTCTTTGCTTATTGCACTGATAAACCATATTCACTTGCTCATATTATGGATTAATTAAAAAAAAAGGTCATATAAACTACTTGATATAATGATCTGTGTAGTTCAGAGATCATAGTATCTGTCCCAGGGTTTACACAGACATCTATTAGTGATTGTGGAGTTACAACCTAAATGAAAGGTTGCCAAATTTTTATTTAGAGTAAAAACTCAAGTAAAATTACTAACTCTAAAAACCTCTGAAATGATAAAATGAAGCTGCTCATTGCAGTCTAGACAAACTGCTACAAGATGTGTGCTTTTCACATCATTCCTTTCTAAAGAAATTACTGACAACAGAATCCAAATGAAAGCATGCACTGCTGTTCCTCAGGCTTGTGGTGTCAGTCCTGGAATCCCCAAGAGTCCCTTAAGCATCACTGCTGGCCTGATGCTTTGGCAGGGTAGCACCACTTATGAATTGGACTTGCAAGTGCTGGAATTCATCTGCCCTGTATTCTGGACTAAGGGAACTTGCTAATAGTTCACGGACTATCGATTTTGCCTCATTTGGATCATCCTTTCAAACCTCTGGAAAATAAATAGAAAACCTGATTATAGACACAAAATGACCTTGTTTCTGGTGCAGACATTTTCTGGCAGACATCTGACAACACAGAGCTGTACAGAAGCCCAAAATACTCTGGGTACAGGCAGCACTGGAGAGTCCCACGTGCATGAGTTCCATCCAAATCAGGACATCTTCCTGGGATTATAATAACTTGGACTACTGCACCACCACGCCCTTATTGCCACTGGTGTTCTTGCCCAGTACACTGTGGCAGTGATTCCAGGCAGGATACCAATAAGGGGATTCTTAGTAGGAGTTCATTCATCTGTCCCCAGAAAGCCACTAAGACGCAGGCTTAGGAACAATACCACACTGACAAAAAACTTGAAATAAGGAAATAGTTTCACAAGCACTTACCAGCAGTATGTCTGTCACAACAGCCCAGTTTACAGACAAAAACAGTTCTCCAAATGCAATAAAAATCTGCAAAACAGAAGAAAGCAGTGACTATACTATACTACACTACACTACACTACACTACACTACACTACACTATACTATACTATACTATATTATTACTATTGCTATTACTGTTACTATACTATACTATACACTGCATTGCCCTTCTATGTTGTGAAGATGAGGCAGGCTCACTGACTGTGCTTATCTAAGTAAGAATTGTCCTACATACCCGTTACTTCTAAATTAAACACCTCTGTCTATGCTTAAAAACACTAACTTCATCTTAAAGGTGGGGAAAGGAACCAGAAAAGGTATTTCAGTCACAAATCCTCAGGAGAAGAGCCAAAATAGGAAACATATACCACCCTCCCAAATTAACTGCTATGAACTACTGAACCCGAGAAAAGCAAGATCCATGGAAGAGAAACATTCAGCACAGGTTTAAAAAGTGCACAGGGATGCAAATGAAGCCAACTGAACACCTCTGTGCCAGTACAAGTACCCTTAAGGGCTCCTTCAGATGGAGAGCTTTCAAAATGGAATAGACTCCAAGGAACAGGCAGTCTCAAAACCTTGGTGTCCTGTGGGAAATCCCTAATCCATCACAGATGGAGACCCAGCCATGAGGAAAAGAGGTAGGACACCAAACAGTTCTTACAGCTGTGGTCTAAGAAAATATTAACCCTTTCAGCTAGCCCTGGACACAGATTGGAGCAGCCTGCCCAGACCAAGAGAGACTTGAGGAAAGCATTAAAGTTACACTATTGAGGTGGAGCAGTGCTAGAAAGCAGAATCTCTTCAGAAACAGGCCACAAAGTCACATGGCACCTGGCACATTATTCTTGTCTACTAATTAGACTGATGGCACATTGTTACAACAGGTGCCAGCACTGTTTGGTAAGGTCTTGGTCAAGATGTTGTCCCTGGTTGATGAAAACAGTCTAGGAAAGGCACAGTGACAAACTGTCAGATATTTTTGGAGGTGTGGCTTACATTCTCCTAAGGAGAACTAGACCTAGTATACCTGGGATATCTATAGATATCCTACAGGTAATAGGTATAGATAATAGACCTAGGATAGCCATAGCTCCTCTGTGGTTCTTGTCTGTTCTGTTCATTTGTTTCCTTCTCCAAACCAGTTTGGAGAAGAAGTTCCTTGAAGCACTGAGATACCTAGTGTAGATCATTATCCTGACATCTTTTCCTTCACAATGCTTTAGATTAAGACATAAGGAAGAAATTCTTCCCTCTGAGGGTGATGAGGCCAAGGCACAGGTTACCCAGAGAAGCTGGGGCTGCCCCATCCCTGGAAGTGTCCAAGGCCAGGCTGGAGGGAGCTTGGAGCACCCTGGGATAGTGGAAGGTGTCCCTGCCCATGGCAGGGGAATGGAACTGGATGAGCTTTTAGGTCCCTTCCAACCCAAACCTCTGATTCTATGATTCAGTGATTCTATAATTCTAATAAAAGGTATATTTTGGTAGTTCCAACCCAATATATTGATTCACTCATCTACCAGAGATTGGCAAATTAAACTGTTGTTCTCTACCTTTAATGACAAAAAATCCCCTGAGGAACACGCTCAGAGTGGAGCTATGGGGCACTCTGAGAAGCAGAAAAAGAAAATGGATAATTCTTATGGGCACTCGGACCCCCACTCTTAGATCCAAAAATAATCCTCAATTTCACATTTTGCTTTGTGTACACACACTCAGACAGGCAAACCCACTTGTGTTTTCTCTTGGTGTAAAGGTGTTTTTCCACAGGAATACACATTCCTGAGGAGTCAGAAAGAAAACCTCTTTGAACAAGCGTTATTCTTAGAAGCAAAAAACCTGCAAATGTGCCCTTTTGCAGAGAACTGTTGATTACTGTCATTAACTTTACTTGGATCCTCTTATTTATGTTAATCATGGTGATTTTGGCTGGGAGTCACAGGAAAAAAGCACAGGAGTCTTCCCCTAGCTGTTACCAGATTATAGTTGAAATGAGGTTTACATTCAGTTCCCTCTTACAGGGATTTTTCATCATTCCTAGTAAGTTTCTGTTTTCCCCTTTACTGAGAACAGAATTTAAGTGATTTATACTTCAGTTTGCATTGCCAAAAGCTTGACTTTGAAGATCAGCTAGTGATCTGGGGCTTTGAAGGTGAGGGCTAAATTATTCTTAGCAAGAACTATGGGTATTGTACAGTCCCAACTACACCAATCTTTAAGTATTCAGAGAGCAAAAATAAATAAGAATACTATATTAGCCACAAAGCATTAAAAATTAACATAAGATTGAGACTTGCTCTAACTACATTTTTGCATTAGGGACAGGTTTCATGCAGCTAAATGCATAGTTACTATTCTCTTCTTCAGTGTGGCCACTCTGCAGGTCCTGAGGCCCAGTTTTTGTGCTCTGTCTGCTGTTTATACTGGACCAAGAACTGCCCAGCATGGCTCTTACAGGACAGACCTCAGCTATGGGAGCATCAGAGCCCAGAGCTTACCTGGATACCTTGTCACAAGTCACTGAAACCTCTTAATGGTCTAGAAGACTGCAGAGAATTCTGCAAAAGCCACCCCTCACCTCCTCCTCCCCCTTCCCATTCTGCCTAGGATGCCAGAAGACATTTTGCTAATTGTCACTTACGAAAGTGGAAAGGATGTTCATCTGGGCCACCATCAGAGCTACGTAGAGGCACAGGGCAGAAATGAACATGCTCGTGGCACAGATCAGAGGATCAGCTTTGTTGTTTATCTTCCTTAATCGTCTTGCGGCTTCTGCCCCAGCAATAATACCCAAGATTCCTGTCCCAATGGTGATGCCTCCAAATATTAGGCTGGTGACAAAGCAAAGGATTCAGCTGAGCACAGTAAGACTGTACTGTGGAAAAATAAATGGTTTTAGCTTGCATCTGTAGTTTCAGAGGAATCTTTAATGGGGAAGTTGAATTTTATTCCACTTGATGTAACCTTCCCACTCCTTGTAAATGGATGTAATCCCAAGCCTCAGTTGAAGCTATGGCTTTGAGACAGCGGCTGTATCCCATGGAGAAGATATTTTCCCATTTACAGAGCAGGTGTTATGCACCCAGGCTCAAGAAGGGCTCTGCTCAGTATGACCTGGCTTGGACATGCTGTGATTTAGAGGAGACACAGTCATCCTGGTTACCCTGTGAATCAATCTACCCAGTCATCCCTGAAACACAGATGGAGTAACTCTGTATCACAATCTGCCGTCTTGGAAGAGATCCTAGCACGTGGAATGATATACATCTAAATTATAACCCTCTGGTTAGCACAGCTGAGATGAGTCACTTCTCTGACTATGGGAAACACCTACCACTTCCCAGAAGAGTTCAAAGAATACTAAATAGGTAACTACTGCCAGGTCCACGTAGCATTTTCTGAACACAGAATTTCCAATACCATTCAGCTTTGTGTGCCTGCAAATGCAAATGAGTTTTTCAGAAACCACAAGTTCATGTTTTAAAAGAACATGTCTGAATAGTTTAGAAGCTTCAGCTTCCAAAGGGACTTCCATGTGTGCTTTCATCTCTGTCCCAAATGAGACCCCCCAATGACAAAGCAAGTCTCTTGCACAAGATCAGTAGTGCCATTGATTGTTCAATGCATTGCCATTCTCTGAAGGCAAACAAGGACAGGACTTGTATATTCTGAGCACAAGTGCTTCTGAATATTTTAGAGTGCTACATGTTAAGTTCTGTACATTTTCCTGAGCTTTCTCTAACTGCAAAGCAAAGTAACCAGCTGGGATATGATCTGTTCCTTCAAACTACAGTACATCCACTTCTTAATTTTTTTCTGGCTGATTAAGAACTCAATAATTCTACAAGAAAAAAAAGCTATTGCTATGCAAGATAACAAACTTAAAGCAAATTTGTACTTTCCCTGCAAGTTCTTCAGGATTCTGACCCATCACTGACTATAGCTTGATAGTGACATTATAGATTGTCACTAGGCAGAATAATCTCAGAGATTTGTTCAGGAGGGGCAAGTTCCAAGGTGACATTAGTTGATGGAAGCATTCGTGGAATTGTGTTTAGAATATTTATGTATCGTAAACTGTAATTGAAATAAACCTGCAGCTGGAATAAAAGAATGGCCAAAACTAAATCCAAGCACAGTTCAGTTGACAGGGAATAGGAAAGAAGCCTAGTCCTGGGGAAAGGCTCCTATGGGATCTTTTAGGGTCTGAGAATGCTCGCTTATCTCTTTGATCTGTTTGACAGTGTTTGCACAAAGACCTGAAAAAAATCTTCACACTGCCTATTTATCTACCTTGAAAGTATTGAGACTTGAGTCAGTTGTGGTGCCATTTGAGTTTTCATTTCCAAGGAGTCTAAGTGGCACAGTCCTGAGCCTTAAACAAAGTCTGAAACTGCTGAACAGCCAGAGGGGAAAACATCTTTAAAGTATCCCTGGGCAGGTCTGCTAATGTGCAGCTCAGTTCCTCCAGTACCATCAGGTCTGACATAGTAGTTTACGTTCTGTTTCTTTATATCCCCTTGGAATAACAGTCCAAAACCAGCTTTATGCTGCTTCTGGCATGAACTTATGCCAAGGTTATATTTAAAGCATCCTATAAGAAGCAGTACATGAGGTTAAACTATCAGTTGCTCTGTTTCACTTCCCTGAAGACCACGTCTGCTCTAACAACACTACTGTGGAATAATAATTCAGAAGTGGATTAGAAAACAAACTACAGGCCAACACCTTCAGCTTAACAAAGGAAGTATTTAAACTGCATCTGTGAACAGATACAGCCAAACATCTTAAACTGTTCGGCTTCCCTTGTCTGCCTACCCTGAGCCAGACTCCTGTGTTTCACTCCCTTCCCAGTACTGTTCATCAATAAGTAATGTGCCACTGGTAGCATCCAGGGAAGGACAATTCATTTCCCATTGAAGGATTTTGGGATGACTCTTCAATCCATCTGGTTATGCTACAATTCATAAATCACTTTTGAATTGACTCAGTTATTCCACTGCAGAAAAATAAAAGAATCCCATTAGCAGAGGACATACTCAAGGTATGATTACTGCTTTTCCCTGTAATTGCCTTTACATGTAAGGCCACGCAGTAAGCACTTAGTTCTTTGAAATCCATTACAAAAGCAGAGACTGAAACGAGATCTGGGATACCTCCCAGAGAAAGGGACACTTGTATGGAGACCACTGGTAGGGAGTCAGTCCCAGCGCTCACTGTTACTGAGGGAAGCCAAGAGAGGAGCATTGAATACATACTTGTATTGTGGACAACACACTGAAGAAAAACTTCTCTTCCTAGATGGGGAAAAGGGATCCACAAAAAGGTGGGTTATGACTACTGCAAATGGTTGTACTAGTGTAAATTCCCCTTCTTATACAATATTTGATACTATTCATGGATCTTCATTGGTCTGGACATGCTCTGTAAGCAGAGCTCTGCTGGCAGCTATTCACAAGATCCTGGTTTGACTTGATATGATACTACATCAAAATCATCAAGTTTACTTCAAGCTGGGAGCCACAATGAACTCACCAATATGGCAGGGATTATAAAACCAGATTAACAAGAAGATAACAAGCAAGTTACTAAAACACAGGATTTAAATATACTTAAAGGGATATTAAAGTAGCTTGGGATGCACAGTCATTTGTCAACTAAAACTCCTTGCTAAAGCTGCTCCTTTTTTCCCACAAGTGTTCCCGTTACTGCTTCTTCCCACTTTACTTAAATAGGGCTGGCAGCATCTTTCCAGTTAACTGAGTGATTATAAACAAACAAATAAATAAAGGAGAGTGTCTCAGATACCTAGAAGCAATTTAGTTTAACATTCACACCCCACTGCAAGTGCTCAGTCACATCCTCCCTTCTGCCTTTGGAAACAAGCTGTGATTGAGCACTGTGCAGTGTTTCCAGGTATGCTCCCACAGTCACAGCTCACCTGTTAGATGAATTGCACGATTCTTGGAGGCATGGTGGGACAATGCCCTGGACAACCTGAGCCCTGTACAGAAACAGTGGCATCCACATTCCCAGGGCTCCAGTGACAAAGGCCATGGCAGTCAGACCCAGTGAGGAATAGACAAAACTACAGCTGAAAGTCAAAAGAAAACAACTGAGAGATATTAGAAACAATGGTGTGTGAGGAAAAAGGGAAAACCCACCTGCAACACCCAGGATTTCAAGCAATAACAAAACAATTCATTCGTCTTATAATCAAAATCCACTCCCTTGAATATCTGAACTCTGATCAGGCTTTATTATGAAATTCAACAATAAAGTACTAATTAGAGCAAAGGGTATGACCTACTGATTTCATGTTAAATCCTGGTCTCTTGCAGATTTCATTGCCAACTTCTGCCCAAACAATTGCTGTGAATTTTTTGATAGCAGAAATACAACAATAGAGAGTGAGCAAGAATTTAATGGTTTAGGAAAGGCTTAGCTTTAGCCAAAGGAAAGGGTACTATGTGCAAGTCTAAATGCCTCAGGTTTTAAGTTGTTTCTGTAACCAGTATAAATGAGAGTAATGTCTGGGTCTTCCAAACTGCAAAGCTGCAGTGGCTGAAGCACTCCTTAACTCCACCTGAGTGAGTAAAAATAGACTCTCAATCTCCCCAGCAAGTTTCAGACAAAAGGAGAAGCATTTTTGAAAACTGTCCAAACCTTGTCTTCTTCCTGCCCAATTCTAGGGGAAAATGAAATTTTTGCCAGACTCTTTGTCATTAATAACTCAGGAGAAAACCCTCTTTGAGGTCAATAGGGACGTATGAAATCTTAAGACTGCTGCAAACGACCAGGTGACCACCAGACTAGAGGATTTGTTAAGAAATTAACCCAATTCTCCATCTTCTAAAGATAAAATGCTCTTGGACTTGATTAAAAGTGGAACCACATAGTTTTTGGGCAGTATGTCTTTATGCTTTGGAAATCAATTGCCCAAGGAAAAGAAAATGGGACTTAATTGCTAAAGGAAAAGAAAATTAAAATATATTTTTACATTGGAACATCTCTGTAAGAAAGCAACTTTGGAGATAGTCTAGTTGTTGAAATGTCAGAAAGATTCATTTTTGATTCAGGAAAATTTATTTTTTTATTCACTTCAGGATGTAGTGCTTACAAATTGTGATCCAGCAAAACTGATCTCTAGTGTACTTGCTGTTCAGGATGTAAAGAGAATGCAGATTTAGTGGGCAGATAGAAAACACTGGATCATCTGAAAGAACACTCCAAAGACAGACAAGGTCCTAGGAAAGCAAGTCTTTAAACGAAAAGCGTTGGATCGGGAAAGCAGCCTGTGGGCAGCGGCAGTGTGGAGCCGGGTCTGGCGCAGCTGCACAGCGGCACCTGCTGTTCCCACACCGGCTCCAGCTCCTCGTCCTGTCCCGGCAAGGCCTGTCACCGGCTGACTGCGGGGTCACAGGAGCGAGGAAGCACCAGTCCGGATTTTACTTCGTCCTGCAGGTCAGCTGCATCTTTAATTTTCGTGTGGTTAAAAGGAAGATGTCATCGGCCAGCCACACCTCAGCCCATCAAAACACATGAACATTTACTTTATAAACCATATTGGGGTCCTACAAACTCTGACCTCATGCATAGCAGGCTCCCAAATACCAGGGACTGCTGGAGACATGCTGATCCAATCTTCCTCAGGCACTAAGAACTACAAATAAATTTGCACCAGAAAATTATGCACTTTTACCAATCTAGCTTCCTTAAGGAAGTGAAAATTTAGTAGAAACTAGAGCTGGATTTAAATAGGAGCAAACTGCCATCATAACTTTGCCCCTTTCCCCCTCCTCAATATGGGAACATAGAAGAAGCGAAGAAATTTTTTATCTCTTGTGTGGCATTCCTGTAAAAAAGTGGAAGAAAGATTTTTACTAATGGTGTTTCCATCTTCTGGCATACAGCATGTGGCTCAAAGGAGCGAAGCGGATTCGATGGACATATTGCTTATAACAGAATGGTGACTCCTCAGCAGAGGGAAACTTTGTAGCTCAAACCACTTACTTCTTGGCAAGTGATCCCACATCTTGACACCAAGTAGTCTTGGCAGTCCTGTGTACATCTGGCTTCTCATCTGCCCTTCGTATCGTGCCGGAGATACTCAGTGCTCTGTGTGCTGCTATCTTTCTTGGGATCCTGTGAGGAACCAGCAGAATCAGGAGAAGCAGTGCCAGTCCTCCCATGCAAGGAGTTACCTGTAGACACGAGGTTGATTAGATCAAAGACACCTGTTTTCTTATAGCAAGAACTCCACAGCAATTCAAACTGTGTTAGAACCACACATCAGAAAATTGCAGGTATGTTCAGAAATAGATGTGTGCTGCTTTAGGTCATATTTGTAAAGAAAAAGAGTGACTTTGGTGACTTTGGAGGAAAGATAATAGATCTTCCCTCCCCATCATACAGATACATGATTGCTCCTCCCTCTGATTTTAAAGAAAAACATGTGAAGAAAGAAAACTGTACTGTAGTACTCTAGCCACAAACACAAGAATCACTGATGCAGTCACAGTGTTACCTGAATAACATCAGTGTTACTCCAGTAAATATTCTGCCCCACTCACCTGCATGTGCTAGCTGATTCTGTATACAAGGCATGAGGCTCTGACAAAGTGCTTCCAAAGCACTCTCAATGAGAGACATCATGATGACATGACCAGAACAGAAGAGGTTATTTTCTTGAAACCCTCAAATAATAGAAGTTGTTCCCAACAGCATTCCAGAAAACTGGTGCTACCAGTATAATGATCATTTTACCTTCAAATTCTCTGAGGAGGTCTTGGTGCAGTAGCAACCATTCCAAATATGCCCTCAGGTAAGAGGAACATCAGCACCTGCCCTGGCTGCTGTACAATTTCACCTACACCTAACAGAGCTAGGCAGAAATCTGCCACTTGTCCTGCGGGAAAAATTCTCCTAAACAGCACGTTCCTGACCTGTCAGATGGTAGAAAGTCCTTCCACTGATCACCTTTAACACAATGAACTTAAAGAATCCAAACCCCAGTGATGATTTTGATGTTATGGTGAATGAAAGTGAGTGACTCACCCTGAATGCCCAGTGCCAGTCACCTGTGCTTTTTGCCATGCCAGCTGCCAGCATATAACCACAGCCACTAAAAACAACAGAAAGGAATGATCAGTAAGCACCAGTGAATTCTGGATGGCTGAAATGACATGTCTTGCCAGCTAAGGAGAGCACACAGAAGTGTTCTGTCATAGCTTTCCAAAGGGATAAACAGAAATAACCCTCATGGTTTGTGTTAGTATACTTGCCAGCCAGTATTAAAAAGAGACTTTAAAACCTCCTCAGAGCAGACTCGAGATGATGACAGTAATGTCCCAGATTCCCTCTGGAATACATATTCTGTAGAATGACACTGCAAACCCGGATCAAAGAGCCCATAAAACAGTTTATTACCTACTCCCTCCTGTGCTAGCCACAGGAATTACGCCCTGTAGGAATTTCTTTGGTTTTAATCTGCCTTCTGGGCCCAGCCTTGGCTGCCTACTCTGATACAGAATATGCCTCTAAACCACTTGAAAAGCCCTCCTCCTCCTTTTCTTCACACACAACGTCAATTTAACTAAAAGAGGACAGGGAAGTACCAGTTCTTCCTTGGGAGACATTTAATGGAGGGTCCTTGAAAAATTTATCAAATAAACTAATATCTAAAAGCTTTTGTCTTCCAAAACACAGAAATAAATTACATACTGTCATGCACATATTTCTTTTAGAACTGATTCAGTATTTTATTCAAAGCCAGAGTTTCTAGAGTTTAGATTCTCCCTAAAAATGTTGGTGGGGAAAAGTTTTTCAAGGTAAGTTGAGAACTACACCTAATCAACTCTATTCAAACTTGCTAAGGAAGTGACAAATCCCTTTGAAAGAGCTAATGCAGAAATACGTCAAAATAAATCTGATTAGGGCTCAGGGTATACTGAATTGCAGGTGTGGTCAGAAAGAATTTCAAAAGGCCACTAGCAAGAAAACCAACCTTCCCACTGGAATAAAGATGTAGAAGATAGATAACATGGTGGTCCTTTTTCCTTCCTCAAACAGGTCTGCAATGATGGTAGGTGCTATAGTGGAGTAACTGGCAGAGCCAATGCCAACCAGTCCTCGTGAAAGAACAAATATCCTGTAATGCTGCAGTGAAAAGACATATTACAGTCAAAAAAAGTCCATGCAAGAAAGACAGCAAGCTTACTGTTAAAGAGGGGCATTTTAGTGGATCAAATCTACCAGAGGAAATTAGAATTGAACTGCCTTTTCCCTGTGTCTGTATTCCCTCTACTCACACCTGCTCCCCTCACATGTCACTGCTGGGCTTTCTCTTTCTGCACAGCAGAGACTTCTCAGAGTCACACGCAGAGGGAATTTCAGGATAGGGTGGATAGACTACATGCTTGCCCAACAAGCTGCCACACTGTAAGGTCATAAACAACAAACATGCAGGACAAAAATTAAATCCCATCAATCACAACAATAATGTGGGGGTTCTCTATTGCCTAGGCTGGACTCCAGCGTCCTATAAGGCATTCCTGCATGGAGTACATTTAGTCCAGGCTTAAGGCTCGGGAAACGAGTGGTCACTGATGCTTTTGCAAATGTGATTAGAGAAGGACTCTATCAAGTCCTGCAAGATGCATTCAGGTTATTTTCATAGCACCCTCTAAAAAAGCAACATACCGACTCAGTGATGAATGAGCTCCCTAAGGTCACACCAGACCAGAAGAAAATACCAGCTCCAAGGATGATTTTCCTGTTGTAGCGATCTCCAAGGTATCCAAAGATGGGAGCAGCCAGCATGTAACACAAGGTGAAGACTGAAAATCCAACGATGAACAAAGACAATATTCATCCAGTTATTTTTGTCATATGTACTGCTCACCCCTCAGATAAACTCAGGTTATTTTTAGGGTGGGCTTAATGGCAGGCTGAGTTTGTAGGACTAGGAGGGGGATTGATATTTGGAAAAAGACAAATGCAGACTCAAAATATCTATACAAAAATAAAATGTATGGGAATCACTTAACTTCTGTATTTCTTGAGAAACCTTTCATCTTTTGTGATTCACATACTGTGGGATTTTTGAAGGACTCGACTTGAGTCTGACTTTTAGTTTTGCGTTATAGTCAGCCTGCCCACGAGTGGAAGTGAGCAATGCCACATACAAGGAGGAACTAGAAGAGGCAAGTAACTGGACTGTGTTTTAGGAACAGAAACCACAGAGGGGCAAGGCAAAATCAACCATCTGAACTGAGGAGATTTTATTACCTGTTTGCAGTAGACCTGTCTTCCCATCACTAAGCCTGAAGTATTTCTGTATATCCAACAGGATCCCTGCAATAGAGGCAGACACTGAATGACAGCAGAGTACCCTGCTCAGTGTTGGTAACTGCCAACTCAAAAACAGGGCTTGCAAGAACTGCAGCACATTTAGTTTCTAGTTTAGATGTAAGTCATTACTCTACCACAAGCACAAGATCCACAGAGAATTAAAAGTTCTTATCACTATAGATAAAATTAATGATCTTCCACTACAAGGGTCTTATGAGAGCCAGTTTACCCACTGCTTCAACCACACCTGTTCTGTTTCTTTTGCATCATTAGCACCTAAGTACCTGAACAATTTAGAGTTCAAAGTTTAATGGACGCAATGTGGAACAAAACAGTGGATGTTAAGACAAAAAGGTCATTTTCTTCTCTATACCATGCCAAGGCTGCAGATCTTCCATCTCACCTATATTGTATTTCCAATTTATATTGCTGAAAAACAATTAAAAATAGAAGATACTGCTTTGAAAAAGCATACCTGTACTCCAGTATTGAAAGATATCAATTAAAAAAGACATTTATTCTCATACCACTTTACTTTTGTCAAAATAGAAAAAGTCATAACATTGTTAAGAGGATGAAACCACCACCACTTAAGAGAACAAGTTCTGTGTAATTTGCCTGTTGTGCTCACAGGAGCTCATCTGCAGCAGAAGGGAGATGGGCGCGGTCAGCAAGAGGCACCCCTTCTCCCACAGTGTGTTTTACATGTTGTGCCATGAACTACAGTGCTCCAGCCACTTAAAAGCAGTGTGAGACCAGCTAATTTAAAGCTAAATCGCTGTTCTCACACAGTCCCCATGGCTGCAGCATCAGTCCACTCACTATTTACTGATGTGACTTCAAGTCAGTGCAGATCAAGGTCCAGCCTAACGGCAACTCCAGAGGTTTATAGTTGTTTCTCAATGACTCTTGAACATATTTTACATTTAGGGGATTCCTAATGGTTTCAAAAGTTTAAACAAGTGATTTAATTCAAACATTTTGCATCATTAAAACAGGACAATCAGTTGTATCTTTCTGGCAGCCAGTGATCAATGCACAGAAATACTGTGTTACAGGAATTCAGGTTTGGTCTCATGGAGTATTTAGAACAAATCACAGCTAACAAGACTGGAACAGAACCACAACTTCACCTCAAACTAACATTCACACTGAGCACCATTAAAATGTCATCCCCTCCACATAATTAAAATAACTGACCCTAACAGTTCCTAGCAAATTACAAAGCAGTGATTTGAACAGCTTGGTGACAGAAAAGAGGGGAAAGGTCTGCATGGTCACTAGTTTTAAAAAATTGAAGCCAGCAGACAGTTAAGGGGAAGAGCTTGTATTCTGTGATGCAAATGCTGTCAAAGCCTGTGAGCAAAACTATCCGGAAACCACAACTTTGTAAGTGCTGCCAGTTTACTGCTAGTTTACTTCTAAGCAGATACTCACACCTTCCCTTCCTCTGTTTCCTCTTAGCTGATACCTAACAACATGGTCATACACTTGGACAGCCAAACTCAAATGCACTGTTGCAAGAATTCCTCAGTGGCACTGAATTCTAGCAGGTGAACAGTATATTGCTGTGGTATAAACTGCAGCTTCCAGACTTCCCCCATGGCCCAGGAGTCATAGAACTAAGTAAAAAGTGGTTTAGTCATATAGTGTAATTAAAGGAGATGTTTCAAAGGCCTGAGAACTATCCCCACCTCTGCTCTTGAATTCTTACATGTCTCTGAAGGCACCTCACTCACAAGAGCATGGTGGGGAAATTTTAAGCTCTTAGCAGGTACAGGAGCCCCTGAGTAATTCAAAGCCTAGAATGAGACAAATGGCTTCTTGAACTTAACCCTCCCAAGGGGTTATCCTTCTAGCATCCAAGTTCTTCCTTGAAGATATTTTCATTCTCTTCTGTCCCCTGCCCTTCTCCAAGGAAAATTACTCGACAGCAGAACGCATACACAACAGTTTTTCACTAACGGCCTTGCAATGTCATTCAGCATGCACTCCTACTGCACTCCTACTTGCTTCCTTCCCTCTTGTGTTGTTAAAACATATTCAAAAAACCAAGCTCAAATTCCTACACCCACTACACTCTCCACTTTTAAAGATACTGACTGAATGTCCTAAATTGCTGAATGGTCTAAGTAGCAAAACAATTACTTTGTGTACAGTAACTAGGTATTAATTCCAAATTCAATAATCCAATCTTTTGGGTTTTTTCAAGGTTTTAAAATATTTCTGTTTCCTATGCCACTCAGAAGTACAATATAGCAAGCTCACAACAAGTGTTTCCCCTATTTTCTAAATCAGATCCTTGGAAGCATCGTAGATGCTGAGGGAGTGTTACTAAATAGAAGAATTTACATAGACCACAATTTACATGAGAGAAAAAACCCATAGGTTTCCCTCCTGTTTACGATAAGCAACTCTTGGTTGTTTTCAGTTAGGGAAAAGAAATAGTTAAAAACTCACATTTTGGAGGAAGGATATTATTTATTAGACAACAAGTCATAACTTGGGTAGGGGAAGACTTAAGGAAGTGGGTCTCTATTCTTTTTCCACAATCATGTTCCACTCTTCATTGCAGAAATCACACAATTGCCAGCAGCTCACAAGGAAGTTTCACCTCCCCTAAGCAAACTAACATAGATAACAAAGTTATCACAAAGATGACATAGTTTTTGAACTTTTAATGGAGGGAATAGCATCAGTATTCTTCAGATAAAGGAATACCATATAGAATCTACTAGATGCAAAGAAGGCCTTGTAAACTGCTGTGTACAGTAAAGAGAAGCTCCTTAGTCAAACCTCTGTAGAATCCAGCCACAAAAATGGACCAGTTGCTCTGTATGCTAAAGTCTGTTTATAAGAGACCTAGAATTTAAAATACTATATTATTTTTATAAGCATTCTACTAACTATTAATATCTAATAAATCACCCCTAGGTGTTTTCAGATTTCTAATTGGAAGTTTCATTACGAGTACGATCAACAGGCTAAAGCAGATAAATGACAAAAAGTAAAAAGACATAAAGCATATCCTTACTTTAGAAACATTTGTAAAGTTTAGAAACATTTGTAGAGCTGTTAAGAACTTAAATTTCTTTTTCTTTAGAAGAGGAAAATGGGCTCTCACCTGGCACAATGAACCAATCAATGAAATTTATTAAATTCCCAAAGCACAGCACGGCAACTACCAGGCAATCCCTCTTTGCTGGATTGTTCCTTGACAAAGACACTGATGGACATTGTGTCCCATCTGCTGCAGCAGCTCCATAATTCTGTCCCTCAAGCAGTGGCTGGAGCAGCAAGCTTGTGTCTTCATGTTCACAGCGGGGTTGCATGTTTCCAGTGCAGACACTCAGCAGGGATGATGAAGCATTTCCTCACACAAAACTGATGTGTTGGGGCTATGAGGAACTTCAATCACTACGGTCATTTCCGGCACTGAAGCACAGCCACTAAGAACTGAAATTAAATGTTCCTTGCAGTCAGAAGAACTTGCAAACAAAAAAGCTGCAGTGTTTTGCAAAAGTGCTGAAGACCATGGCCTTGAAGACAAGGAAAAGTAAATGTAAACAAAAGCAAAGTGACCCATTGTGCACGCAAGAAATAAAAGTGCAAAACTCCACAGTGATCTCGCAGAAACTACAAATGCCAAAAGAACAATATTCTTTGTTGTGAGTTGCCAGAGCTAAAAATAGTCTTTCTACAGAAGAAAGAGAGAGAGAAAGAAAGAAAAGAAAGAAAGAGAAAAAGAAAGAAAGAAAGAAAGAAAGAGAAAGAAAGAAAGAAAGAGAAAGAAAGAAAGAAAGAAAGAAAGAAAGAAAGAAAGAAAGAAAGAGAAAGAAAGAAAGAAAGAAAGAAAGAAAGAAAGAAAGAAAGAAAGAAAGAAAAAAAGAAAGAAAGAAAGAGAGAGAAAGAAAGAAAGAAAGAAAGAGAAAGAAAGAAAGAAAGAAAGAAAGAAAGAAAGAAAGAAAGAAAGAAAGAAAGAAAGAAAGAAAGAAAGAAAGAAAGAAAGAAAGAAAAAGAAAAGCTAATTTTCTAGACCAGTACCTATTTTTTTACTTGAGCCCTCCTTCACCACAGATTTCTTGTGCAACTCTGGACAAGTCATTTGCTTTCTCTGCACCTCAGGTTCTCA
Organism: Oriolus oriolus; assembly: GCA_013400235.1. Lineage (NCBI taxonomy): Eukaryota > Metazoa > Chordata > Aves > Passeriformes > Corvidae > Oriolus > Oriolus oriolus. Next base: position 425,607 of record VXBT01011957.1, read on the forward strand.
CCACACACAATCCCTGGCCTTTAAAACAGGGCTGTGTAGCCTTCTCATGCCACCTAAGCATTCCCTGCTCCCTGTTATCACACACCTGTTTTGCACTGGCCAGATCTACTCCCAGAACAAAATCCTTCCCACTAAGTTCTTGAGTTTTTAGGTCAAATCAGTAGAAGACTCATACTCCAGACTACATGCTGGCTTTCATTTGGTGTTTTTAGGGGAGGAATATGAAACAAAACCAATCAACCAACAACCCAGAATGCTACACTGAGCAGAGAAAGGGAAATGGAAACAAAAACACTCTTCCTCACTGCTGCTGGAACAGTGCACATTCCACAGTTTTGAATTGTGCAAAGGGATTTTCTCCCCTTTCTCTCTCAAAAAACAGGTCTGAAAGGGGAAGAGCAGAGGGCACAGGAAGGCGTTCTTGTTCTTTTAGTGCATGAAGACACCTTTATCTGCCTTCTTTCTTCTGCCCACTCACATCTTTAGAAGTATTCAGTCACATGTCTTTTGAGCCACTTTGTGGATTACCAACTTCAGAAGCTAATTTATTTTTTGCACCCTGTTAAGAAAATTTAAAGTGAAAATTACCAGCAAAGTCTAAGAGTTTAAGACTGAGGCAGCTAATTTGAATGAGGACTGCTTATGGTTTATGACTCATGCATGAAGACACGGGTCTGTGGTTGGCCTTTTTTTAAGAACTGTGTATTTCACACTTTAGACTAACTGAAAAACAGAATAGCACCTACCATTCTTGGGCTTTTTGTAAAATCCAGACTCCTTTTCTTCCACGTGATCAACACAAGTATTTCATTCTATCTTCCCTTTCTTTTATCTATCTCCCTTTTTTGCTGCTATGGACCACAGAATGTTCTCTGAGCAACGTCATGTTACCCGTACTATCCCAGTGCTTAACTAAACCAGGAAGTCAAGAGTTCCTTAGAAGTTCTTGGAAGCAATCAAGAATCAACACAATTTTGTAGAAATTAAAACTTTTATCTCCAACCCCAACCGTGGGCAAAGGAGAATCAGAAACACCTATTTACAGTACAAATTCAAATGCCTCGGTGCCGCCCCGCTGCGCCGCTGGGTGGCGCCGCAAGCCCGGCGCGGCGCATAATATTCATTGTTGACCATCTGGCCTCCGGAACCTTCCCCAGGAATATTTTCCATCTTTGATGCCCGGCCACAGCTCAGACCTTGTAAGGAAGGCCTCACGGGGCAGCTCATCAGGGTTTAACTCTCAGTTTGGATAATTTAAATGTCTCTTGATCCAAGCGTCCTCGGAGTATCCAGGGCACATCCTATATTGCTCTCAACTCCTGACATTTACTGCTACACCTGATGTTTTGAGACAGCCAAAAGCAGCTTTCTAACTATAACTGCTGTGGCAAGAACACAATTCTGCTTTTATAAAGCAGAATTGCCAAATTTTCCAAAGATAGAGTCAGATTAAACAAGATGTTCCTCACAAACACAAAACTATCAGTTCTAAACACTTCTTTTGATTCCCTTTTTGCCCTTCACTAAAGTTTCCAGATATCACTTCCACTTCATGCTTTTTGTTGCTGTTCTACCTAGCCACTGGTGCCATCACCTCTGTGTACACAGCCCCCTTCTCCCTTCCCTCAGTGTCACAAGCCACCTCCTTCCACCCACTCCAGGTTTCACTGCTGGGTACAAGTCTGCAGTGGTTTTTAAAAGGCCCCCTGTGACTTTGCCTTCCTCTGTCAGCTCCTATAGCCATCATTCCTTGACAGCCATCATTCCTTGATAGCCACCCCGCCTTAACTGCATGCTTGTCCTGTTCTCCAACCACAATTTTTGTGTTCATCCAGACCACACTGCACCAAAAACTTCTAGCAGAAGTTTGTGACAATCCACTTTTGCATTGTAGGCATACAGAATGCCACTATACAATACCAGTCAACTTTTTTTAGGCAAGATCACAGCTCATTTCTTTATAGCCAATTAATTTTTTCCTTATTTGTTCTGTCAGTCAGGCAGTTCCTTTCTTAGAACGAAGTGCAGTGTTTGCTTCCACAGCTTACCCTGGCGGTGCCAGGTGTCCATGCAATATAAAAGGCAGCTTTTTATCCCTGTCATGCTCCTTCAGAAGCTCAGTTCTCTTGGTGGTTCATTTGAGCACGAGATCTCATAGCTGTGCCATGCAGTTAAACCCTCCCATGAGAGCAGCAAGTCAGAACCTCTTTATTCTTGTGTTTGGCACCAGCCCACACACACAGCAGCATATTTTCTTACACGATTTGGAATCTGGCTGTGGTACCAAAAGTTGTTTTGATGGCTGAACCTGACAGAGGCAACTGAGACCCCCCCAGATGAACACACATGTTTGGTGATAGTTAAACTGGTTGGCTGATCCTCAGCAGGCCAACAAATGTGCCATGCTTGAATCCTGACAGGACTGCTTACACACAACTCATGTGAGAGCTTCTGGCTTTCTCTGAAAGGATTTCCAAGTATTTATTACAAAATGCCTTTGAATGTATTTATTTATCCAAATAACCTCTAATGGTGGATGCTGCTGCATCCATGAACAGTTTTGGAAGTTTACCAGAGCTTTCCCAGAAAGCTGCATCAGAAAGGGCATTAATAGTGAACCAAGACATCAGAAAGATATAAATTGAAAATATTTTATTATCCTGATTAACTCCAAACCATTTCCATACATGTAACAAAAAGAAGCTTATTAAGCCACTGAACAGCAAACAGCAACAAAATCTGTGAAAACTAAATATGAAAATAATATTCATTGTTGACTAGATCTAACAATACTGATTTTAGGAAGAAATAAATAAGCTGCTTTTGGTATCTCTCTCATGCATTACGCAGACACAGAACATAAAGTAGCCAAAAGAAAATACATACTTGTGTGTATTTGCAAGTATATATTTAAATGCTGCAATATGGTTAGAACCAACAAGCATGCCTTTAATGCAAAACGTAAGACTGGTCTGCATTTTGAGGTGTATTTATTTAAGCCTGTTGTGATGGAAGCAAATTCAGAAATCATGAGATTCTGCAAATATTTGAAATTTGGATTGGTGCAAAACTTAATAATTTTAGTGTCTGACAAAATCAGAAAAGTAAAATTTAACATCGTTCTGGTAGACAGACAGCTCAATAAATGCATGTCCAGACCCACCTGAAATATTCCACTCCAAGGAGATTCAAAGACAATTCCAGTGACTGCAAAAGAGCTGCAGAGTGACAGAGATTCAGGTAAGAGGCTGTGGGGGGTTAAGGTTTGTCACTGCTTGTACCAAGGCTGCACAACAACTCGCTTTGGTTTTGAACCCAGTCTGCAGTGCTAAAACATAAAGACAGACTTGGACTGAGACATGAACACCTGGGCTGCGTGTCTGGAGGGGCAGCAGTTTGACAGTTTAAACCAAGCAGTGACCAGCCTGACAGGAGGGCAGGTGATTCAAGAAATGTGATTGTGTATAAAAGTAGCATAATTTTCAGTTACAGATCTATTACAGAATCAACACTTGATACTGTTCTCATAAAAGACCATATTACAAAACTCCAGAGATGACTCATCTACTAACGTGTATATTTTTCTTGCCTTTCAGCCCTCCAGACTGATGCACATTTGCCAAGCTGTTTATTGCCTTGCAATACACAGCTGAGAGTGAGGGAGCCCGAGCACTCTCCTTCCAAGGGAAGCTTGAGAAATTCTGCACTTGTACTTTGGTGAATCTGCTCTATCTCTGTGTGGTGCTTGCAGCTACATTAGCCATGATTAACACTCAAGTAGCAACTGCTAATGACTTCAAAAGCTGTTAGGAAATATTTAGTATTTTAGCATTAAATTTAGTACCTGAATAATCAAAACTAGATTGCCAACAGTTCTCCTTCACCTTTGCAGGCAGAACTAGATGTGTGAGCCATTATTTAATTCGATTCTCTGTCCATATCGTGTGGAACAAATGTGCTGCAACAGCCTCAACCATCCAGACTAATCATCTTTATAATAGTCCACTGCTACCAAAAACTTCAAGAAAACCAGCTGGACCACCTGATCCACAATACACTTAACTGGAAAATATCTGCTAGGAAGATTCTCATTCTGTGAGTTTCAATAAATGGTACACTTTTAGTCACCACATCCTTTTTACCTCCTCACCCTGAATTTCCATCTAAAATGCTTTCTTTCTTGTTGCCTGAGTAATAGCACAAAACCCAGTGTGGATTCACTGGAACATATTCTAGCACTGTGACAGCAAGTAAAATTTACACATACTAAAGTATAAAATCTACTATTTCATTATTACTGACAAATAAGCTCTGTATAACTTCCTACTTCTTGGAATGCAGATCATGCTTTTGGTTGGGCAGGGAAGCTAGTTCAGACTCTTCTCCTACATCTTTTAAATTAGGAAACAAACTGCAGCTTTACAAAAAATTTCTTAGGGTGCTTACCTAGATAACTTATCTCACAGGTAACATTCTCCTTGGTTGTATCCATATAATTCTGTCCCAGAAGGTATAGCAGAAGAAATTACCGTTCTAGCACATAATCACAGAGCAGCAAAAGATGAACACACTCCAATTCTATTAACTGCTCCCTTCTTCTTCTCTGGGAAAACAAAAAGAAAAGCAAAAACCTCCTTTGCAAATGAGAACATTTTGCATTAACATCAGACAAAGGAGGAAGCTGCACATCACTGGAACAGAGCTTCCTCTTCTAGATGAGATTTATTCAAGCACACAGCAGCTTGTGGACGTCAAAAGAAGTGCGGAATTATAGTTAATGTGCACCAAAGGTACTATTTCACCAATCAGTTTATCTGCTTTGGCCTTTACCCTTTTTTTTTTGCTCAAGCTTATTTTTATTGGTGTAACTGATAAGCGAATTTCTTGCATTTTGGGATTCTGGATGCTTCTGACACAGTTATAGCAGAAAACGGCTGTGACATCTGCTTGGATTTTGGAAGAAAACTGGAATTAAATGTCTATTTAACCTATGTTTTGACCTTTCTACCACAGTGAAACATTCATCCCCAGAAGAACCATTAGTTGACCACTGCAGTCTTCACTGTGATACACCAGAGTCCTCTTAATTAAGATGACAGCAAAGCAGATAAGAGTCATTTATTATGAGTAATGACAAACAGACAAGCACTGACAGAACAAAAATGGAGGCCTTTCCCTATGAGGCCTCTCTCTTCCCAGCCTCACTACCTCCAGGCTGAAAGAGAAGACTATTCTGCAGTGAACACAGTATTTTAATCACTACAGAGAATGTTAAGGTTAGGGTTAACTAAAACTTTGAACAAACATTGATTTAAATTAAAAATAGTCTAATTAAGTGTTGAGAATGTCTTTATTTCCCAGAAGTAAGTTCTGCACAAAGAGATTTAATGTCACTCTCAATGCTTCCAGTAAGGCAAAGTGAGGCTGTATTCACCCTTTTGGGAAGGGTGAATACGTGAACTCACTATAGCCATGCTTAATTGATAGCACTGTGAAGCAAATTCTGCCAGCAACAAAAGAAAAGTTTGGTCATTTTTAAGCACTAACCCCAGGATGCTGATTTTTATGACAGTTATTATGCAAATATTTGGAAGTTCTTAAAGTTATAATGCAATTTAGATAGGGAATTGGGATTAAAATATATCTATACTATCGCTAATAGGTACCCACCTTAGGCAGAGGGCAGCTCCCAGTCCAACAACAAGAGAAATGGAGAAAGTGGCCAGAGTCACTCTTTTCCTGGGCATCTTCTGTTTGATATTAATCCACTAGAGATAAAAAAGTCTGTAAAAATCTTGGCCAGTCAAACGTCTACTTTTAATGAAAAAAACAAACAAAAAAAAATCCATGAACATGGAGCAAAAACATGTGAAGTGTGGAAAGGATTGTCTATCAGTTATATTGGTAACCTGGGAGAAGAGTTGCAAAGAACTCTTTGCTCTGCTACTAACTTCCTTTGCTAAAGCAAAGGGACCTCAAGCTCGCAGTCCTAAAGCAAATGGTACCATCATAATTTAAAGGGAGAAAGAAAACAATAAACATTAAAACTCTGAAACACTTACACAGTTCTGCTTAACATCTGATTCTTATTGAATTGATGTACAAGATGTTTTCAGGCTTCAGCACTCGGTTCTTAAAGCTCTGGTTTGCATACAATATTCTTTACAAAATTTAAAACCACAGTAAAAAAATTACTATGTGAATCATTTATTAATTACTTAGCAATATTAAAGTAAAAAGATAGAAATTAAACTTCTTTCTATTCATTCCACTCACAACCTCCTCCTATTCACTCTTTATACCAGAAATTTTACCTGCTCTGAAGATGCTCTCAGAATGTCTTGCATATAAAATTATAAGGTATATGAATAAACTCTGGCCTTTCTTTCTTTCCTGGAGTCATGCTGGCATTTGCACACTTTACATAAGTATAAGAATACAGAATCTCAGGCTGCTAAACAAAGAATTTTATTCTCTCAATTTTAGAAGCTACTTTTGCTTAAGACAAGTGCAGTACCAGTAGAAGAACTATTCTCTCTTTATTCTTATGAGCCATCAACCAGCAAAGGCTCTTTTCCATACCTCAAAGTAGCTTTTTGGATACTTTTCATAAAAGGGCATTAATATCAACTTCAGCTGGTACATTTGCTTGAAAAAAAAGTGTCATGAGATTTATTATTGTAAATTCTCAAGCTAAATGAAGCTAAGAAGAGGCTTTGTTTCAAAGTCCAGAATGGTTGCAGGAGTTTAACTGGCAGTCATGGAAGAACTGCAATCACTCAATTTTCCAAACTATCAAAAAAAAAAAAAAATTCTTTACCTTCCAACATGGCTTATGTCAACAGAATATCTTCTGACTTAGTTCATTAAAATGCTTCCTTAAGAAATAATTTAAAAGTACAGAATAAGGACAGTGTAAATCAGCAAAGTGATTAATCTGTTCAAAAAGCCAAATATATCTGAAGCCGCCTGTGTTTTCACTGCCTCCATTCCCCCTCCCCCTTTTCTCCTCCTCCAACAAGTTCTTAGTCCTGACAGAAAACCAAAAAATCCTACATGGCTACACACTGAGATCATCAGACTCCACGGGTCCAAGCCGTTCATCCCTTTTGTCCACCCACCTGTTTCCACAACAGACCTGCTTGGTGCTCCAAAGCCCAGCTTCTCCTTTGGGCTTCTGTTGAAATTAAATTCAGTTCCCCAGTTCCTGTGTATAATACAAGAATTGGGGTTGTGTAATTTTCTAGTAGGGGCAAATATTTTATTATATGATAACACTGTAGCCCATTGATGGCTGGACTTACACTATCTTAACCTATTTTGCTTCCTTGAGGGGACTAATCCTCCCATAACATCTCTAAGTGCATCCATATTAAGGGATTTGGCACTGGAACTGTGCAGTACATGTCATGTTGCTCATGCTCTCATAGAGCCCTTGTGCAGGTTACATTTGTATTCACTGCTCTGTTCATCTCTGGGCAATTTCTATTCAATACCTCCCTGGCTGCAGACATATTTCCTTCCCTTTTGTGCACTGCACTAATTTTGTACTCGCAAAGGCACCAGAATATGTCAGGTACAAATATGAACATATCTTAAAGAACTGCAAGTTTACTGTTCCAGGAAAAAATTAACTTTGTTGCCAAGCATTTTATATACCTCATAATCAACAATTTCCAGCCACAATTTGAGGTAAGAGGCATCAACTGGGATACATTTTGCAAAACGAATTTTTGGGATATATTTTATAAAATGTGAGCAAAAGTAAAGAATTTAGCAGGTTAAAAGGAAAAACAATTTTTAAAGTGTAATTCTTTATTTTAAACCAAGTATGTCTGTTCTTTTAAAAACAGCCCTATCTAAAATAAAATGTGAAATAAGGGCAGCCCACACGCCATGAAATCCAGCATCACAAAGTACAGAATATACCAGTAGTTCAGGCTTGCTGCAGAAATTTCAGAGAAAGTCAAAACACCAAACTGGTGGGTGTTACTCAGTAAGTGGCTGGAAATAGCATGTGGAGTGCTGAACCAGCTCCTTGCAGCAGAGCTTAATCTGCAAGTGCAGAAAGAAATTTCTTCATCTGAGTTTATTCAACAAGTTTATTTTGATGCCTGGTTCATTAAGAGATGGGAACCAAACACGGATTTGAAAAAGGAAGCCAGTTTGATTTTCCCTTTTCCAAACTTTGTGCAAAATCAAGGTGTGGGATGCTTAGCTCTAACTTGTGGGAGGATGAGATCTGGTAGTATGAATATCTTGGAAGCGGGGGGAGATAAAAACAAATTTTCATTTCTCATTTTTAATGATTCCTTTGTGCATTTTAACTGAATCCCACCAAATGTAACTTAACAGAAAGAATCAGTTAACAGCTCACAGCATCTAATAAACAAAATAGTACTTGATGGATTAAAGAACAAAATCAGAAGTTTGAAAAGATATATGTTCACGTATCTTAAATCAATGACTACTCCAGTCCTACCAACTGTCAAAAAGTAACGTCGTGCCAAGCACATGGAATCTGCTATTTAAGAACATAATTAAAAATTATAAATATAAAATAAAATATGTAAATTAGTATTTCCAGCTGGCCATTTTAAATCATGAATCAATTATTTAAATCTCTTGTTTAAGCCAACAATAGAAAAAGGAAGTAGTGAAAACAGTATTTTAACTTCTGGCATCAAATTTACATCCAAATAACCATTCTCAAGTATATGTCCTTGTTTCTTCAAGAAAGAATTCTTATGTTTATTTTCTTCCAGTAACGTGCCAGCATTTCAGAAAAGACAAATCAATTATGACCTGCCTCATATTTCACATCCTTGTGTTTGTTCCAAGGATTGAACACTGACGCAGCAGTGGATCTCATGACTGCTTTCCATCAGGTATATTAAAATGACTGTCAATTAGGTCAGGCTTTCAGGTTGCAGAGTAAAGATTTCTCACACTCAATTCTTTAGAAATATGAGCTAGAAAATCGCAATTTGCATTTTAGTTTAACCGTCCCCATAACTACTTTGGATTTAAGACAGTCTTTCACCATTAATTTCAGCTGGTTTTGTTTGCAGATTTATTTTGATGTTGTTTTTTACTAATAATCAGGAAAGAAATCCAATTCTGGATTTTTACCCTCTCCTACCACTAATGACTAGGCATGTCTCAGTTTCCCAGCTGAGAACGCTATCAGTTTAAGTAATAGTTTAAGCTTATACAAATAAAGTTTGGAACAAGGTCATTCTGGTTTACTCAGGTCTTTAACAGCATCTTTCTGCCAAAAGCCTGAATCAACACCACCACAAGAATCCATAAGGATTTCCTGCAGTTCCTGAGACTGTTTTACCACAACCATTCCTGTCAAGGATTGCCTGATTCATCGCAGAAATCTTACCCAAAAGTCAGGTCAAAACACTTCGTTTAGGTGTTACCCTCCAGTGAACAACTTTGTCTACACGTACATCTGCTCTCCTTGGCTCAAGCAATCATTGTCCACACTTCATGCCACAACTAAAGCCTTTATCTGTGGTCAGTGACCTAGAGGGAATACTGCTGGATTTATTAAGGAATGACAGACAGACACATGGTGAGGTTTGAACATTAGGGTCATTGTGGTTTCATTTATCAGGGAATATAAGTCAGGACTAGCTCCTATTTCTGGCTCCAGGGCTTGCTCTGGTATCTTGGGCAAGACAATTTAGCACCATGGACTGCCATAAATATCCATCCTGACTATGTGGACTGTTAGGGAAGAATGGAGATTCTTACCTCTACAGGAGATCATCAAGGATTAGTGTTAACCCAGCAGGACCCTGATCTGAGCTGGAGAAGCTGAGCAGTGCTACAATACAAGTCAATGTAAATATTTTCATCATGCTCTGCACAGAGACAGGTTCTGAAGAGATGTATTGTAGCAGCTGCAGCAATTCCTGTACCAGCCTTCTCTCTGTTTGCCATGCTACTGATTCACTGGTCCATATTTTTCCAGGAAATCGCACTTCTTCACACACACCCACTTCCAGTGAAACGTGAGCCCGACAACATTTGAGTAACAGTTAAACTTTTGAACCTGTTCTGTAGGAGTAGCCTTGAGCTCAGCACAAATACTTGAGGCCAGACGGACGTGTTCAGTCCAGGTTTAGTCCCCGCTTTATTTATAGGTCACACCGGATTGGAAACAAAACAGCTTTTAGTCCTTGTTATGCTCTTATTCAAGCCAGCAAGGAGCTATGAATCAAACAAAAATTCCAATGAATTTCTATCTCCTTTTTCCCAATTTCTCTCTTCACAAGGAGTTTTCAGAGCATTTTTCTTTATGATGCATATCCATGGTAATGGCCAACTGTTACCTCTACACACAATATAAGAATAATTTAGATTTTACTACTCACAAGTAAACTCAGTCAAGGCTTATTCAAAAAAGAGATTCCTTAAAGCAAACTACTCATGTATCAATGAAAGCACAGCAAAACCAAGTGCTAGAGGGTAGACAGGAACACAGAACTGCTCAGCAAACTGGTATTATTTCCTGGTGACAACTTGGATCCAGAACATAAAAACACTTAGCCTTTACTGTTTGCTAGATATAAACTGCAAGAAACCCAAGCCTGCAAATGCTATAAAGGACATATAAATGGTCCCTTTTTTGCCTAACAGGAACTGTTTTTAAGTCTAAAAACTGGTACTTCACAATGCTACCATTTAAAAGGTCTCTTCACTGACTCTAGCTTGTAAAATTAGAGGAACCTTGCAGAACATGTTACAGGGAGCTGTGTCTATCTTACCATCAGCTTTTTGAGTTTGCCAAGAAGCTGAAGTAGGGGAGCAGATGATGTTAACAGTGTGAATCCAGCTGGAAGACTCTACAGAACAGAAACCATATACTAGTGTAATCTGTGATTTGTGTTGTGAAGGAGGAACTGGGGAGAAAGTCAAACGAAAGACATCATATTCAATAAAAGTAAGATGCTGAATGTGAAGCCTTGATCCTTTTTAAGGTGACAGAAAAAGTGCCAGGATTTCCTATTCTAATCATGAGATGAATTTTGATGATAATATACCCTTGCCAAGGGAAAGATTAATGCAGTAAGGACCACAGCAAATGGCTGTCAGAACTGAACAGTCATTATACCAGAAATGGTCTCAGAAAAGAGAAAGTAATCTAAATTCTTATTGCACTTCCACTCAATGCAGAGATGGGAGAGACGGCTGCAGAGAGGCTGCATGCCAGGGACAGTAAAACAAATTCAAAAAAACAGTCTCTCCTATCTTAAGATCTTTTCCTCAAATGTGGTGCATGTTGCCTCAACAAACAGTAGGACAAGGTGTTTGTGCATAGGCAGTACAGAAAGTAGATATTAACAGAACAAAAGATCACTTCATCTAGCAGGGAAAGGCTTCTCCCTCTTTTCAGACAGCCTGGCGTGTTTAAGGACAGGCAACATGAGATGCAAGCCAACAGAGTCCCCGTCTACTGTGGCATGACAGCTCCATTTTCATGATGGGATTCCACGGAGTCTTTACTGCTGCAAGGAAACACTAAACTAGTTTATGCCTCAGTCACACACCTGCCCTCACCACTTTGGCCATGTTGGACATTTTGCAGCTGCACACAAGGTGATTTCACAGAGCAGGGTTAGAGCACTTCAAACTGCCAATGCTTCCCATAATGAAACATACTACTTTTATAAACTAGGGTTGAATTTGTTGCCAGAATAGAGGAAACCAGGTCATCTGTGCCAGCATAAACCAAATCCTTTCTTTTCCAACCTACAGTCTCCTATGTTCCTTACAAGGAAAATAATACACAAAGTATATGAGACCACAGAAAACTTCCTTTCTTAAGTCAGGTAATTGCCAGCAAGTGACCTAATGGTGAACAATACAGAATGATTTTTATTAACAGAATATAATAGAAAGAGTTGTTTCATATAACCTTTCAGTCTTCAGTGCTGTAGTTAGGTCCTCTATTAATAGAACTGTCAGAAAGTGTACTCATGCCTGAACTGACATCAGGTACAGAAAGTTGAGTGAGTGAATTTAGTGCTGGCTTAACTGACATTGTGAACAAAGCCTACTTTTTATTCCTGAAAGAGAAATACCATCCACAATAGTGTCACTTCCCATCAACACGCCTGAATTCCAATCTGGGTGACCGTCTCTTAGTATAATAAGTTTACAAAATGCACTTGCACATGATAGCCTCCTATGTTTAAATGGATAGATTGTTTTTTAAGATTGAATGAACCTGACTGAAGCAATATAAAAAACAAATACAAAATACATTTAGGAATTAGAGTCAACCTACAAAGGAGAAAGGCTTTCACAAAGACTTTCTTTGGCTAAGGACACCCTTATGAGATGAATTTCAGTAATGGAATCATACACTATGGGATGTCTTCTGTAATCCCAGTTTAATCATTGAAAAGGACACATAATTAATCAGAACTGCAAGAATATCTGGGAATAGTATTCTGATTAATTGTACTAGCACAGTAATGAAACTCTCAGACTATACTGGCCCTTCCAAATTGGAGCACAGGAAATGACGTTACCATTGCTCATTCTCTTTCCTTTTGTTGCAAGCCAGCTTTGGTGTTCACCAAATAAAGCCCTTGTAGTAGAAAAAAAAATGAAACAATTCCTTTTTATAAAGGATTTGAACATTTTGGCAAACTGATACAGGATAAATCCTTTTGTAGTAATTTATTTCTGCAATAGAGCAGGGAGTTTCCTACTTTCTATCACTGGTAATAATGGTTCATCCAATTAGCCAGAAACTGCATTTACTTGAGAATTGAAATGCAAAATTAGGGAATCCAATGAAATGCTTAAAGCCAGAGGAGCAGAGCAGCCCATATGTTTTATTTTAGAGTTGCACACACCTATTTATCACAGTATATTTTTCACGGTCAACACATGAGCCTACAGACAATATGTACTTCTGTCAGGCTTCTCGTGGCCATTTATTTAGTTCCTTGGAATAAACTATCTTAATTTTTAGCTCTTTCCTGTGCAGTGCCTTTCCTCAGACTTGTAGTCATCCTTCAAAAACCCTTTTTCTGAAGGTTTTTGCTGGAGATCCAAACCCAAGCCTAGGTTGCCCTTCAGGGATACACTAATGCAGGAAAGCCCCTTCACCTCATAAGTGTAGGGGTTGATTTAGGCCTTTTGTCTCTCTTTTTCTTCCCTGGGCACATCCTCAGTGCAGTGGCACACTACTCCAAAGCATGCCCATCACACACTCAGACAAAAATGTACATTTTGCAGCAATCCTGTGTGAGCAACTTTTACCCAGCGGCTGGTAACTCTTTTAACCTGTTCTGTTCAGCTGCTCTTTTTAGCTGCTCCTCAAAACCTCCCGTATTTAGTGGGTTGGAAGATGGCAGCAGCCTGAGGGCCAGCAGAGCTCTGAGCACAAGACACTGTTCTTACTTACTCTCTGTATCTGACAGTCCTGTGCAGCCTGCTCATGAGGACAGATGTGTCTCCGGGGCTGCTGTACCTCAGCAGAATCTCGTTCCACCCCCTGCCATGGGCAGGGACTCCTTCCACTATCCCAGGTTGCTCCAAACCCTGTCCAACCTGGCCTTGGACACTTCCAGGGCTGGGGCAGCCACAGCTTCTCTGGGCAACCTGTGCCAGGGCATCACCACCCTAAAAAGAAAGCATTCCTTCCTAATAATGTCCTTCATGAGGGCCTTTGCAGATGCCAGAATTGTTAAGTTGGAAGGGCTCTCTGGAGATCACCCAGACTAACTCCTTGCCAAGGCAAGCTCACGTGGAGCAGGTGACACAGGAAGGTCCAGGTAAGTTCGACATTTCTCCAGAGAGGGAGACTCCACGCCCTCCCTGGGCAAGTCTGTCCCACTGCTCTGCCACACTCACGTAAAGAAGTTCTTCCTCAGGCTGAGGTGGAACTTGTTGTGCTTTAGTTTATGGCCCTGAATGTCCTTCGTGAGGAGATTCCCCTCACGAAGCGCTCTCCCTTTCTCCCCACTAACTCAGACTTGACTCGGGAAGGGGAGGCAAGGACCTTCCCAACATGGCGGCCGAGCATGGCCCCCGCCTCCCCGTCCCTCAGCCGCTCTCAAGATGGCGGCGCGGAAGGGCCGCCGGCCGGCCCGGGTGCGCCTGCGCGGGCCCGAGTGCGGTGAAATTCCTGGCGGGGGGAGCAGGAGGTGGCGGCGCTGAGGGCTCGGAGCAGAAGGCGGAGGGCGGCTCGGAGCCACGGCCGCGCTGCCCTGCCCGGGACCCTGCGTGCTGTGGCGGCCGGCGCCGAGCCAGACCCCCGGCGGGCGCGGAGCGGACGGGCTGAGGGACACTCGCCGCCGCCTCTCGCAGCGCCAGGAGCCGCGCCGTCCCCGCCGCCGCTGGGACTCCCTCCCCGGGCAGAGCGGGGGAGAATGACGGAGCTCCAGTCCGCCTTGCTACTGCGGAGACAACTAGCAGGTACCTGGGCCAGCGGCGGAGGAAGGAAGGGAGGGCTGCGTGTGATCCGTCGCGGGGGAGCAGCGGCCGGGCGGCCGCGGAGGGGCCGCGGCCCGCAGCGGGGGAAGGAAGGGGCGCCGGCTCGGGGAGGGGGCGGGCGGGAGTGCGTGTGTGTGTGAGGGGGAAGGGGAGAT
>VXBT01011957.1:440715-454046 GCA_013400235.1 Oriolus oriolus
GGACCGGGCTGGGGGACGGACAGGGCCGGGGTGCTGGGCCCGGGCCGGCGGCGGGGGGGAGCGGGGTGTCAGCGGGGTGTCAGCCGGGCTCGGTGTCGCCGCGCCCCCTCCCTTTGTCCCCGGGCGGGCGGGCGGCCGAGCTGGCCCGGCCCGGCCCCGCGGAGGGGACCCGCATGCGCGGGGCCGCACAATGCGGCTCCATGTGTGCGCTGCCACACTTAAAGGGAAACGAGCCGGCAGCGCTCCCTTCCTCCCTCCCCCACTCGCACATGTTCGCCGCATCCTCTGCCTGTTGGGCCGGGATACGGCGATCCACTGGAGGAAGCGCAGGGGTCCGCCCGGTACCTTGGGAGAATTGGGTCGCCTTTTTCGTCCCTTACGTAAAAACTGCTTCGTACCCAGATAAGGAAATGTGTGCCAGGTGTACCTAAACTCGGGCAATTACAGCGCTGGCTTGAGTTAGCCGACTAGCCATACAAAGGGACAGGGTCACTGAGTGGCACAGGAGTTCCCGGAGGAGGATTTTGGCCCGAGACTTCAGTTAATGTCGTTGAAAGCCTAAGGGTGGAAAGCAGCATTGTTAGCAGTAAGGAGATGAGGTTGCATAACCGGGTACAGCGAGCTGGATGGTGTGTTTGTGCATCTCCAGCACTGTTTTCTGGGTTTGGTTGATGATCAGTTTGAGAAACTTCAATATCGTGAACTACTAGCAGAGAATGTTTTACCCCTTTAAGGTGAAGCTCTTAAAAAAAAAAAAAAAAAAAATCTCATACCGTGGCTAAAAATCTCATACTGTGGCCTTAGCCCTGAACATCAGCATGCACCTCTTAATGCCCTGGTAACTGCTGAAGTTATTAGTGACACTCCGTGAGGTGTCTGCACGTTCAGATAAGCTAATAACGCCTCGATATGAGCTTACTGCAGGAGCTCCAGACTGGATGTGACGTGAAACTCCTCTCTCCTATATACGATCCCTTAAGGGAAACAATAGTGTAGAATAGTTGGTCTCTAACTTGATAAAACAAGCATTTGGTAATCTAGAATAGTTGTTCAGCTGTCTGAAATTTCTTTTAATCTACTGGTTGTGCTCCGCAAAAGAAAATTGGACATTTAGCTGAAGTCTCTCGATTAAGTAAGTATTCAGCTTCTGTGGTGTAATTTTTTTTGTGTGTGTTGTGAGGTCTTAAGACGTTATGTAAACACAGACTGGTTGGATATATAAGTAGATTTGTAGACTTCTAGATCTAGGGGTTAACTTCTGTTTGACTTTCTGCTCACTCTTTTCTGAAGGCTTCATGTGTACTGGTGAGCTTTTCCAGTTGCCCCTATTACTGATTCAGCTGTACTGACTGCAGCCATTTGCTTGTACCATGCAGCTGTTGTGGGGGGGTTTGTGTTTTAAATGATGTCAGTATCTTTGGTACCCCTTTACATGTACTAAAAGAAATTGAAACAGTATTAAAAGTGACTTTGAGTGTGCAAGAAGTGTGGTGAGCATTGAAAAAAAGTCTTGAGCTCTTCAAAAATCCTATGTGGAATAACTGACCTGAGAAAGTTATCATGTATGGAAGAAACTATTTTCTATGTGACATCTGAACTGAGCTGGCCCTGGACTGACACTGGTTTTTCTGGTGTCAGGCTGCTTGAAGTTGTAGTGCAGAGACTGAGCTTCATGATCTTCCTTGCCTACTGCTGACTGTCTTCTTCCAAGTCTCAGCTGCTCCAATGTGTCCCTTTGTTTACACCCACACTGTTTTTTCAAACCAAGAGTCACCACTCTGGTGGTATTTGCCCTGGTGGGACTGATACTCGGTCTCTCTGCTCCATGCAGTTTTTGCCTATATCAAGTGTGGTGAGTCATGGGGTTGTACCTGGTGGTTGGGTTATGTGATCTAAGCTAGTTTAAATTGCTTTAGATCATTCACTTGTGCTTCAATAATGATAAGAGATCTGAAGTTGAAGCAAGACATCCAGAAATGGAGGGAGGTTGAACTGAGAATCTGAAACCTGTGTAATGGTGGAGCAGTTGTGGAGTATAAAAATTCTTTAATGGTGAGATCCTGGGTATCTCTTTTTGATGCCGAGAAGAAAAAACAATGGCAGGAGGAGGGAGGAGTGTTAAACAGTAGTTCTCGGAGTGGCTGCCTGTTTGGTTCCCTGTATGCTTTGGTTCTCAATTATGAGGAAAGAAGTTGTCTGGCATGGAGCACTTTAATGAGCTGTTTTATTCGTGAGTACTTTTGTCAAAGTATAGGTTAACCAATGAGGCTGCTGGTTGTCAGTGAGATGTAAAACAATGGCTCTTATCAAATTGAGCAAAACTTCAGAACATAACCTGAAGGAAGTTGCTCCAATAAGTGTATGTAGACAGGCTCCTATATTTTTATTTTTTATTTTTTTCTAAAGCAAGCTGGCTTGTAACTTGAGCAGGGAGCCGATACCACAGCACCATGTACAACATGCTTGTGTGCTTCAGTGGCATGTTCTGGATGCTGACAATGCTCCGAGAGAAGGGACATTCAATGACAGTCATAAAATGTAACTTCAAGTTAGATGTGGGTTGTTTTTTTAATCTCCCAATTCTGTATGGCTTCACAGTGCCTTTGCTAATGAAATACTGAGCTGAATCCCCAGGGACTTAGTGTAGTAGCTGTTTTTATATTGACATGTGCTCACCCCCATTAGGCACAAGAACAATTCAAGGTAGTAAGAACTTTGGGTAGTTTTTATGGTTTTGGTTTTTATTTTGGTTTTTTTTAAGTGTTAAGGAAGTGATGAGTTGGGATCTCTTTAATGCCAAAGCCATTTAAAAAGCGTAGTCTAACTAGAGCTGGAGGATCAGGTGTCTGTGGATATCTGTAAAACTAAATGCTGTTCCCTCTCAAATCAACTTAATTGTAAGCTGTAGCAGCTTCTGGAAATATCTTAAAATTCAAACATGTTTGTTCTTACTTTTTTTTTTTTATTTTCCCCCCTTCAGGAGAAGGGCACTTTGTGGCTTGGTAGCAATGTGAAATAGAAGCCGTGACCTGTCCATTTCTTCCAGGCAAGGTGCAGGAAAAACTAAAAGAAAAAAAAGTGCCTCTGAACGTCAAAAAAAAAGTCTACAGCAAGTATGTAGATCAGTGTAGCATTGGGTTAGCAGAGTTCAGCCCCCAGGGGAGCTGGTGGAGGATAAACTTCTTTTTACAGCCCCAAAACTTTATGTTCTTTAAAAGGAGATGGAGACAACAGGGTGTAAAACTTCTCTTCCAGTCTCCAGAGCTGTCAAGCCTAAAGGTTTTACAGACTGAGATATTTCTCTGAATACTTTTATTTCATCTTTCTGCCAAATTCTTGATGACACAGAGACTTCAGAGTAGGCAGACTTGTCTAGTTCAACCAGCAAAATCACATAGGGAGGATGCAGTTAAATCAGTAGCGCACAGTGGAACTAGAAGTGCGAGTTCTCTTTAACATAAACATGGAGCATTGGAAATGGGAATAACCATGCCTTTGTTGGCTGAAGTTGTGCAGGGTTGTAAATAATCTCCAATTTAGGATACAGAAAAAGCCACACTAATGCTTTTCTTAAACATGAGAAACATGGCATTATTTCAGTTTAAAGTGTATACCGCTTCTATTTCAAAGCAGAAATGTCTAATTAAAAATTAACAAGTTGGAAAACTGTATTAAATACTTAATGTTACAGTTGAACAATTTTTACTTTCTCCTGTGGAAGAATCTTGCCATGTACTGTTGAGCTAGTTGAATTTTTGGCAGTTAGATAGGACTTACTTTTTAAAAATCTATTTGAGTAGTGAATGGAGAGAGAATTGCGGAGTGAAGATCACTTTATACATCAAAGCTGAGATGCATATTTCTGGAGCGGCTGGTGTATAAGAAACCTTTGTTTACAGTTGAGCACTGGCTTACAGTAAGTTTGTCTATAAGAGAGTCATTTGAGTGGCACTGATGTGAAGTATTAATTTAGTACTAGATTGCCTCTTACCTCTATTGTGAAGGTCTGTTCACATGGACAGTAATATTCTGTATTATCCCGAATAATTAAGACTCCAAGGTCCTGCACATGTCGAACTTAGCATTTTAAGTGGTCCTGAAATTATAAGCACCCCTGCATATTTTTTTTTAAAAGACTCTTTCATGTTTTTAGATAACCATCAATTTTTTGGTCTGATTCTTTTTTGGGGTACTTTGGTACAGCATGT
Organism: Oriolus oriolus; assembly: GCA_013400235.1. Classification (NCBI taxonomy): domain Eukaryota; kingdom Metazoa; phylum Chordata; class Aves; order Passeriformes; family Corvidae; genus Oriolus; species Oriolus oriolus. The sequence goes on from VXBT01011957.1 coordinate 444,924, forward strand.
GTGTAGCACTCACCTTAATCCCCTGGCAGTGTAGGGCCCTGTTACAGGAAATAAGATAATCCTGTTTCTTGTGAGGTTGTGCTGAGAGAATTATCAAAGCTCCCTTGCTCAAGTTGACTTTATAGACAACATCATTGCTAAAACACAGACCTTGCTCAGACTCCAGTCACTACAACAGCACAAGCAGCCTGAATTTCTGTTGCACTGTAAATAACATGATACATGTGACTAATGGCAAACTTTGCCTGCTACGTGTTAGTTTTCCAAATGCTTCTCTTGCAGAAATAATCTCAACTTTGAATCTTCAGAGAAAAGAATATTTATAACAGCAGCCACCAGCAAAATTTCAGGGGTCCTGGCAGTTTTGGAAAGTGAGGTTTAGCTAAACCTCAGAATGGAAGGGCTTGATGACTCAACCAGTTGCTTGAACAGGATGAAGCAATAACCTGCTTCATAAACTTACTATAGCTGCCTCATCAAGGAGTCACTGCCTTGGCCCTGTCTAGGTTAGCTTACTAATCTCTCAGGGAAAGAGCCAAGTTTACCATGAGCTCTGTTCTTTCCTTCTCTGCTCGCCCCAAACAAGGCATTGTAAGTTACACCAAAGTAAGGGCATATCAGGATCTGGCAGTAGAGTGATTTACTCTTGTTTTGTGGGAGAATAGTGGAATGGGAGAATGTTTCTGGAGATCCTCTGAAAGAAGCAAAATTAATACCATTTGAGAAAATACTTTCATCAGAAGAATTCCTGCTTTGTTGATAAGAGCTTCATTTGGAGACATTAAATCATGCAAAACCGGCTAAATAATCTTGCCTCGTGTGATTGATACTGATTCCAACTTCAGTATTGTAGTTATTTGCTGCAGAACTGCAAACTAAAGATTTGTTGCTTTGCTTTTTTTTTAAAATAAGAAACTGATAGGGATAAATCAAGTAGAGTGAATGGTCTTCAGATGAAACCACATGTTGTAATTATAACTGATTCTGCCTTGACTTTCCTTTATATTATCGAAATTTCTTTTAATGCAAGACAGACTTGGAACAATAAGTGCATGTTCAACTAACATAGGATTACTTGGTCCCTTCTGTGGTTGGTACAAGTTGGTTTTTAGTTTCCTTGAAGCCCTATGTTAAACAGTTTGAAAATAAATCACTTTTGTAGACGAAACCAGTTTGCCTCAAATAGGCATTCTGGTAAATTTTCTTCCTGTAGTGTGTTTGATTAACCTCTGTTTTGATCTAAAATACAACAGTTTGTTCCCAGCATAGAGATGGGGTTCTAATGAAGTGGAACTGAACTGAAAGGTGGCTGCTGTTCTGAAAGCAAGAACTAACCAAATACTAAAATGAGTGTGCAGACTGGGGTGCCTGGAAAAAGGAGAGCAGGTGGCTTCAGTGAGGAAGGGGGCATGTGACTCTTGAAACTCTCCTGTCCACTTTTTGTTCCAGTGTATGAGAATGGAATCAGGGCAACACTTCATGTGCAGGCCTTTGCTCTCACCAAGCTGCTCCTGCTCTGTGCTTCAGTTTTCAGTGGTGTGTGGATATCTGTCAGTGTCTGGTCTTGATGAGATCTTTCACTTACAGTCTCTAGTAGGCTTGAGCTTTAGGCCACCCTGCAAGTGTAAGTGTTCATATTTGCTTTTCTTTCCTACTCTCAAGTCCAAGGCATATCAGCTGGAGCAGAGATCAGATATCCAGACCTTATAAGAACACTAAGTATAGCAATCTAATTGAAATAGAGTTCCATAAAAACTACTCTCCTGGACAGAAATGTTAGCAGTTTTTGCACAGGTTTAGAATAATAGTAAAGACTTTTTGATAGAAACCCTCAGTCAAGGTTTTCACATACAGTCTCTCTGTGTGTGGATTGTTAAAGGAAACCTATTTCCTTGCTGTCATCCCACACCTCATAGGTCAAGCTGGCTGTTTTTTTAGCTGGCTGGCATTTGGTACTGATCTAGAAGATGGTGCTGTCAGGAGTCATTTAAAGGAATGTCTTACAACAATTCTGAATAACAATGTGGCTCAAGTTAGGATATGCAAACCTGTTATTCATATTATAAGCAGGAGAGAAAACAAGCTGAAATACTGTCCTTGACTTGCACAACAACTTACGCATATGACAGGGAAAGCTCCTGATGAGCTCAGATGTTAACACCTCCCTGTGGCATAGGCATGCCATATGACTTTGCAGTGGATTTCTAATGGTGTTCTGTTCTTGTCTGTGAACCACGAACATCGTAGAACCCTTGGCTCTGTGCAGCAGCGCTGTTTCATGACTAATGTGTATATGACTGCTCAGAAGACACTTGGATGAAATTTTTTTTACTTAGCTTTAGTCTGCTGGTAATTTGCAAATAGTTTTTAAGAAGTTAATGAACTTCTATCCTTGGTAAACTCAGCTGTGTGATGGCACCCGGGATGGCACCTCTCTTGACAAATTCCAGCAGTTGTGTGCAGTAGGCATCTGAAACTTGTAGTCTCCTTTGTAGGTGAGAGAAATAAGTGTGTATAGAGTGTGATTCATCTGACCTGTTTTTGACACCTGCTTTGGGATGAGATAATTATGGTGTCTCAGAAACTACTTCTCCTGATAAGATCTCTTGAATGCTGCTGAGGGTGACCATCTCAAATACAGACAGATAGCCACTGAATACTTGTCTGACTCTTAAGAGTGGAAACAGGCATCAAGCACGGGCAAAGCAGAGGTGGCATTTCTATTACACTGAGTGTGAGAGATTAATGTGGCCCTGTGCTGCAGTTGACTCTATGGGCAAAGCACTGAATATTCCCTGGTGACATAATTGCTTCCCTTTATGTGTGGGTTTCAGAATCAGGGTTCTTCCGATTCTTTTTACTATCCTTGTTTTTCCCTTCCTCATAACACTTTCCCTCAAAATTCAGAACTTACTGGAAATGGTTTTGTTGTGGTCTTTTAACAGACCTTTTTCAACCTCCATTTTAACCTGAGTGGTGTAACTGTGCTGGGTTCTGGTCTGATGGGATACATGGCATGCTTATAGCAGTCTAGTCGAAGAAGGCTCTTCAGGAAACATTTTATCTTGATTTCTACCAAAATTACATGACTGATAGTGATTTGAACATACGTTCTGAACTTACTGCTGAGAACCTTAATTCTGGAAGCATAACTTTCAAAATTTCAAACAATACTATGATATTGAAAGGTTTTTGTCAGATGAGTATGTTTTGTATTTCCAGTGATTTGGACAGGAAAGTAATTTGAACACCATATTTGTTTTGAAAGAAAATATTTGTGGGCTTAGTAGGCACAAGGTAGTCTACAGTAACTTAAGTTACTGAGTTTAGATATTTGCTTAATGGCAAATGCATTGAGGGTGGGGGAAACAGACCTTCCTTCTGTAGTGTGGGATGTTGGAAAAGGACTGGTTTGAGTGTGTGTACACAGGAGGGTCCATGTATGAAGAGTGCTGCAGAAAGGAAATGCCTCAGCATAGGTCGTGACTGTTCTTGACTGTCTTTAGGACTCTCAGGTGAAACGGTGCACAGGAACCAGACCGTGGGCTGGGTAACTGGGTTGCTAGGTTAGATCAGTTGCTGGGTATCTGTGCTCTAGCTGAGACTAAGAGCTGGTTTTGAGACCCATGAGAGAGAAATCTAAAGGAGCATTGACAGTGTCTACTGGTGTCCACCTCCAAGGGCTTAAGGGATTACAGGGAACTCCTTATGAACCAAGGCAGTACCAAAGACCTGCAGGCTCCTGGTTGGTGTGTTAAGAGTCAGTTTTCCACTAAATAACTAACTTGAACTTCCAATTGTCTGTCTCCAGGTATGCCATGACTCTTATGAGACTGTGGAGCTACAAAATATACAGAATCAAGAAACTCAATTTTTAGCTTAGTTCTAGAATGATGTGACACCTTACTGATAAAAGAATTCCAGTCTCTATTTACTCAAGTTTCTCTGGTACCTTAATCCTCATACCTGTAGTGGCAGTTTTAGGAACTTTGGGCTAGTGCTGCCCTCCACTTGTTTGCAAAGCTGATCTGTGGCCATGGCTAGGAATTGGACTGGGAATAAAACTCAAAATTGAAACAGGAGACATCCAGCCTTGTCCTCTGTCCTTTCAAAATCTGCTTCACTGCAGATCTGTGGAAGGCTTTACAAGTACAGCTGAGGAGATGGCAACTGAAGCAGTATGTGAAGGTGCGTAGCACTGCGCTGAGGTGCAACTTGCCTGTTCATGCTAATTGTGCAGCCTTTCTTACAAATTTTCTGAGCTCAGAGAATTTGATTTGTAGAAGTCTGAATTGGTGCCCTTATTAAGAGGGAGTGATGTGTGGAGCACTGGAAATTAGTTAGTTGCCAGGCTAAAGTCAAATCTAAAGCTGCTACTGAAATGGTTGGTAGAATCTCTGTTTAAGACAGGTTTGTCTTTACCACTTTACTCTCCCTTCAAAATAATTTCAATGTCCTTCAGAGACTTAGTCTGTTCTGTCTTAAATGTTGTCTATTTGTCACTCCCACGGTGGCTATCAGGAGTGTGTGCGTATTTCGTGCTACATTTTGTCTGAACTTCTTGGATGAGCTTGTGGAGCAAGACAGAACATGATGAAATCAGATAATATGGCGAACTTGGGAAATACATCTCCACATAGAGATCATGTTACTTTATCATAATCTCAGCCCTGCTTCTCTAGAATGTGAGATGTACAGCTGGGTCTGCAGGCAACAAAGTTTTGGAAATTGTAACTGGCCTTAGTGAAGTAACACGACTATATGGAAGTCACAGAGTGGGGTACAGAAAAGAAGAGTCTAAAATGAGGATTTTTCAGTGTGAACAGTTGTTAGAAGCTCCTGGACTAGTGCTGAGCCTCACAGAAAGCAGCAGAGACAACACAAGCCTAAGGTGCAGCGGATATAAAGTGCTGATACGGCCTGCTTGCTCTGAGAGCTGTGTAAGCCAGCTAGATGGTTTATCCAGAAGCCTTAGCCAGGACTTGGGCTCCCTAGTCTCTGGTTTTGTGTTGTACTCTATCCACTGGCTGCACAAAACTCAAAACGCTGTGTAAATTACTAAGGAGGCTGCTATTAAAAAATATTGGAGCTCATATTTTTGAAAGCTTTGTACTGTAATGTAGCTTAAAATACTCGAAGAGTTCGTGTGCAGTGGTTGGCTGAGTGAGACGTCAGGCTGAAAAGTTCGGATGCCGTACATAGCTGTTCCGTGGAGCTATGGGGCTCGTTCTGCTTAGTCATTTTTGTTGATGCTGTTCTGCTTTGGGATTGGTGAAGTCTCTTGGCTTATATGAAGGCAGTTTCAGTGAGTGTGGGAACATCAGTAGCTTGATGTAAACTAAACGTTGAAACTGGAAGTGCAGCCTATAGTGCTGTGTTGGCTCAAGTTTAAGGCAATAGTAACTTAGTTCTGCTTTAGTAAGAGCTGAAGGGGCAGACAGTGTGGCAGATCATGTGGAAAGGGAGCCATGGGGCTTTAAAGTCTGTTCTGGATTTAAACAACTCAGTTGGATTATGGGCCTTTAGTCTTCCTCACCTCCCAAATCAGGTATTGGATTTAATCCCAGGTTCAGGACTGGGATTAAAGAAACTGAATGTCTAATTTATAAGCAGACACTGGATTCTGTTCCAAGTATGTTGCTGCTTGGCAGCTGCCCAGGTGTGTGCTGCTTTTGCTGTCAGCTGCTGCTTGGTTTGCAAAGGGCTCCACCTGAAACTGCTTCTAGACTGAGCGTAAGAATGTTTTGGGGTTTTTTTCTTTTACTGGGTAGAAAAATGCCTATTATATTAAATAATCAGAAATGCAAAGAACATTGTCAGAAATACTAAACCACAGACTGTAATATATAGTAATTGCAAGTAAGTGGCATTTATTTAGTTAAGCTTGGACTTGATGGAAATATGCTAACGTACTCATTTACATTTAAAAAGTACAGCATATCTTTAGCTGAACAAGAAATCTCAAAGCTGTTGGAAAAATAATGTGGAAAGATCCAGTTCTTCATAGGTGTCAGGCTTCTCTGCTTTTCCGGGACTTGTAGGGCAGTTCTTCAGCAGGGCTTTGTTGAGGACCTGCACTAAGAGCTTGTTCCCCTCTCCCTGCCTGGAGAAGGGAACTGAATCCTTTCCTTTATCCACATTTGTCTAGGGAAGCTCCTGTTTGGGCTGCCAGCAGTTCAGTGCTGTGGTTGGTGGGGACTGACAGGCACAGGGAGCAGGTGTCCCCTGCTCTGGCTGCAGTGTCAGTGTCACTCGGTTGGTGGGCAGTGACACCAGCCTGGCACCAGCCCTATGTGACTGAGCCGTGTATGTGTTCCTTTCGTGCCCTACCTGCATTGCTATTCCTTTGGGATTTTGGTGCATGGATTTCACTGCTGTGTGAGGCTCAACTAGTGAAGAGAGAGGCAAGAGGCAGGTGGTATTACTGGTTAACTTTCCTGATACACAGCACTGGCTATATCCAGGGAAAGAAACAATGCCAAACAAACCTTGGGCCTCTGCGTTGGCAAGTTTTAATGAGTAGTAGCTATTGGCTATCCATGGTAAAGCGGCCAAGGATGATGCTTTTCATGTTTCAGTGCAGAACTTTCCTGAGACTTCCTTTTTTGTCTGCCTACCAGCCATGTTGCTTAATTTAGCATAAATAATCTGGATGGAAAAGCTCATTTTTAAATTGTTGCTGGCAATTCTGCATACCTCTCATGGAGAAGGTGTATGAGCTTATATTCATTGTTTTTCCTCAGAGTATTTCTGCAATCAGCAGCTGTTTCAGCTGTGCTTTGATATTGCTGTCATGGAAGGAAAATAACCTTTTCACAAGCTGAGACTAATGCCACCTCCTGTAAAAAAAGTAATGTGCGCATTTCCTTCATAGGCAACATCCACTAAGCAAACTTCTTTAACTGAAGTTTTTTGTTAATGATTATCCCTTTCATACAGTTTACAGATGTTCTGCATTAAAGGAGTTGGCATCCAGGAATCGGACTCCTTCTCACAAGTTCTCTTGCGCTATCGTGCTACACAGGTCCTAGGTGTGAGTCGGAGTGTAAGAGCTGTCTTTCTTCAGGAATGATTACACAAAAAATGTTTGGAACTACTTAGGGATAAAGTTATTTGAGGCTGAGACAGATGTAGAAAGAAATTGAAACAGCACACATTAAGAAATAGAAAAGAAAATAGGCATATTTAAATAGAGAGAAACATTCTGAATTTTTTCAGTCTTAAGCTCTGGCAGTCTCTAAAGTCTTATCAGTGAGCAGTGATAACCTGCAAACAATAAAGAAGCTAAATATGAGCAGTTTGAGTTCCAGCAGTTCACGCAGAACTCAGCACAAATCCTTTTTTCTTTCTGGAAATGCAGAAAGGATGGGACTTGTGTTTCACAGGCTTAAATTCAAGTTGGAAAGTCTTAGGTCAGATACTCAAACCTAGTACTTGCATTCTGACTTCTGTCGTTACTACGGTGGATATTCTGTATTACAGTACTAATAACATCTGAAAGGATGATGTAAGTGTCCTGAGCAGAGAGACCTTTTTTCACAAGCAATAGGCAATTTTTAAAATGAAATCCTGTGTAAAAAAGCAGGTTATATTCAACTACTGATGCGGTGGAACTTTTAATAGACCATGCTGAAGAAATGTTTGTATTAAGGAAATAGTAAGGGACTGGTGAAGCGCTCTCTTAATGTAAGATGCTCACTTAGGCTGTCTGTCCTTTCAGCTAAAATTAAATAGTTACTCTGGCTCATGCAGCTGTTTCCACAAAGTTTCATAGATGCCAGAGTCTGAAAACTGATTTGCTTAGAGGAGGCATGGCCATGCTGTAGCTTTTGGGTTTGAAATTTGCATCTTGGTTAGAGAGCCTGAGACATTGCCTTTTCTTTCAGGCATTGTCTGGAAAAAACATGGTTGAGGCTTAATACCCAAATCTTTGTCCTTCACCTTTGGGACTGGGTGGCTGACCTCACCTCCTGATTACACCCCTCTGAGTAGCTCCTAGGAAAACTCCTTCCAATATGTTCATTGAGATTTTAGAATTGAGTCATCTTTGTGGATAAGTTTGACTAAATGAGCAATGACTAAAGTTGATGTTCCTGCTGTCTCCCTCTCCAGGACCTTGGTCTTTCATGTGAACTGAGCACTTTGTTTTCTGTGTGTGGACTTAGACTCCTCTGTGTAGGGTTTGAATTGATTCTTCTTGCCTTTTTCAACCACACTTTAAATAGTTCAGAACTTAACTGGCTGCCAGTGATTGCAAGCTTATGGGCAAATCAGTTTGAACTTAATGGCAGCTTTTTCTCCAGAAAGGTACAAGGTTCTCACTTGAAGTCCGTCTGCATGTACCTGACAGCATTATAAGGCACTCTGAACTTAAGTCTGTGTAATGCTGAGAAACCAACACAAAATACACCCTTTGCGTTTACAAAATGGGAATACGTAGACAAACTGTGCTGTAGAACAGAACAATGAGGGCTGCATAATGTGTGACAGGTTGTAAAATAAGTATGGGGGGTTTTTTCACAATAGCTACCATTCTTAATTTAGTCTGGAAATTACTGACCAGTTGAAGGAATAACTTTTTTTCCCCCTTCCCATATCCTAAGAACCAAAGATCTATCAGGACTTTGTATGTATTGTTGGAAATGCTGGATGAAGAATTTGAATTTGGCATAAATATGGCATTTAATGTAATTTCTGACCTGAAGCTGTCAGTTAATAGATGTTCTCACCTTCCTACCCCCACGACTGGATTATAGGCAAAACTCATTTGAAGTGTTTAATTCCGAATCTTGCAGGTCTTTTTCAGCCAGGGAGCAGGCTGAAAACAGAAGTTCAGTGAAGTCTAGACCTAGCTGTGACTTTTGTGTAGCTATTTCCAGAGAAGCCTCTGTCTGGCAGTAACTGTATGAAGTAGCCTATATACTTAGAATGCTGTATTGCTTATCACTGATGGAAAAAACTGTGAAGCAAAAGGAAGAAATAAAAACACAAAACTCCATACCTGAACAGCATAGCAGCTTATCTTCTATGTTCTCTTCTACAAGTTCAAAATAGAGTAAATCATTATCTCCAGAATTTACTGGCAGAAGTCTCAAATGCTTTCAGATTCGGGGGGGGGGGGAG
>VXBT01011957.1:462855-493044 GCA_013400235.1 Oriolus oriolus
AAAAGCTTCTGACTCAGAATTCTTCCCCTAATTTACCCAGTCCCATCTCAGTTTTAATGGGACTTTTTTTTTTTTTTTAAATAACCTCTCGTAGAAAGCTCTGTATTAAAGCATGGCCCTTAAATCCCTGGCCTTTGGTCACTTTATCTTGGGTATGCCAAGGAAAAACTTCCTCCATGAGCTAATAATTTCCCACTCTTGCTTTTCAAAGCAAAACAGAGCTTCATGTTGAAGCTGCCTGTTCTTAATGGTTGGTTTGGCAAATAAACTGCTCTGACCCATTTGGCTAGAAAACTCCAGATCCATATTTACTGGTTATCTACAACACACATAATTCACAGGGACAGAAATATGGCACTGTATGTAGTTCGGAGGGGTTGTACTGACTGAACCAGAGCAGCATACTACATTCTTCTGCTAGGTAGTTTTTTCATCACAGTTGTACAGGAGACAGTTCCTTTCTTACCCTTTTGTTACTGGGGGGGTTGGGGGAAGGCTCCATCTGTGACAAATGCGTTCTGCAGTTTCTCTTTGCAGAAATGCTTTGATTGAAAGGAACTTTCTCCAGTACAGATTAAGCATGAAGAATGCTTAATATTGATCAAAAGACTAAGCAAAGGAACAGAAAGTCTTGTACAACTGCCTATAACTGGAGTGCAAGAACTGTTAATGCAGCTGACAGTTTTTTGGTTTGTTTTTTTTTCCTGTCTTGGAGAAAGGGAGTAACTGTGAGTAACACTCCAGAGTATCCTTAACTAACCTCAGCTCTGTTGCCATGTTGAACTTAGCTATAGTGAAACAATGCTCTTGACAAATATTTTAAGTAATTGGCTGTGTTGCTTTTTTGGAAGGCGAAAGCTTTTCTAAGTCCTGGTGACTCCTCCCAAGTGAGCGATGGGCAGGGAATTGGATGAGAAGGGGCCACAGCTGGTTTCAAACCAGCCCAGTGTGACTGGGGGCTGTGGTGTCAGTGCTTGCTGAGCACTGCTGTGCCATTTGTACCTACCATTCACAGTAAGTAATGCACACACTTTTCAGTGATAAATCTGAAGTGTTTAGCCCTATGGGTGAATAATCAAAGTTTTACACACTGTGCACTCAACAAGCAACACGAGTAACAGGAGCCAGAAAGTCTGATAATTGAGCTGGGATACACAGTGTGCTGAACTAACTCGTCTTTCTCAGGTGATGAGTTTGGATTTATCCATCTTCTGTTCAGAGGTATGTAAAGTTCTTGAACAAGTAATAGTTATTTCTTGAGCTTGAAAAACTAATTAACATCTTGAAAATAATTGAGGGTGAGGAGGGGTTTTATTTTAATACCTGTGATTTCTTTGCAGGTCTCCAATTGAGAAACATGGCACTGTTTTTTTTCCTGCACTCTACCCACCTATTGCTGGACTTCTGTTGTTACAAGTTGGCAAACACTGGCTGGAACTGGGCTGCAATAAAACATGCCAGTTATCAATGCTGACAAGAGCCTAACAAGTGCCAACACAAGATGATTACGCATTTTGAAATCTAATGAACTGCTTTAACCTTCAGGAAGAATTGTAAAGATGTGTACATAGCACAACATGATCCGGATAATATATATACTGTTCATGTACATCCACAAATACACATTGTACCAAATAATGCTGTCTGTAGTTAGGGATAGAATTGTGTAAATTCTAAAGATTTTAGCAGGTTTTTTCTCTCCCTATTCATTGTTTCCTGAGTTTAAAAAAAAAAACAACAACTTGTGAAGCATGTCAAAACCAATTAGGATACTAAGTTGGTTTTTTGGTTTTGGTTTTTTTTCCTCCCAGTTTAATTTTCCTTTGACCCACTGAGGCTTAATTAAAATTTCTTGCTTATTAAAGTTTAGTATCTCTTTTTTTGGTTTTTGGAAATGTGCTCACTTTTATTTCCCCCCATCAAAACTTAAAATTTTCCTAATTAAACCCTGAAAGGATTTGCTGTCAATTATTTGTGTCTTCTTTTATGACGACCTTTGTAGTCTCAAAGGTGCTTATTTTTCCTCCCACCCCTTCTTTAAACCCAATTACTCATCCTTCTTCAATTGGGTATAGCAATAAAACTGGCCATGGAGCACCCTTGAGCAGCCTGATGGATTTTTGACTTCCAAGGACTTGAGTGCTTTCACTTGGAAGTTCGGTTGACTAAGTTAGTCCAAGATAGGAATGAGCTGCTTTTTATGGGTGAAATTTTGGTTTGCCTTTTTCATTGCCTGTTTGTGGGGTGGGGTGTGTGTGGGGGAGGCTTGTTTTTTCTCAAGGTTGAGTTTAAGCATGCACATCTGTAGGCTTTCAAATGACTAACTTCTGGGTTTGGTATCAAAAATAGTTTCCCTCCTTTACTCTCTTCTGTGGCCCTTCATCTGCTTTGCCTTCTACTTCAGAGTTTTCCTCACCTAATGTACAAAGAAAATCGCGATGTATATTTTCATGTAATTTGATTTTTGGAATTCTGTCACCTTCTGTAGTGAGTTCTTCCAAAATATAATTTTTTCCAATAATAATGTGTCAAACTGGCTGTCTTGAGTATCGCAGTAGGAAGGGTACCTGTAGTTGGAGTACAACTTACCTGAGCATCATCAACAACACAACACCAGCACACACTTGAGGAATTGGACATGCTGTTGCTTCATCTTGAATAATGAAAGAGCAAACACAACACCCAACTTTCTCCCTCTTGTAACCATCTTTGGCCCTCTAGTGAACAAATACAAATCGCAAGAGTATCTGCTTGCAAGAGGTCTCAAGCCTTTGACCAAAGAAACTTTATAGAAGAACTTGAAACTACTTGACTCTTTTCGCAGCACAGCATAACCCACTAACAAATCAAGAGTTCCAGTGTCAAAGAATCAGCTTTTAAGAGGCCTTCATTCCTAATTCGCTGGCTGGACTTCATTTCATGTTGCTGTGCAACGTGCATATGCTGAAAGGCACATATTGCAGGTTTTGTGAGGGGGGCTGGAGTGGAAGGAGGTGACAGTTGTTAGAGTCAGGGCAGCCCTTGGGGACAAAAAGGCATTTCATATAAGAGGACTTACAAGGAAAGGTACTACTTCCTCCTCCAGGTGCTTTAGATAAACAGGTATGTTTGATATCCACATTTACACATTTGGACATGAATTGTTTTGTGAAATCATTTGTTAAATTTGCTTTTAAGTGGCTAAAATTCCTTCTGCTGCAATGCCTGAACATACTTCTTGAAAATGGATGATCAATAAGCAGAGCACATGCATTCTGAAGTGATTAGAAGTGTATTTTGGGCTTTGGTAGGCCGATGGGGGGTGGACTCCACTGCGCCTGTACCATCTGGCGCACTGCTCTTGGTGCAGTGCCATCACTGCACACAGAGCAGCAACACGAGTTCCTTCAGAAGCAGCACGAGTGATTCTACACCAAATCAGAAGAGAGGCTGTCATACAACAGCTTCCTGCCCAGGCAAATCCTCAGAGGAGATTACAATTCCCATGATACAAAACATAGCAGTAGTTTGAAATCTGATCTCTGTTGTTAGTGAGAAATTAAACTAAATCTGATCAGGGAGCAGTAACTGTTTCCTCACAGTTCCTCAAGAGGATCAATAGCACCATGAACAGTGGGGTAATTTGCTGTGCAGCAAAGTCACACACTGCTGTCATCAAGCTGTGCAAAATGAGACAGGTTGTTTTCATGGTGTGTCTAGGAAACTACAGTCTGTGGCTCTCCTGGCCCAGCTCTGGATTTGCTGTTTTATCCAACACCAAAATAAATACGAGCAACTTTTCAAAGGTCACTTCATCGCAGAGTCCAGAAAAAGTTACGTCTGTAAAACAATACTGTGCATAAAGTCTTCAAACGTTTAATTGAAAGTTGCTCCTTTAAGCAAGCAAAACATTTGCTGTCGGACCAGCATCGAGTATTTGGCATTTCTGTTGCATCTAAGCAGGAGCGATGATGAGCAACGACAACAGCCGAGGGGGCAACTGTGTTGTACACATGGCTGGGAAAACGATCCTGTTACTGGTACTTGGTCATTGCCTGTCGATTCGCATCCACTTTTCACCCACCGGGCACCAATCCAGTGTCCAGGGGGCACAGATCCAGTGTCCAGAATTGTTGGCTCTGAAACAAAAGCAGGAATTGAAGTGACGATGCAACAGTGAGCACAGCGCGCAGAGGAGTGCCCGTGCCCCGAACACCCTCGCTGTGTCCTGGGGCAGGTGAACGGAGGTGGTGCACAGGTGCGTTTCACCCGCTGCTGGGCGGTTTTCTTCCAGCGTTCTCCAGCCATGCCAGTCGGCGCCTTGCTGTTCACTGCCGGCCCAGCGCTCCGGCCGGGATCATCGGGATCACCGGGCGCCTCCTCCACGTGGGAAGCGCATCCCCGGGGCGGCTACACCCGGCTGCTCACTGCCTCCCGCTTCTACCGGGGTGGCGGGGCGGGGCTGTGCCTTGCCGCCAGTCGGCTGTCGGTGCCGGCGGAGAGGCGGGGAGGAGCCGCGGGAGAAGTCGGGATAAAGCGGGATAACGCGGGAGAAGGCGGGATAAAGCGGGATAACGCGGGAGAAGGCGGGATAAAGCGGGAGAAGGCGGGATAAAGCGGGATAACGCGGAGCGAGCGGGTCTGTCCCAGCGGCGCGGCCGGTGCGGGCGCTGTTGCGCTGCTCTCGCGAGAGCCGCCGCCCGCCCCAGGGCCAGAGCGNCTCCCCCGTGCTGGACGGGCTCGGCCCTGCACGCGGTGGGTGGGGCAGGCCGCCCCCGAGGTGAGCGGGAGATGGCAGGGGCCGCAGGCGGACACTCCCGGGCGGGGTCGGCCTGGCGCGGGCGGCTTTGCCCCTCAGGAGGGGGCTTGGGGTTGCTGTGGGCGGTGGGAGCCGGCCAGGACGTCCCGCCGACCCCTCCCCGCAGGCGGTGGGTCAGGCGGGGCCGCAGGGAGCTCCCGCCCATCTCGTGGGGCTCATCCCGGGGCTGTCCGGGGTCTCATCCCGGCGCGCCCTGCCCGAGTGGCCGCGGGCGGCGGCTTTCCCTGAAGCAGGGCGGGGAGCCTGTGCTGCAGCCTCCCGGTCACTTGTGCCGAGTCTTTTTGTCAGGCTCAGGTGAGATATGCAGAGCTCCTGGAGTGCTGCTGTTTCGCTTGAAGACTGTCAATTAGACCATTCAAATTGTTTTAGCCTAATGAGCTCTGAAAAGACGCTTGGATTTTTACAATTCTACTTGTTTCTGCAAGACAAGCTTCCTCTTTTTCTTCTCAGAGGAAACTGAGTCGGCAAACGGAGCTAAAGTGCTCCAAGTTGCAAAGGAAATAGAGTGGCGAAAGCACAGCCAGCCTTCAACTCTTGAAGTGCAGCTCTTGGACAGTGGTGAAATGTTAGGAACACTTGTAGAATATTGACTAAGATGGAGCAGATGCTGATGGACTGGCATGCATCAGCTCAGAGGATGCTGCAGTCAAGCTGGATTGATAAGTCCTTAGAGCAATGCCTAAATTCATGTGTGCTGAAATACCGCTGCTTCATATTTAGCTGACCAGCCTCTTATGCTTGCTTTTAAGCCTTGGTGACCCAGTTCTGGAGGGCTTTAGATGTCCAAGTTGCCTTCAGGTAGTGAAACGTTCCCCAGTCAGACTCTCAAGGATGTGAGTCTCTGGCTCAGGGTCCTCTGCAGAATTAAACAGCAGTTGATACAAGCCCTGTTTCAGACAATCTGTACTTCTCAGAGATTCTTCCCCGACTTAAGTAATTCTGTGATCTTTCGGCTGAAGAAAGCACATGGACCAGTGAATGATCCTGTGTGACTAGGAATAACAAGCTGGAGTTGTCACCCTTCTCAGTTCCTTAGGATGTCTTAGAAGAGGGGCTCATTTTGTCCCTGCAAACAAGATACCTACCTGCAGCCTCACTTTTCTAGTTAAGAGCTACAGTTGAGTCAGCTGAAAAGTGAAAGGAGCTTGTGAAATTGTGGTTATTTGCTCAGAAGCCAAGTGCTTTTTTTCATAAGGAAGTGTCGCCTCTTCTACAAAAATCTTGAATCAGATTTATTGCAATTGCTACCTGCAAATTGACTGAACGGCCTAGTAAGACAAGAGCCACGTTGGCATTTGTAATTTCTGGGTTCTGTACCATTAATACCAGAGGTTTATGTGCAGGCATGGGTAAGAATTGTTGGATCAATGCTTGAGTGTAAAGAAGCAGTAGCTGTAGAACTTTGGGGTGGTGGCGGGGTAGAGATCAAAAGTTTGCGAAGGTGAGGAGGAACAAGAAAGCAGTGAATTGTATAGCCTTGGGGAGATAATAGTCAGAGTGTGGAGCAGTGGAGGGGGTAAGGAAATAATTTGGTTTTCTGGAATATTTCACCCAGGTCCACTTCATAAGTAAGCAAAGTTTATCTGTATGGCTTCTGGGACTGCTTTTGATGGGTGGGATGGGCTGTGTGATGGGTTCCACT
The DNA here is from genome assembly GCA_013400235.1 of Oriolus oriolus. NCBI lineage: Eukaryota > Metazoa > Chordata > Aves > Passeriformes > Corvidae > Oriolus > Oriolus oriolus. The sequence goes on from VXBT01011957.1 coordinate 469,296, forward strand.
AAACCCTCCCTGTAGTTTTTGATATGTGTTATCTCTTTCTCATTGCCTGTTGCCTCCCTACTTGCATTCAGCTATCTATTTGCTCTAGAGTACTTCTGTGCCTTCTCCTATGAGAAAATAACAGTAGCCTTTCCTGAAATCCTCTTCAAAGTCTTTGATATGGAATATAAACTTCTGCCAGTTTGTGAGATGCTGATCAATCTGCCAGAAAGCTGTTAACAAACACTGCTCTTATTTACCTGGACTGTGGCTCACAAGAAGAGGCATTTTGTGTTTTCCTCTCTTCTGGACCCGGGCATCCTCTTCACTGAGGCATTTGGGTTGATGTTTAGCCAGAGGCTTACTGGTATCTTACTAAGGCTTTCCTTTCAGTGTCTTGAGGCAAGGACCGTCACTAAGTGTGTGTGTGCCTGCAGTAATTGTGCTTTTTATTTGTTCATTCAAAAGTGAGCACTTTACAGGGAAAACTAGGGCTTTGCTCTCGTGCTGTAATGTTTTTAACTGCACATTGAGAACTCTCTTGAATGTGCATTTGAAATGCGCTGTAAAATTAAATACGGTCCTCAAGTGTAGTTACTACACAACGCCTGTGCAGGTTGTCATGTAGAATAAGAGAAACTGTTTCTTTTACAATTCTTGTAATTGGTACAGTAAGCAAATACCCATCAGTCCTTCTCACTGAATTTGCAGGAAGCATATGGTGTCAATCTGAAAACAAGAGTTCTCTAAGCTTTGGTTCTTTGAGGTACTTTCGCTGCTAGTAGGGATTGTGTGGGATTGCCCTGAAAGCAGCAGTAGCAAGCTGGATTGTTAGTCATGCACAAAGTTTCAGCTGCTGCTGTTTGGGGGTTTAAGGTAGTTCTGCACTGTATCCTAGTGATTTCAGGCTAATTTGGAGCCAGTGAGCTGACTTTAGTAAAATGACAGTATTTATGATGTTACCTCTGGTACAGATTCTTTATTCCCACCTTCACGCTCCCATGGTTTGACTGGAAGATGCAGTATTTCTGCAAGGTGGTGCATGCAATGAGCTTCATTAGGCAGTTTCTTATTCCTAGCATTTGAATTTGCATGGCCTCTAAAAATCTCACTGGATGAACAGTGGTGCTATTCATACACTAATTTTTGGTGCAGTTCTCAATGTCTTTCACTCTGGGCTCCTGTCAGACTCCTGCTCTCCCTGCTCTAACAGTAGGACTTGCTTTGTGCCCCCCCAACACTTTCCTTGTGGAGAAATAAGGAAGGACTAGCTGTTCAAGGGACATGTCCTTCTAGTTCTGGGAACACCAAAACTGCATTCATCTTCAGATAGAGAGACTGACCACAGCAGGATTTCAAACCCTCCTTGAGGCTTGCTGTGATGCTGATGGCACAATTCTGAAATCAGAGTATGTTTCAGTAGAAAAAGGAAGGTATCCCAAAGGAGAGGATGTCTATGAAATTTTAAAGGATGAAGCTAACGAAAAGGTTGTTGAAGGAAATACCCGCCAAACGTGCTTAAGTAGTATTAACTGAGAAATAAAATGGGATATGTTGCCTTTTGTTTATCGATTACAATAGTTGTTAAGTTAAAAGACTTATGAGGAAGCATTTGCTGCCGGGTCTGTAGAGGACATGCTAAACAAGGTGTTCTGTCTGCAGCAGAGCCAGAGAGTGATGCTCTGCCCTGGGGACCTGTGTCCGAGCAAGGCCAAGGTCAGCTGTGCTGTTGAACTTTCTACAGAAGCAAGAAGAAAACATTGATCAACAGAGCTCAGTTTATCATTGTTTGTACTAGCGATGTTTAGTAAATTTTTGAGAAAAGTCATTGAAGTATGAATTCCTGGCTAGCAGGGAGTAATCTTGTAGGAACTTTCCCACCTAAAATCACTGGTTGGCTTCCAAATTTATCCTCTCTGCCCCCTCTTATTTTAGGACTGATTTGGGATTTGGCCTTACTTGAAAAACCAACTTAAAGATAGGGGGAAAATAGTTAAGCACTGTGATTAATAGCAAACATAAAGTTTTTGCAACTAATCCATAAGTAAGCACTCATAAATTGGATTGGTTTTAAACACCTGTTCAGATGTTTCTTTCCAGCAGTGAAGTGTAGAGATTTTTCGTAGAGGTGGCCTGGGTTGAGTTCAGTGAACAGCTTACCCCAGCATGTTGTGGAGTAACTAGTTAAGTGTGGTGGAAAAGTGGGTTCTGCAATGGGATGGAAGTATCTGTTCAAGGATCAGATTCCCTGGTGCTGTCGCTTTGCTGCTTCTGAACTGAAATAGCTGCCGTGGACTTGACTCTGTATGTGATGCCTTGTCAGTGGAGTGCCTCCAACGGAGGAGTGTATGTGCCAGCAGGAAGTAGTTTTATATATTTTTGATGGGCCTGTAGCACATAGATTCTGGGGACAATCTGTTTTCCACTGTGGCCATTTTTTGGGGAGTTTCTTAGCTGACAGATTGAGGAGTTCTAAACAGTCAGTTAAATACTCTGAGGTAGATATGGTACGTCAGCAACTGTTCTCATGCTCACTTGCGGTTTAAGGTTCATCTGCCAAGTCAAACAGCATCTTACCTAGGCTGAAAAAATGGGTCAGAACTAGAGACTTTGTCCTCTACCCCACCACAATTTCCACAGAAATGGACTCCCGTGGCTTTAGGAACTTTACGGCATTCCTGACCAAACAATTCAGAACTTTCTTTGTAAGTGGCTTCTATGACTGTGTTACGATTTTTCAATGTGTTTATGAAAATTATATAAAACAGAAGGTTTAATACTGAGGGTGAGATGCTCTAGTATGTGGAAGAGGAGAGGCTCTCCTTGGAGTGTTGTGTAATTAAACTTCATGTGTAATCTGAGGATAAAGTTACCCTCAGATGCCAAACAAAGGTGTGCATGTCTCAGCCTTGTAGTAATACTGTGTGCCTTGCAGAGGAGGTGGCCAAGCTGGAAAAGCACCTGATGCTCCTCCGCCAGGAGTATGTGAAGCTGCAGAAGAAACTTGTTGATACAGAAAGGAGGTGCAACCTTCTGGCTGTCGAGGCCAACCAGGGCAATGCCAGCGACACCTTCATCAGTCGACTTCTCGCCATTGTAGCTGAACTCTATCAGCAGGAGCAGTACAGGTGAGGCATCCCACTCTGGGGAAAGGGGAGTTACAGGAACCTTTGATTTTACTGGCTGCACTAGGTCCTGGTCTTAGACAAGGAAAATTCTTTGCTGCCTGGTGTGAATAGGGTCCTGAGTTGTAGTTGTATATGGAAGAGCGGGCTGAAATCAAGTGGTGTACTGAATCCCGTTCTTGAATCGAGAGCTCTAAGCAGAAGTTCGCCTCTCAGACAAGTTCAGAGAAAACTGACCATGATCACTGTCAGCAGCAAAGCTCCCTTTGAACAGAAGGAGTTTTGAACTGGGCCATACTTAGTTGATGGATTAATTACACAGTGTGTCTGAAAATCTGTTCCTTTCTTGAAAGGTTTTGTCCTTAAAACGTTTTCAGTTCTGTATTCCTGTTGTGTGTGAAGAAGCCTGATTAATTTGGCTTGTCTGGTTGTATTAGTAATATATGTGACTTGGTGATACATTGTATTTTTGAATCTCAGCACAGAGTTATGGTTAATGGTTTCTTTTCCATAGGCACACTAAGGATTTCTTCCATATTCTAGATCCCTGAGCTGATTCAGTTCTGAGACTACTGTGATTATCAATTTCTTTGCTTTTACTGAAAGCAATGCCAATAGAGTAAAGGCGTTTAGTCATGTAAGGGGAAATCTATTTTAGTTAAAATTTCCTTGCACCGGCATCTCTTCACGAGCCTCCTGAGAAAAGGCTCAGTGCCTGCAAGAACTTACTGTAGCCTGCTGGGTAAAAGATTTGATAGGTAGTATATGTCAGAAGAGTTGGAGCACTTTATTTCTTTTCAGCTTCTTAGCTTTAAAGGCATAAAATAGTTGTCTAAAATGGCCTACATATCACAGAATGAGAAAGGTAGCAGGTCCCAGTGCAGCTTTCATTAAATAACATCTCTGTGTTGTGCTGTAGTTTATAGCAGTGCTTTGATTTGGAAAATGGTCTGGAAAGCACACCTACGCAGTCAGAACGTTTGCAAGCCATGTGGCTTCAAAATGAGCAGGGCAGGTATGGTGTAAAGGGTCACGATGAAATGGGTGTTCTTGACAGCTGGTCTCCTGGGAACTGGGGATTCTGCCTTGCACTCAGACTACTGTCAAACAGCATTGTTCTCTTGCTGGTCTTGCCTGAAAGCATTGGTGCTTAGCTGACAGTATTAGTATGGACACTGTGACATAAATATTTAACTTCAAGATTGTTGGCTTTTCCTAACTTCCACAATAATTCTCTTGCTGTTTATTCTGAAATGGTAAAAAAACCCAAAACCAACCAAGCACTTGAAACATTAACGACTCATTGAATTTCTTCCTAGAAAAATATGAATTGTCATTTGACAACATGTTCTGCTTAACCAATTGTGTTTTACTGTCTCAAACAACTTGAACCTAAATGTGGATACCAGGACCTAGATACTGTGGAGATGCTGAATCTATATATACCTCAGTGCAGGAGAAGTCTGCATAATATGTGTTTGTGCTTTTTTCTCCTATCAGTGATCTGAAGATAAAGGTTGGGGACAAGCACATCAGTGCTCACAAATTTGTCTTGGCGGCACGCAGTGATACATGGAGTCTTGCCAACCTTGCCTCAACAGAGGAGCTGGATCTGTCAGGTCAGTCACTGCTGAGTAATGTGATGCCTCAATTGTCTTTAGGGTGACTTATGAAAGGGCCTGTTGGAGAAGGTTACTTAAGTACCTTTCAGTCTAGTGCTGTCCGCTCAAAGTGGTGCTTAATCTGTTGATTACAGAGCTCTCTCTCTGAAAAGTGGTAGTGAGCTTGTGAATTGGCTGCTAGTGGTAGTTAAATCAATAACCTGCCTTCTTTCTCTTTAACAAACAGGGGTTGAGATTGGTGGCCTGTTTGTCTTTTCTAGAGTCAACTAAACATAATGAAAAACAAATCTGTATGGAGGAGCTTGACTTCTTCCTTTGTGAGGAAGGACAGGGCTTTTTGAGGTAGTGTGCATAATTTCTCTGAAGCGTGTCATGGAAATACCTTGCTGCTTGTTAACATAGTGTGTGTGGGAAGTGAATACAAGTACTGATGTGTTATTGAAATTGTTTGCTTTGGCACTTTGATACTTTTGTAAAACAGGTGAGGAAGAGAAGTTGTCTAAAAGACCATCTTCTACATGAGCATTTTGTTTTGCTGTAGCTGTTCCTTGCATGTACTTACACTGAGCAGTGTTTCTGCAGATTGAACCTCTCAACAGGCTTTTCTGTACTTATCAGTGTAGGAGAGCCTTATACAATTAATTTGTGAGCAATAAAACCAGGTATGATGTTAAGCAGGCTTGCTGACTGGTATATTGAATATTAAGTATTGGCTTCACTTTCTGCACTTAATCTTATAATGAATTTTAAGTGCAGATAAACTGGAAAGTAGCAAGTCACACAAGCTGGTTTTATGAGACAGCATGGGCTTCTGTGCAACATGATTTCTGGGTCTTTCTGCAGCCACAAGAAAACAGATGCCAAGGAGTTTTGAAACTGAGTGCTATGCTAACAAAAGCTATTACTAAAAAGCTCTTACGTTACTTGTAATGTCATTACAAGTGGCAGTCCAAAGCATTTCTAGCTCCACATCTAAGCTAGTCTGAGAATCTCAAACGTAACTGCAGTCTTACATGTCTAACAATGCAAACACGGCTTAAATATGTGCTGGTAAATGATACTTTCCACTGTAAAATCGAATGACTGATTTTTTTACAAATTTGATAAATGGCACAAGGATTAGCTTATGAAGTAGCTGGGCAAGCAACAAGCTGTTCCCTGGAAATGGTTTCCTTAAGGGGTTCTCTTAAAAACTTGTAAGCTAAGATTGCCTGAATCTTATCTTCAGAATGCAGGCAGCATTTGAGATTGAGGGTTTTTAGAGTTCATATAATCTGTAGAATTTTCTAATCTTTAAAAGAATAAAAAGAGATGAACACATGTTCTCTTACTGAGAGGGAGAAAATGCATTCTTACCTCAGCCAAGGCAGAGCTGATAGTACATCTCAAGTAGGTTTTCTGATTGCTTTGAGTTTGGCAAAAAATACTTGTCTTACTAAAACCTTTTGATTCCTGGGAGGCAGTCTGCATGCCAAGTACTGTTGCTGCTCTGCAGATAATCTGGGCCAACCCTCCATCTAGAGATGTTTTAGGATGAGTATTTTGATGTCTTTAGGTTTTTTAATTTAAATTTTTTTTAAAAAAACAAAACAGCTCAAAGGACTAAGGTTAATTTTTAAAATTAATGGTATTTTTGTTGTAGTTGATCTGATCTTCTGAAGTTATTCTTACCTGCATCCTTCTAAGATGGATTGTCGTTTTAATTGGGAGTAGGTGACAAAGGTCCTTGGCCACTGGGCTGGCGTAGTGTCCCGTGGTGTGATTTTCTGTTTTTCCCACTGTATAAAAACATCAGTTTGTGATCAGTCTTGTAATCACCTGAAATCTAACCAGCTCCTTAAACTGGCTCTTTTACACTTTTCCTAGAAATGGCCACCAGCAGTTTGAAGTGCTTTGTAGTCGTTAGCAAAGTGTAACAAGGTGTAACTACCTTCGTTGGAATGCAGCAGTTCATAACACATGGCTGTTAAATCAAAAAGGGGCTTTCTTCTTGTCAGATGCGGATGTGCATTTGGCCGTATGTGAGGGACCAAGGGGCAAAAGGGACATCACTGGCCCTTAAATATGCAACATTGGTGTAGCAGATAGATGTTATAGGGCTCCCTGCATTCTGCAGTATCCCAGTGTAAGAAGGTTTTCCTGCTTGGTGCCAGCATTGTTATTAGTTTCAACTTTTGACTAATTTTGCCGGTTTTGATGTTTTGAACTAAGTACAGTTTCAAAACAAGACTATATTTTTTTTTTTATGGTAGCTGTGACTTTTAGAAGTCAGAGGAAGAGCAACTACTAGGATAGGTGATTGTTTTTAGGTATTTTATTAATCCTGTTGCTCCCTGTACCAGATGCTGACCCAGAGGTAACCATGGCAATGCTGCGGTGGATCTACACAGATGAACTTGAGCTCAGAGAAGATGATATCTTCTTGACAGAGCTCATGAAATTAGCTAATAAATTTCAGCTCCAGCTGCTCAGGGAAAGGTGAGTCTTAGTAAATATACTTGAACTCTTAAACCTTGTTTGAACAGAAGTAAGATGATAGCTGCTGGCAATTGGATAAAATTATGCTTTTTCAAAGTCTTGAGCCTTTAATAATACAACATGACATTCAGTTTCTCAGGGGAAATGAAGCATTGTGCTACTGTTAAACTGTAGCAGACTTCTCATAGGTCGTATGTTTGCTTTCGAGTTCTTCTCCCAGTCAAACTAATAACCCTAATCTGATATTGAGAGGAGATCAGTAGAATAGCATTAGGTTCAGGAGAGTTGCAAGAAACGAATTGTTAGAGAATGCTAGGAAGAGTCAGTGGCAATTAGCTTGCACTATTAAAGTGGCACAGGTGAAATTTTTGTAACTTCTGTGCATCCTGTGCAACCTTTCTTCAGAAATAAGGTTAATGTAACAGTACAATGCTTTCTCGTTCTGAGACTGTTGATTACACTGCGGCACCAGGGACTAGGTTGTTATATTGAATTATAGAGTGTTCTAAACCATTTCAAGATAATGAGAAGCCTGACTGTACAAACTGAAACCTCGTCAAGTTTTGTACAACTTCAAAGCCTTGAATTTAGTCAAAGTACGATTTTGACTGAATAATCCTTTGCCCAGGGGGTGTCTGTAGCAGTAAATGACATTCATAATCTATGATTTGTATGCCTTCAACATGAAGCGACTAAATTGCTGCCAAGTGTTCTGACCAGAGAAGTTGAAATCTGTAAGGCCAATGCTAAAACTGCTTCAAGCCTTGTACCAGCCTAAAAGCTGCCCTCATGTTGTACTGTGAATTTAGCAGTTGTCTGGTCACGGTAGTCCAGTGATGGTTCCATGTGTAAGATGCCATTCATAATTATGAGATGTTTTTGTAGGTATAGAATCACTGAATAATGGAATTGTTTAGGCTGGAGAAGGCCACTAAGATATAGTGGTCAAAAGCCCAGCCAAGTCCACCATTAACCATGTCCCCAGGTTTCACACCTGTTAAATCCCTGCAGGGTGGGTGACTCCACCACTGCCCGGGGCAGCCTGTGGCAGTGCCTGACCACCCTTTCAGTGAAGACATTTTACCTAACATCCAACCTCAACAGCCCCTGCTTGTGGTCACTGTAGTACTTGTAGAGATACACATCTTCCCTGCTTCATAGCAGTGAATGAACTGCCGTTTGTGCCTTTGGGAGAGCTGGGATGGATCTCTACTTGCAGACTCCTCCAGTGTGGTGTTATCATGGGACTTTGGCTAGGTGGATTCTGATAGAAGTCTGCTCTTAGGGAAGCTGTCTTCTAGGCCTTCTGACAAAAGTATGTTTATGCAGTTTAGCCTTATAGTAGAGCAAGTCCATGCTGTATTCTACTGGCATCTATGAAAAGGAGGACTCTGTTACAGCATGGGAGAGTGATTAAGTAAAGCTTTTTGATTACTGACACTGGCTTTCCTGTTTCAACAGATGTGAAAAAGGAGTTATGTCACTCGTTAATGTCAGGAACTGCATCCGTTTCTATCAGACTGCCGAGGAGCTCAGTGCCAGCACACTCCTCAACTACTGTGCTGAGATTATTGCTAGCCACTGGGTGAGTCCTGGCACAAGGAAGCAAGACGAAAAATGTTTACACATTACAGAAACGTAACAGTAGAATTTTGCTTACCTTATCACACTGTCTAATCTCAGTTAGTTGGTCAATTGTCTTGAGAATGACTTGGTGGGGGGGAGTAACTTATACCCGAAGACTTGTTCTGTTCATTGGAAATACTTCACTGTACAAAGTGTCTTATTTTCCTAAACATGAGCCAAATAGAAGGGACTGTGTTCTAATAAGCAAGAAGGTTGTTTATCAAATCTGGACTCCAAAGTGTTTAGAAATGTTCATCCATAGTTGGTCTCTGTCTGTACAGATCACAAATCCCAGGCCTGCTTTTACTTCTAAAAATAATTCATGGAAGCCAGGGAAATTTATCTTCCTGTAATGGAGGGAGAGACAGCCAGTCTTGCAACCAACTTGGAAGTTTTACTTGCTTTGATCTCTTATTTTGAAGAAAGTTTGATTAACTGAGTAATGAATTAGCCTTTAAAATAAGACTTGTCAACAGCAGACTTGGGGGTGGGCTTTAGATTATTCTAAATCTAGAAAGCATACTCTAGATGTGGATGTTTCTTTCTTTGGCTAAGGCAGAGGAAGGTGTTTTGATATGTTAATACATAAAAAAAGATTATTATATCTGAACCTGTGGGTCAGCAGTTTTAACTCTTGACTTTCTTCTTGACTCCTGACTTTTGATGCTTAGCTCTACCTGGAAATGAAGTTGCTTCTGTTTAGTCAAATGAGCACTAACTCAGACCTAAGGCCTTTTTATTCCTAAGCTGCTGTTTACTTTTATTCATAATTTTATGAATCAGTCTTCAATCATTGTAAGACTTTTTGTCAGAGTTAAGAATAAGTCAGTAGAGGATTATTTTAAAGACTAGATGTTAATGCACCATAGTGTCTGCTAAAATGCTAGTTTTCCATGTCTGTAGACAAAAAGGGAGAAAAATTTCACTAAGTGATCTTGAAATTAAAATGTAAGATTTAAAGCTTCCTGATTGTTTCTTCCTAATCTTAAAAGACTATCTGTGATTTTTTTCTGCCAAAGTGTTATCAAAATGGAACTTTTAACTGAACTTGTTTTGTGAACTTCAGAATTACGTTGTGCAATACCTTGTCTATAAATAAAACAGGAGTATTGCTTACCCTTCTCTTTTTTTATTGCTTCTAGGATGACTTGCGTAAAGAAGATTTCAGCAGCATGAGTGCTCAGCTATTGTATAAAATGTTCAAGTCAAAGACAGAATATCCTTTGCATAAGGCCATTAAAGTTGAGAGAGAAGACGTAGTCTTTTTGTATCTTATTGAAATGGATTCACAGGTATAGTGAGACTGACTTGATCTATCTTCTAGAATTTGGTGTTTAACATAACTAGTTCCTAAGTACCAGTCTCAACCTTGTTAGTGATTTTTGTCACTAATTCTTATTTGCATGTTTAGCATTGCCACAGCTACTTCTGTGTATGTAATGGAGGTCTATCTAGCAGTAGCTCCATGAAGACATAATTTAGAGGTGATTCATAACACTTAAAACATCCTCCATGCAACAGAATATATCTAATAAAATCCATTACCTTGATGTTGCTATGCACATTTAAAGCTGAATGGTTATAATAGCCAACTTTGCTGCTTCATGGCAGTTCAGTAAGAATCATTTCCTTGAACAGCTTTTCTGTTGAAAGTTGAAGTAACAGATATTTGTTCTGCTTGGATGAAAACTCTAAACAACTAGCAAATAAGTTGTCCCCCAGCAAGGGGCAAGGAAGAATTATTCAAGTACTTCTAATGTCAGTTGGCTGTATTTGTGTTGTAGCTTCCTGGGAAGCTCAATGAATTGGATCACAATGGAGATCTCGCTCTGGATCTAGCCCTGGCCCAAAGATTGGAGAGTATTGCAACTACACTGGTTAACTACAAGGCTGACGTAGATAGGGCAGACAAGAGAGGCTGGAGTCTACTCCATAAAGCCATCCAGAGAGGTAAGTAGATGGGATATAAAGCTTTGTTAACTTCCACTTGTTCCCAGTGTGGAATACATATTTCAAAGTCTATTCCTGTGTCATGTTGTAGTTGACGCTGCGGTTAGAAAATTGTAATGAAGTATGAACTTTGTCCTGTTTATTTTTTTTTTTTTTTTAGACGTAAAAGCAAACAGACTATTATTTGAGATCTGAGAGCCAGTCTGCTGGCTGGGCAAACGTATGCTGTGTGACATCCAGGTGCAGTCTAGTACAACATTGCCTGCTAAAGGAAGAAATACAGGGAGACACTGGGAATTTTGTAATTTGACAGTATTCTTCCTGACAAATAGTTGAATTGAGCATGACAACATAAGGATCACAAAGATGAAGTCTCTTTCTAGACTTGGGTTGAATGCAGCATGTGCTTCTTTGAGATGTGGTTAACAGTAAGGGTCCTTGCCACTGGACAGCAGTTTCAGGAGAGGAAGCTCTGGCTGAAAGAAGATGAGGAGCAAGTGGAGGTACCTCTGTCCAGTCTGAATATTTTCAAAGCTCCAGTGCAGTTACCAGAGTGGAGTCTGTGTACAGCTACATGATTATATTGAGCTATTCTCCACCTTAGAGTGGAAAATGCATCTTATGAGAATTGGAGTGCAGCAGGTTCTGGTTGCTGTGGCCACAGTATTCTGAAGGCTTTGGATCAGCAGCATCTTGGCCTGTGGTCAAAGTGTGGTAAAAATCTACAGCAAACACCTTGTGCTGCTCATTATTTCTGCAATGTCTTTGGCAGCTCTCTTCCAGAAAGCCAAACATAAGTTTATTTTTAGCACAAACTGTCTTGGACCCCTAGAAGTAAAGGAAGAAGTTGGGAGCTGTATTTTAAGCTCACAAAATTTAAATTAATTTCCTACATGTCTGAACAGGGTAATGCTGGCTTCTGATCCTGTGAGTGAGACTTCAGCCGCAGGAGTAGGAGACATTGTAGGCATAGGTCAGTGTTGTGATGGCTGCAGCCATATAAAACACTGGAAAAATTGCAGCAGGCTGCTCTTAATACTGGCATTTGTCCCTAGTTCTAATGTCTGCTTTCAGTCTGACCTAGAGCTCTGAGAATGAACACTTGTTTTTCAGTAACCACAGCTTCAGCGAATTAATCACAGTTAACAATCACATGTTCTGGAAATGGAGCTAAAGCAAATTGTCTGCACTTGCCACATGATTCCTGCTACTTATGATCACTGAAAAGTGGGGGAATGTGTGATACGGAAATCAGAATGGGATTTTTGTTTTTGTTGGCAGAGATAATCCAGCAATATAGATTGAAACACTGTTCTTTGTTCTCCAGCCTTGCATTCAGGCCAAGCAAAGTATGAATATGTCTACGCAAAGTAGCCTTTGCAGCAAGGGCAGCTAGTATTTTCCTGAAGTTATTCTTTGCATATTGGTGTTTCAAGTTCACAGTTTCATCTGTCGAAGTGGGTCTAAGTTCTGACTCCTGAGAAGCTGTCAAGAAGGAGTTCTTGGGAATGCTGTACATGGTGGGTCTGCACTGCTGAAGCCCTTACCCTGTATATATATATATGAGGGCCTGAATTTCCAAGAGCAAAGGCTGTGTTATTCCTTGTTAATGTAGTAAGACTCAACAGACTAACTTGAACTGGAAACTTTTGACTAATGCCTTGGAATAGTACCTTTTGTTCAAAAAATGTTTGTATGTTTAGTATCACGGTTTGTCTAATGTTTTATTAAAGCAACAATGGATTTATCTTGATATAGGAATGAGCCAAGTCAGTATGACTATAACAATAAGCTGGTGTGAGAACTTGAGCCGCAGGTAACCTGTGGGCAAAACACTTTTTCAAAGGGCTCGCTGTGAAATATTTTAATCCTGACTTTGCAGTGAAGCATTTTTGAAGTAGCCTGTTGCTGAGGCATTCTAGGAGCAGACACTTGTGTTGGAATGAATGTATGGTGTGGAGTGGTCATGTGTATCCGTTTGCTGGAGTATAAAATATATAGGGTACATATATCCATTAGTAACCTTGTTTTGTTTCACAAAAGGAGATAAATTTGCTGCAAACTTTCTTATTAAAAATGGTGCCCGTGTGAATGCTGCTACACTGGGAGACCAGGAGACTCCTCTGCACCTTGTGGCATCGTACAGCCCCAAAAAGCACTCGCCAGATGTCATGGCAGAGATGGCACAGATCGCTCAGTCTCTCCTGCAGGCAGGAGCCAATCCGAACATGCAGGACAACAAAGGCAGGTAAATACTGCGGGACGTAAAGTCTGCTACCAGTGCAGTGCTGTGGTGATCAGATGCAGCCTCCTAAGAACCTGTTCAGGTCTTTCAGCAAAGTGGAGCTTCTACTGAAAGCAGGAATTCATTTACCCAGTTTGAGACCTGTTGGTAGCACTCAAAGTAGAAAGTTGTGCAGGCTGAATGGTACCCTGTCACGGCCAGTTAAATGTAGCCCAGCTACAGAAAGCTGGGGTGAGTTGATAGTGTTAGAACACATGGCACACAGTTAAATTGCCTTTATTGAATCACTGAATGGTAAAGGCTAACTAAGATGACAAATAATACACCTGAAGCTGTCAGGGAAATGAAAATGTTCTCAGAAACCACCAGTTTCTGCAGTGTGTTTATCTGAAGTGTAAGGCCTGTAAGCTTTTTCACAGGTTAGGTTGGGCTGGCAAGCATGTTCATAGAATAATATAGAAGACTTTGAATATATCAGCTGCACAGTTCTGATAGGTGAGGCTGTTGTGCTTCTTCCTTTAAAGTTTCTTCTTACATAAATGAGTTCCTTACTACTAAATGATTGGAATCATGTTCACTAAAAGTTTAGATTTCTCTTTCTTTCAAGAAGTGCTTGTGCCCTTCTCCTTTAAGCAGAGATGAAAGTTAAGCCCATAGTTCTCTAGGGGCATGTTGGTGACTGGGGCCAAAGTCTGAAGTGTCTCGCGTATTCCTGCTGTAACTGTTCTTTGCTCCAATTACAGGACCCCGTTACATATGTCCGTTGTGGTCAGGAACGAGCCTGTGTTCAGTCAGCTCCTGCAGTGCAAGCAGTAAGTCTCACTTGAATGTAAGATACACTGAGGTTACCTTGTACAGTGAAGATACGAAAAACTGGTTTAACAGCTCATCTGTGCCTTTTTGCCTTATAATAAGACTAGTAATAACTTGGGATGCAAAAGTGGAAAGGCTTTGCGTAAGTGAAGATGCTAAAACCATGTCAGAAGCCACGTAAGTTTTTGTCCTGCTGTAAAGAAGCAGCAAACTGCATCTCTGTTTTTCGAAGAGACTGAAGTCATTTCAAAGGTGAAGTAACGTAGGAAGCTTGATTCGTAGTGGAGCAGAAAGGAGTAATAACACTATTGAAATGTCTCAGTATGTTCTTGAGTTCAAATTGGGTTCTACTTAAAGCTAACACAGGTGACTTCTTAGGGTGATGAAGCAGAACACTTCATTTGACTCAGTTTCATTGCAGCTGAATTTGCAGTTCTTGTACACAGCTTACTCAAGGGGATTTGCCTCTTCGTTACACTTAGTGGGAGCTCAAATCTACCAGGGATTCTACACTTCCCTAGGAGCAATGAGCTTGAATCTAGTAGTCACTGAAAGGTACTGTGCTTGTTTTAGAGTATTCACAAATTCTCTGAAGTAACTGGAGCTACAGTAGGCTTCTTGGCAAGCAAAAGTTGTCAGAGATGTATGAGATGAACTAGTACAGCTGTTCGGACACTTGAAACTTAAGCTATGTTGGGGAACCACTTTTGAAGGTATAAACTGGGGACACTAACTCTTATTTTTAGACTAGACTTGGAGCTGAAGGATCATGAAGGAAGCACAGCTCTGTGGCTTGCAGTCCAGTATATCACTGTATCGTCTGATCAGTCTGTGAACCCTTTTGAGGATGCCCCTGTTGTGAATGGAACCTCATTTGATGAGAACAGTTTTGCAGCAAGGTTGATCCAGCGAGGCAGCAATACAGATGCTCCAGACACAGTAACAGGTAAAACAGAGTATTTCTTTGTAGGTGGAAGGCTTATAAGTTAATTGCTTGATGCTGACTGCACTTGGAGGAGCTGGATGAGGTTTCAGCAGCGTTTTCTCCATAATAAATGGTAGATGGTAGTTGTTTTACCCAGAGCTGGTGCACTGACAGTCCCAAGCTGAGCTGGACTTGCCGGAAGTGACAGAAAATCTGGACTCATTGCCAGGTTCTAATATCCTCTTTACAGTTTCAAGATGTGTAATCACTAAATGGAAGTGCATGTGACAGTCCAGTGTTGGAAGGGGGCTACTAGTACCTAGGGTTTTCCTTATTGGCTTCAAAGTGTAATGTTGTAAGGTAGTGGGGAAGACGTTAGCATGCTTGTTATTACCAAAGTGTGGTTGGAATAGCACTCTAACAGTGTTCATGATTTTTCTTTAGGAAACTGCTTACTTCAGAGAGCAGCTGGTGCAGGAAATGAGGCAGCTTCTCTCTTCCTAGCAACTCATGGAGCAAAAGTCAACCACCAAAACAAATGGGTAAAAGCAGAAACTTAGTCTGAAAGTTTCCTTACTTCTCTTCAGAAATAAGATAGCAGAGATCTCTTACAGCTAAACCATAGCTTAAAGCAAGTTGGAGCACTTTGTGAACCTTTGCATATTTTCAGGTATTTACTAGTGACCACTTGCATTCTTGTGGTACTGTTCTTGCAGAATCACCAGTTGTTAACATGCTTTTAGCACTTACCACAATGCCTGGTGTAATAAAATCTTTAGTAAAAGCTAACTCATGTAGTTTGGAGCTCCTAACAAATTTCAGCTACTAGGAGTGAAACTCTTCACACCAGCTCTTGTAGTTTTAATAGTTTAAAAGCTGCTTCTCTTCATGTCTCAAGCTGTTAACCCAACACCCTGTTTATTAAAGGGAGAAACCCCACTGCACACAGCCTGCAGGCACGGCCTAGCAAACCTGACAGCAGAACTCCTGCAGCAAGGAGCCAATCCCAACATCCAGACGGCAGAAGCCGTGCTTGGGCAGAAGGATGCATCTGCTCCTCCATCAGCAGAGAACGTTCATCTGCAAACCCCCCTTCACATGGCTATTGCTTACAATCACCCAGATGTGGTGTCAGTCATCCTAGAACAAAAAGGTAGGTGTTTGCTGGTCCAGACTGTTGATGCTGCAGTGAATTGGTGTGTCTGGATGGCATCCAAGATGTGTTTTAACAAACTACTGAGAAAGCATGTCTTCCTGTAAACACTGTTTACGGTATAGCATTATTAAGACTGGCTAACTAATCTTAAACTCCAATCATCTGCTTGTTAAAACTAGAAAATTATTTTGTCTGTGGGTGTTTGTAAATTATTCATTATAGATAATAGACTTGAACAGTTAGTCTCAGGTTCTATTCTAGCTGTACAGCTGAGATCGCTTCAAAGCATTTGCTTCAGGTGAATGCTGGAATCAATTTTGGATAAAGGCATCTTTCTGTGGTGAGACTTCTGCCTCCCTCAACTCCTTAGTAAGAGGACTTTATACAGAACAATGCTGGTATTATAGTAGAGTTGAAACTTGAATACTCAAATACCAGCAGATGAGTTCATTAAATCCTACTAGTCAGCTTCTTTCTAGCAGCAGAAAGGGACTTTGGCAGCTGAAGCAGGGCCAATTTTGTCTCCTACCATAAGTGGGTTTTAGAAGGAATTAGGTGAACTGCAGTAAATATTGTCCATCCCAGGGAATGGAGAAGGAGGGATGCTGCCACCATATTGTGGAGCCTCCATTCTTCATTCTCAGAGCTTTGTATATGCCACTCTATTTGGAATTGCAGGTAGAAAGGGACAGGTTAAGTGTCTTAGCTAGAAAATGGAATTTTTCTTAGTATATGTATTAAGATTAGGCAGTAGTGGCAATATTGTCTGAATCCTAAGCAGTGTCACATCAGGGAAGCTGGAGGTACTTGGCTCAGATCTTAGAAACTGACTGCTAAAGGAGCAACATACTACAAAATGTGACATTGCTGCTGCAGCTTTCAGTGTGCAACTGCAGGTCAAGTACAAGAATGCCCTAATTCCTTGTGCTTTCTTGCAGCTAATGCTCTGCATGCTACCAACAACTTGCAGATTATTCCTGACTTTAGTCTAAAGGACTCGAGGGACCAGACTGTGCTGGGATTGGCTCTTTGGACAGGTATGTGCCTTTAAGATGAGAATTTACAATGATAGGGAAGCTATGATGTGAACAAGATTTTCTTAAAGATAAAACAGCAGGTGTGTGCTCATGTTCTGGCTTGTGCTGTTGGGGAGGGGTTTTCAAGGAGACCTTTAGATGGTTCTTCATCTTTTAAAATTAGTGTTCGCATATGACTTAGTGAAAGATTTCTAGTCCTACAGCTTCTGCCCAGAACTGTACTTGCAGTTCTGTGGAATTCTTCTTGTGTGAACTCCCTAGTAGTTTTCATGTAAGATCACTGTATTGTGTGTGCACGTTAACAATGTTTCTGTTTTATAGAAGAGAAGGTAAAATACTAATGAGCTTGAACTGTTCAGGCATGCACACAATAGCAGCTCAGCTGCTTGGATCTGGGGCGTCCATCAATGACACCATGTCAGACGGACAGACACTCCTACACATGGCAATCCAGAGACAGGACAGTAAGAGTGCCCTCTTCCTGCTGGAACATCAGGCAGATATAAATGTCAGGTAAGATCCTAACTGATACAGCACTCACCTGCCTATGTATCTAGGAGCAGGTGGTGACTGCCGTTGTATAATGGCTTGAGATTTGTTTCAGGTCGTGATTTACACATAGTTATATGTTTGGCACTGTTTTGTGGCACTAGTTATGGCTGAGGGTTTACATATTTTAACTTGGACCTATGTATAGTTCCATTGGTCGGTACCTCCTCTTGAGGCTGCGGAAGGAGGTGCCACTTAATTCTAGGTAAAACAGCATCCTCTGTAGCAGACTGAAGTCCTAGAGACAGGCCTAGAGGCTTTGAACTTCTATTGTCTCATCCATTTGCCAGCTTGTTAGAGCTGCATGTTTGCTACCATCTAAAATAATTAGATGTAGATCCAGCAGGAGGAGTCTGATAAACTTGCCTCCTCAGTATCTCCTAGACAACTTGATATTAGACTTAACAGAACATTTGTCTGCTTACATGACTGACAGGCTGTCTGTTAAATTTGGCAAGCTGTACTGTAATGAATGTCATGGGTACAAACTGCCTAATGCTGCTGTGCTAACTTCAACTTTTTAACAGTTGGTATTTGACTGTTGCTTGAAGTGTTGCCATGTTGCAGACAAAGCTGTTTGCTTCTGTGGCAGCAGGCTGGATTGGAAGGAACTCTGTGCAAATAGTGGCTGCATTGAAGGAATTGAGTGTCTCTGAGCTAAGAACACTAACTTGTTTTTCCAGCTTTAGAAATCAGTCACTTGCTAAAAGTGAAGGGGGGAAGAAAGGTAGAGTACAGAGCTGTGATGAAATACATGGTGTGTTTGTGATGGTCTTACCACAGCAAAAATACGTACGAGAGGAGATAATTCTTGGCTTTGCCAACAAAGCGCTGTAGCTGAACTTTATAAGGCATCTGTAACGCTTGCAAGTGTCCCTGCTGCAGGACCCAGGATGGAGAGACAGCTCTACAACTGGCCATCCAAAACCAGCTCCCACTCGTGGTGGATGCCATTTGTACCAGGGGAGCAGACATGTCTGTGCCGGATGAGAAAGGAAATCCGCCCTTATGGCTCGCCTTGGAAAACAACCTGGAAGATATTGCATCAACTCTGGTAAGACTGTCAGTTGGCTTTAGTCTCACTTTTGTTCATCTTGCTAGCAACAAAAGGCTTCATCAGCAAAAACAAACTCAATGCATGAAGAGAACAGACTAGTCCAATATTACTAATTTCTGGAGGTGTTTTTCTTCACCAGAAATTCCTCTTTACTGCAGGAATCTTATAAATACTGTAGTCTGCATAACCAAGTATCTTGCAGCCACTTTAATAAAAATATAGAATATGCTGTCTGCATTCTTGATCTGGAAGGAGTAAGGATCTGCTTAGATCAGTCTGTAGCATACATGACTTGTGTAATGTTCAGCTTTCTGAATAAAACTGAATACTCATTTTATGCTTTAGTGTATATGCTGCTTTTTATTGCATCTTGAAGTTGAACCAAAAAGGCTTTTAAAGGCTTATATTTACTTTAAAGTCTCTTTACTTTCAGGCATGGGTGTTAACAGCAGGAGATCTCTTAGGAGATGCAAGTAGACCTCCTTTCATAAGGAAGTCCTCCTTTTTCATAAGGAAGTTACTTGAAAGCTTTGTCCAGTTGTCTGCTAGAGACAACTTTTAAAAACTCTGCTAGTGACCTGAGAAATACATTTTCTAATAGTTTGTGACTGTGCTGGTACTGGATAAGAACATTTATGGAGTCAACACTCTTAACTACTCATGTTTAAACCTTGTAAATAGTTTGTAAAGTGGAGTGGAACAAGTCTTAAGTGCCACATTGCTCAAGTATGTAGTTCTCTAGTAGAAGAATACAAATATTAGCAATACAATTCCTGGAAAAAAAATCTCTCTGTTTAGCTGAAAGTATAAGAAAGCAGGTAAACGGGCCAGACCTTCAAAGGCAATGTCTTGCTGATGCTGCTTGATTTACTGTAGGTGCTTGTAATTGCTGAAAGTGAGGTAACTAGTCCATCCTGCTTAAGATCTGTCTATCAAAGTATATGCATGAATATTTGAATTGTTAATAAATACAGCCTAATTAAGGATTACACAGTAAACCAGTAAAATATTGGTCTGGAAGACTTTAAAGACTTTCCTGAAATTCAGTGACTGTCACAAGAATAGACAAGGCATCTCAAGTTTTATGTGTAGGGGATAATGTTCCAGAAGCATTAGGCAGGGACTAGAGTAGGAACCTGTTGAAAAAAAAACCTTCACTGTGTCATTGTGCTTCTCCTTCCAGGTTAGGCATGGCTGTGATGCAACGTGTTGGGGGTCAGGACCTAGTGGCTGCTCACAAACCCTTCTCCACAGAGCTATTGATGAGAACAATGAACAGATTGCTTGCTTCCTGATTCGCAGGTCAGACCCCTTCCAAAATGCAAACCTTCTAACATGCATGTGGGGATGCCCCTGGCAAAAATTAATTGAATTCTGAGTCAATAACAAGTAAGTGCTTCCTTAGGCTTTTGATGGGTGGGTGACACTGGGAATTCTGACAAATCCTAAGGACACATTCTGTTATCTATAATAGCATTGTGTTCTTGGTGACAAGTCAAACTAAAACCAGGAACTTGTGCTTTTGTAGAATGTGTCAGCAGTTGCTGGATCAGCTCTTGTAATCTTTTCTGTGACCTTTTTTCAAGCAGTTTAAATCTGGATTAAACATAATAAATTGACTGCACTGTGTTTGTTTTAGTGGGTGTGATGTGAATAGTCCGAGAAAGCCAGGCCCGAATGGAGAAGGAGAAGAGGAAGCCCATGATGGACAGACACCCCTACACTTGGCAGCCTGCTGGGGACTAGAGGAGGTGATCCAGTGCCTTCTGGAGTTTGGTGCCAATGTCAATGCTCAGGTATGTGGGCAAATCATGCACAATTTTTTAGAGTAGATTCTCTGCCTCTAACACAGCGAAAACAAACTTTCCTCTCAGCTGTGTATTTTGCTTGGTAGAGAAAAGAAAATCCTGCTCTTAGGGCTGAGCCAGTGCAATGACTGGCTGAAGCTCTGCTTTCTCTCCTGTCCCTTTTTACCAGACCTGGTGCTTATCTGCCCATATGGTGGTTAATTTAGGAAGCTATGCTGAAGGAAAATACTGATACAGAAAACTTCTTGCAGTGTTAGTTTTCTCGTGTAACAATGGGATTCAGTGTCTTCTGTCTCTAGTGTGAATTAAAGGCAGGAGCAGGGCTGTATTGTGCTGCAATTAATCATTAGATCAGCTACAGTGTAAAACTCCAGAGTACTCTACTTTGTTAGTATGTTTCAGAAATGTCTTCTGTTACTGAGTAAACTGAGGTGATGTAAGTATGAGTTACATTTCATTTTTGAATACACAGTAATCCTTAAACAGATGCTATAAATAACAACAAAAGAAATTAATGGATAACATTTCTAGGTCCTGATGCTGTTAAAAGTGACATTAAAATGAATCACACAACACAGTCACAAAGCAGCCTTGGCTGTAAACTGCTGCTTGATGCAAACAAATGTTTAACACCTCAGCTGATTTTGCTATTAAATTTGAATGCTAATCTCTACCCCCAAAATGACTGACTAAATGGGAAATGTTATGGTGAGCTATTTAAAAGGCTGTATAGCACAGGATTGAAGTCAGCCTGTTAGGAGAGACAAATCTCAATTTGCTTTTCTTACACTGTGGGTTTGAGCTCGCCCTACAGCTGTTTGGTGTCCATGCTGAAGGAAGCTGGGTAGGTCGCCGAACTAAACTACTAAGTTGCCTTGACTGTTCAAAATTAGGGAAGGATTTGTGTCCTGTTGAGTCTATATATAACGAACTTCCTGGTTTCCTTCTAGGATGCAGAAGGAAGAACTCCAATCCATGTTGCCATTAGCAACCAACATAATGTTATCATTCAGCTGATGATTTCACATCCAGATATTAAGCTGAATGTACGTGACAGGCAAGGAATGACGCCCTTTGCTTGTGCTATGACATATAAAAATAATAAAGCAGCTGAAGCAATTTTGAAGAGGGAACCTGGAGCTGCAGAACAGGTAAGCTGGGAGTGTTCAAACCATGCTGGTTTTGTCACTGCACTAGTTTGTGGTAACAGCTGTTCCACAAGCCAGTTCTGTTTTATCCTTTTGTGGCTTTAAATGCAACCCGTTTGCCAGATGCCAATTCGCTTTAGCAGGATTTATTAGGAAACTGTAGGTGTGTATGTGGTATGTGTGAGTAAGAACATTAAGGGTTAGTGTCTTGTCAGATCTTCTTATCTTGTCAATACTAAACTGAGAAACAGGCATATGTGTGTATAAGGAGAAAATTCTAACTCTACTCTTGTCTTGTGCTGGACTAGTACAGAAATAATCTATTACCCAGCTCTCCTAAAGCTATCCAAAACAGAAAACCTGACCTAAAATAACTGAATAATAGATGCTATGCTGCCCTGCTGAACTATAAAACCTCCAACTGTATCTTCAGGCTTCTCGTGTGACACTTCAGGCAGCTGTTCAGGAGATTCTTCCTATCCTGTGTAAGTTTAATTACTAGTAAAATATTTGAGTGCTTAGTGAGCTCTTGTAAAATATCTAAAACATGGTTACAAATACAGCCTGTTTAAATATGCTTTAACATCAGCTGCAAGGCAAAGTTGAACAACATGTACTTGCTATTAAGCAAAAAAAACCCGAATTCTCAGGTTGCCCAGAGCAGCTGTGGCCGCCCCATCCCTGGAAGTGTTCAAGGCCAGCTTGGATGGGACTTGGAGCAACCTGGGATAGGGGAAGGTGTCCCTGCCCATCGCAGGGGCTGGACTGGATCACCTTGGAAGGTCCCTTCCCACCATGCTATGGTCCTGGGAATACACTTTGCATCAGTGTGGCAGGATTCCATGTTGCTTCCTTCTCCTGGATTACTTGCCAGATAGGCTCAAGCTTGTGTCATTTAACTGAGTTTATCATTAACTACTGCTCAGTATTTAACTACAACAGCTGTTAATCTTTTGTCTGTCTAACAAATACTCTCCAGTGTGTGGTCAAGAAATGACAAGGTTATAAAATAGAAATAAAGTAGTGTGAGGCAGACTGGACTGAGCAGTTGCAGCAGATAATTTCTCAGTTTGGTTATTTAATAGTCACATCTATCAGATAAGTCTCTTAATGTCAACCAGTGAAAGGAACAAGATTCTACAGTTCAAGTAGAGGGAGCAAGTGTCTCTTAGTGAAAACATGTCCTACTACATAAAACACCTTGTTCTACAGGAATAATGGATTAATTTCGCGTGCCCTTTCTGCCGCAGGTTGATAATAAAGGTCGGAATTTCCTCCATGTGGCTGTTCAGAACTCAGACATTGAGAGCGTGCTGTTCCTGATCAGTGTGCAGGCCAATGTCAACTCTCGGGTCCAGGATGCCTCCAAACTGACCCCTCTGCACCTGGCAGTGCAGGCTGGCTCGGAGATCATCGTGCGCAATCTGGTGTGTGCTGGAGAGTCACCATTCCTCTGCTTAAAAATGTGCATTCTGCCTTACTGCACAGTGCCTGCAGGCTGATAAATCACATGAAAGTGACACGACTTTTTCTGAAAGTTCCCATAGCCTGTAGCTGAGCTGCCACAATAGCCTACACTTGAGCATGTTGGGTTTGCAGCAGTCACTAGGTAGTGTGGCTCAAATTAAAGAATCTTTCCTTGCCCTTTCCGCACATTTGAACACAAACACAAGTTGTAGCAGCTCAATAATGATACCATTTTATACATGCTGGAGGCCTAGAGGTATCTCTGTACACTAGAGTCTTGTGTGCTTCATTCACAGAAATAAACTGTTGGCTAAAATAGCCCTGAAACCATCTTTGAACATAATCCTTCTTGCATCCTGACAGCTGCTTGCAGGTGCCCAGGTGAATGAACTGACCAAGCACCGTCAGACTGCTCTTCACTTAGCAGCCCAGCAAGACCTGCCCACCATTTGTTCAGTCCTTCTGGAGAATGGAGTAGACTTTGCAGCTGTGGATGAAAATGGAAATAATGGTAAACTTTAAGTTACACAAGTAAATGCAAAACACTTCAGTAGGTCTGTTATTGGTGTCTCCTAGTGGTAGAGAGCTCACTGTGAATGGGCTTGCTCTGCAGAGGTGAAAGGATAAAAGTCCAGGAAATCAAAGCAGACAGAAGGAGTTGTTTGAGAAGGAAGGCTGGGAAAGTGGAAGGAGGGTGTTTCATTTAGTTATTCAGCTGTAATTATTGCTGATACTCAGAGTCTTGAACCTTCTTTTTTTTTTTT
>VXBT01011957.1:493076-505014 GCA_013400235.1 Oriolus oriolus
TTTTACTGTTCAGCTCTGCATCTGGCAGTGATGCATGGCCGTCTGAACAATATCCGGGTCCTCCTCACAGAGTGCAATGTAGATGCAGAAGCCTTTAATATCAGGTAATTATTTACAGTCTTAACAGACTAAAAGAACCACTTTGTATTTTAAAATGTGCTGATATGCTGCTTAAAAAATATATTTGGCATGTATTATATTATTTATACACGAATTTGGAAGTGTGCAGATGATGCTGTGTCTAAATTCTATGCAAATTATACATATACATCAAGAAAGGAAAGTTAAAGTGGGGAGTTGTGTATGATGTACTGAGTTACAGAGATGTAGCATTGTTCAGGTCTGAACCAAACTTGAAAGCAAGGAGAGTTGGATGAGTAACTGCAGCAGCAAGCAGACTTTGATCAGGATAACAAACTCTTTTCCCCAGAGGCCAGTCACCAATGCATATTTTGGGACAATATGGGAAAGATAATGCAGCAACCATCTGTGACCTCTTCTTGGAGTGTATGCCAGAATACCCTCTAGACAAACCTGATGCTGAAGGAAACACAGGTAGGTGAGACTCAATGGCTATTAAACTTGAAAGTCACTCAAGTTGTATTTATGGTACATCACTTTTAAAGCTGGAATAACTGGCAGTAGTATGTTAAATACAGTACGAGGCACACAATACACGGAAACTTGATAACTAAAGATCCTGGTCTGGACTGAGTATAACACAATCTGCCACTCTTAGCAAGAAACTGTCTGGCTTTTATTTTTCAGTGCTCCTCTTGGCTTACATGAAGGGAAATGCTAACTTGTGTCGTGCAATAGTGAGAGCTGGGGCTCGCCTAGGCGTTAACAATAACCAAGGAGTCAATATCTTCAACTATCAAGTTGCTACAAAACAGCTTCTCTTCAGACTGCTGGGTAAGTACCTCTTGCTGCAGTGGGAAAGTATTTTTGGCTTATGCTTCCAGGATACTTGGGAGGAAAGAACTCTGGACATCTGACTTAGATGACAGTAATTCCAGAGAGGTGGAACTTGTGAATTTTATACTACTATAAGGGGGGTGGGGGGGTGAGTAGGACTACTAGTTTTTCTTGTGATTAGCTGAAAGGTTGTACAATGCAGACTCAGATACTACTACTACTTTTTCTGGAAGGATAGACATGGAAACTTTTGGCTGGTTGTGTAGTCTGGTGTAGCTTAAAACACAGACACTGCTTTTTAACTGGTGCTGTACAGTTGCTGTGGACAATGTGATGGAAGGCAACTCTGGATTGTCTACAAACGAGACTCCAGCTCCTGCAAGAGTAGTTAAATCCATTACACTGGATGCAACTGAGAACTGGAAAAAGCCTTCATGTTTAGTGTACTCAAGAGGTGTCTAAGCCCATTTTGCCTTCACATTTTTACCTCTTAACAGATATGCTGACAAAAGAACCTCCCTGGTGTGATGGCTCCAACTGCTATGAATGTGCTGCCAAATTCGGAGTCACGACAAGAAAGCATCACTGGTAATATGAGCCACCTTGCTGTGCTTACCAGGAAATGGATTCCTCCCCAAATGTAGCTAGGCTTGTTCCTTCCAGTAGTTTAGGAAACCTCCATGTTAATGTAGGTGTGTAACCACTAATCCAGCTGAAACATTCCATCCTGTTTTAGATCAGAAACTTGTAGTCTGACTGAAATTATATTTTAAGCAGTTTGTGCATTTAATATTCTGACTGGTTGTAAATGAGAAATCATGTCCAAGTTCCAGTAGTGAAACAGGATTTAAATACCCAGTTGTCAGGGAAAGAGAGTGATGCATTTCACTCCACAGAGGAGCAACAGTAACAGAAGTTTAATGGTTAATGTGGCAGTGGTTTATCAGGACTTAATGGCAAAGGTGCATTTGATTATTTGCTGCACAGAGGATGGGGTCTGGGAGGGCCTCCTATGGAGGCATGAGGTTCAGAGAGGACAGCCACTGGGGCTGTGGCTTACACAGGAGAGGCAGGAGGGAGCACACCACCACCACAGTGGTGGGATGACCTGCTCCAAAACAGGTGGCAGATTTGGGCAGGTGTTGACAGCTCAGGTTTGGGACGGTGTTTGTAGTGTGGAAATGGCTGAAGATGAACATGAGCTGCTCTTGTGTGGACAGGAGTTGCCTTTTTTAACTAATCTGAACTTGTACAAAACATGCTGGGTTGGAGGGGTGTTACGCTAAGATTTTTCTTAGCTCAGTGTGCCAGAGGAACTACATGTGCATCAGCCAAAGCAGTACCAGGTGATTCACTAGTACAGAACCAGTATATACTGTTGGCATTAGTAAATTATTCCATGACAAATATCAGAAGATACAAGACAATCGTAGCATTTCAACTGCTAGTGTGTATTTAATGATGCTGTCATTGATAAAGAATGTCAAACAGTAACATCCTGGTGTTCACTAGGAGGGATTTCACTTTTCTCTCATCCCTCTTCTGTCAACAGCCGACACTGTGGACGCCTGCTCTGCCATAAGTGCTCAACAAAGGAGATTCCTATCATAAAATTTGATCTGAACAAGCCAGTTCGAGTTTGCAACATCTGCTTTGATGTCCTGACTCTGGGAGGAGTCTCCTAGTATGCTGTGGAAGTAAAGGGATTCCCAGTCAGTGCTCCTGACAGCAGCTCTGCTTACAAGCCCTCGGGATAGGGAAGAGGAGGCCTATACATGTCTTCTGCAATAGACTGAACTAATTAAGGACCCTGTTATGATATACTCTGGTATAAATGATTTTGTATGACTGTAAATGTACCGGGCTGCGATAGACTTCACTAGGAATCAGAGTGGATTGTTGAAACCAAGTGACAAAAGAATTTAGACCCTCTTCTAGTTGCAGTGGGGTATGGAAGCTGAAATTTATACTGGTTGAATCGGCATAAAACAGGTCTGTCCTCGACATGGTGCTTTGCACTGAGCAACTCTATTAAGTCCTGTGGCTTTCAGGCTGCTTAGTAGAGATGGCATTAAGTTTCAGGGTAACCAGGTATCTTTCTTTGCTTTGTCTTAAAGATAAACGTTCCCCTTCTCTAGAGAAGACTTCTTGTGAAGCTAAACTGAGCTGTTGCAACCACTGTTCAAGAAACTCTTCAGACCTGGGGGTAGTTCTAAGTATAGCTCAAGAATTGTGGCCTTACAGTAACAGAAAGCTTTACAACATCTGATGTGAAGCAGTCAGAATTGCAGATCCACATCTTGATACCTCCTCAGCAAATAACTCATTAGCTTTAGCATGTTCAAGAGAAGTGCAAGATTGTCTTAGGAAATGCTCTTGCTCATACCTGCTGGAACTGTCAGTCTTCGTTGCGCTTTCATATTTACGTCGTTGGTCCTTCCAGTTCATGGAACTTGTATAAATGACCAGGAGTTTGCTGAAAGGCCTGAGCATGTGCTAAAGGAGAAACACTAAAACTGGTGAAGTCTAACTCACAGTACAGCAATAAATGCTGAAGTGCATTAGGAATCCCAGGAGGGAGAACAGCACTTTCCTTGGGTTTAAGGAGCCTGGTAACTGCTGTGGGAGAGTCAGTAACCCTACCAGTGTAGAATGGGCTGCACCTCTAGACACTAAACTTGGGTCCATTTTCAGCAGGATTGCTGGTGAGTGGGAGTGTTATGTGAAGGCTTCCTATTAGGAGTAAGCTGCAGTATTTTAATCTAGGCTGGTTGTGCTCTCTTAAACATGCTGAATCTGTAGAAACCTACCACCATATTGTCTAGGTAAACAGGAAAGTACTTGGCTGGTAGACCAGCTTGTGATTTGGTGGGCAAAGGCTTCAGTTAGAAAAAATGGGTACTTAAGCAAAACTACATGCCATGTTAAAGCTGTTTTTATTCCAAGAGATAAAGCTAGTATAGATTCAATTCAGCATTCCTCATCTTTACTCCATGAATTGGTGTGCATTTCTTAATGACTGTTATCTCCAGTGAACAGTATGGACACGTGATGATGTGTTGCCCTGTTTGGAGCAGTGACTTAAAAAACAGTTAAAAGCAGTAAGATGAGATGAGGAACCAGACTGCTGCTGTTAGGGAGACTTGCTCAGTTTTTCTCAAGCTTGTACAAGGAGAGGATAGGAGAGGGTGTAATTGCTGACATTTGCATGATTAATTTCACATCACCTCTCACTTGATCTGCACTTTCATCTTCCAATATGCACATATTGTAACTGGAATCACCCCTGTACCACTAGGGAAGAACAATGGATGACAATACAAACTTGCCTCACTGATGTCTGCTGCTGTCATGTTCCAGCAGAATGCTGTGGGTAACACAGCTGGTCTGTAACACGGTTACTAATGCAAATGGTGCATCTCTGGCAAAATATTGTAGGTGAATGAGGGAAAATAGTGGTGTCAGTTAATGTTACCTACAGTAATTAATGGTGTCAGTTAACTGCAATCTACAGTTTGGGGGTTTTTGAGTGAAATAGATGATGGAAACATTATACTTCTGGTCCATTGCCTTCTGATATTTCAGGGTGTCACTGGTTGCAAATCTCTAGCAGTGAAAGATAATGACGGCGAGAAAGTACATTTGGTGAAAGAAGTCTTGACTGTAGTCCCTTGATAACGTTTTGTTTTCCTTCTTGGTTTGGAGCTGCAGTGGAGGGGTAAGAGTGTGCTCAGAATGCTGAAAGACAGTGCAGAGGAGGGGTTTTCCAAGGCCACAGCCTATAGGCTTCAACCTAATTGGAAAACTGCACAGCATGTAATTGCCAAAGCATTTAAACATCACTTTTCCAGTGGCTTCTCTGATGGAAGCGGCAAAGGAACAGGGAGCTCAGCTCTAACAGATTAAGCAAGCTTTTTAATGATGGAAAATGTAGATCTGGTGAAAATTCAGCTTAACTGAATGGCAAGTTTAAGGCTGGGTAGTTGGTCTTCTAGAAAGTAGGATATTGATTAGAACTGTAAAACTCTGGGGAAGATCTGGGAAACCATTGGTAGTGCTCCCGCTTTGCTGTTTACAGCCAGTACTGTCCCAGCTTTCTTACTGAAGTCTAAAAGGAAAGTTAAGGTTATTGTTAAATGTACAGCCTGAAGTGTTCATTAAATTTGAAGCAACTAAATTCAGCAAATTTGATCCTTTTAAAGTGCCTTTGAGATAGTTTCCTTCCAGCCAACTCTAAATAGCTTTCTGCCAGAGCTAAAGGGAAAAAGCTCACAACTTGAACCAAAACCCAAGATAGTTCTTTTCTAGTTCAGCTGAGGAGTTGACCCCACCAGACAACTGGTAGGACTCAGTCCCTCTCACACTCTGCCTAGTGTTGGTCTGAACTCTCAGACCACTGAGACTTTTTTGGGAGTTTTGCTGGCAATGCTCCACTACAGGGTACAAATGTGAATGAGGCACTTGGTAACGTAGTGGTGGTCAACACATTTCTAACTCTAAGCAACCACTCTTCCCTTTTTGTAGCGTAATACAGTTGTGACCAAACCCCCCACCCGTCTTACCCCTGCTGTCTTTTAGTGGTATCTATTAACTCAAGACTTAAGTCTGCCAAGCATCGAACAAAAGGTTAGATGGAAAATCAGATTGTGTCCCTGGAAGTGCTGCTGCCGCACGAGGCTTCAGGCACTTCAGCAGGGCCGCACGGGAAGTCGGGTGGTTCATGCTGTAGCTTTTTGTTCTGAGACTGGATTCCTTTTGATTGCAGTCATCCAGCACTCTTACACAAGCAAATACCATGGTCCAGCACTCTTACACAAGCACAAACCGTGCTCTGGCTGAAATTTTATGTCTGTAAAAGGTGCAGTCACTATTTCACACCACTGAGTGGAGTGAGAATGTTGCTGTTGAAGGTACTACCAGAGCAGAATAAGTTGCTGGCTAAAAGCTGACAGATGCCTTAATGACTTCCCTTGCTGGAGACAACAGGTTGTCCAACTGCTCATGTAGAGCTTATAAACTAACATGTAACAGTATGGGAGGCCAAGGCTGGATTGTTTTGTAGATCAAATGTTAATAGGCAAGTCCTCTTTTTTCTGTAACCAGCAGAGGTGGTCACTGCGGCAAACTTGTCTTTAGAAAAATTAAAGCTTGTTTGAGTGACAGAAATAACTGAACCTTCTAATACCCTCTGTGAAATAGAAAAGGAAGTCTTAGAACAATGGCATTTTATCTGCAATGTTTGTCTGGAGTCGTTGTAAAAATGTATTTTTCCAATATGCATTACTTTGTTGTGTAATGATTCTACTTGTAATAAAATGCAGAACTAGATGATGCATCGTGAGGTGAAACCTTGCTAAGGAAGTATCTGCTCCTGTAGAGACAGCTGCCCTTCTGCAAGCTATCCTTACAAACCATGAAGAAAACCAGGGATCCAACATCCAATCAGGCATAACAACTTTATTCTTTGTTCTGAAATTAGTCCAGGTACTCATTTTGTGGAACTGCTACAACTGTTCTTTTGGCTGTCAAGGTCTGGTGTTCTAGTTTGTACCATGTAGTCATCTTGAATGCCTTATACTAGACTTACCTATAATCAGTCTTGTGAAACAAATCCTAGCTCCCCATGGGCCAGAGCTGGTTCATGGAGTGCATCAGTTCAAGTTACTAATACTTGATGCACTCAGTTGTGTTCTGGAGGCAGCTCAGCCCCCTGGGAGAGCAGAGAGCTGCTGCAGCTTCACTTCAGGAAAAGGAAAGCTTCAGTGCAATAGCAAACCCAGCCAAGACTTCTGGGTGACATTGTGATGCATTAGTCTTTTATTAATAAAACTTACTAAAGTACAGATGAATGGTGAGCTTTATTAGAGCACTGTCCGTGGTGACTTGAGCCCTCTGTAGCTATCACTGTTTTCTTCCCACCCTTTTCCACCTTGGGAGAATGCAGCTGAGCTGCTGAATTGGAGTTACAAGCACGATATAGTCTTGGAGCACTTCAGGTCAGTGAGGGTGTCTCCTTGTTTGCTTTAATAGATGACTTATTCCTAGTGCAAGACAAACTCTTCCCCTCCCCCGTGTTTCCTAACACTAAACTGAGGAATATTTGGGGTTTTCAACCAACTTTTAACTTAAACCAACACCTTCTGCCCTGCCTTTTTGCAGCAGTTTATTTGATTTTTGTGTAGCTCTTGCAATCAAAACCATCCCCTCAGCACTATTTGCATAGTGATTGAGTGTTATAGCAAGATGAAACTTGCTTAGAAGGTCAAGCTGGTCCACCTTCACTAGAACTGGTTTGCCCTCACAAACTACTTCTTACAGCATTTAATAGTCTGGAATTTGCTGCAACTCTTTAAATAGCTTCTAAAAGGTCTTTTAAAGGTGCTTGCCAATCATTTGGGGGGATGGTTTCACCACTTTAAATGCACTTTCTTGTTAAAGTGGTGGTGTCTTTTTAAAGGTGGCAAAGGCCAAAGTTGTGGAGGCAGTGAAGTGCTGCTTTGTAGCTCTTTCCTGCACCTTTTACACAGCTTGATCTTCAGTACTGTGTGAAATGAGTTGCTCAATCCACCCCCAAAGATGCCTCAAGCCCAGGGCTGAGGTTCAGTTCTGCCACACATCCTACTCCCCCGTGAGTGATAAGAGCTGGCTCAGCAGGGCAATGTCTGGAAGAGCTTCTCTTCAGGATGATGATTAGGTAAAAAACCCCCAAAACAAAAATACAACCCCCCCCAATGTTACAACAAGCATGTACATGTTTAAATTGCTGTATGGCCTCGTCCCTGGCAGCTGTAGCATCCTCTAAGCTTTTATCAGTGAGAAGCGCTGTAATGTGTCCTGCTGCAAGGGAGTGAAGGGTGCTGCCTGTAAACTTGCCAATTAACTAACTAGTCACTTAGACACTGGGCCACCTTTAGAGGTGGTGGTAACTAAAAATCAGTTTATAAACACTTTCCAGCTGCTTATGCATAGGTGACAGCTGCCTTAAGGAGAAGAACTGACCACAGCTCAGCAGGGACCTGTGCCACCACTGGCCCGGGATCTGTGTGTCTCTCTCAAAGCTCAGCTACACCAAAACTGATTTTAACAGCAGATTCCATTAAAACCAGCAACTGCTTCCATGCAGCTTGAGGTTTGTAGTACCTGAACCCTGTGCAGGTATTCCTTCATCCCTTTTAGCCCCACCCAGAAATGGTAATAATCTGCCCTGCATTTCTGGGAATCACTCATATTGCTGAATTCTACCAGCTGTGATACAGTAAATACGGATTTTAAGGGAGCTGGGTCTTGTGAAGGCACATCCAGCTCAGGTTATAGTCTGATAGGCACAGACCAGATGGCAGGAAGTCTTATACCAGAATGGAAACAGGAGGCAGATTACAGTAGGATGGTTGTGTTGCCACCCAGGCAACAAAAAAAAGAGCTATTTAGAACTACTCATTCCTGATCAGAACAGTTTGAAAGTGGTGAATCACAGACCAGGAGGGTGAGGTTAATATCAAACAACAATCCTCATAGGTGGCTTGATTATCTTGGCACAGTATCTAATGCAAACACTGAATGAGGAAATACAGCTCTGGCCTTAGCCTTCTCTACTCCAAGAATTTGATAAAGCTTGTGTATAACTAAATTGCACAAGTTCCTAGATACTGTGTACCTTAATTGTAGAAGAAATTCAAGGTTCTCCCTGCTACCTGTAAACTCTTTGGACTGAATCAGGTGCCTGGGAAGGAGCATCAGCACTGCCCTGCAGCAGGACCCGAGGACTGTGCACGAACCGTGGGCAGTGATGCTGCAGCAGTTCCTATGCTTGCTGACCTCGCTGCCTTAAACCACAGCACATTGTGCCACCACTGTGCACACAAACATCCATTTCCTGACCGCACAAGACAGCAGTTCTAAAATACAATTCAGGCTGTGCATCTTACACTTTGTTGCCAGGTGTAAAAATACCATAGAAATAAAGAAAGCATCCCATCCCATTACTTGATTTTTTAACCACTAACCTGGCTGAAGTGTTTCCCCCTTCTCTCAACTCCATCTCCATGTGTTAAAAAGCATCACAAATAACATGAGATCGTTACTGCTCCCTTTGCACGGACAGGTGGAAGGGACGGAGCTGGAGCTGCCCACCCAAAGTGCAACGTTTCACCGCAGGACTCTCCCTGCCCTGGAACGCAGCGCCTGGAGTCAGCCCGTGAGGATGCACTGCTCAGCCAGGGGATGGCAGCCCTCGTACTGCTGCAGGTGAGGGTTATCCAGGTCCCCTCTGTCGCTGTGCTGGGAGGAGTCTGGCTGGCCCCAGGGGGGACCTGTGCTCCTCACACACA
Source organism: Oriolus oriolus (assembly GCA_013400235.1). Lineage (NCBI taxonomy): Eukaryota > Metazoa > Chordata > Aves > Passeriformes > Corvidae > Oriolus > Oriolus oriolus. The sequence goes on from VXBT01011957.1 coordinate 502,322, forward strand.
CGCAGCGACTCCCCTGCGAGCCAGGGCGGTACAGCTTCCGAGGGACTCCGGCCCAGTCTCTGTGCACTCCCCCACTAGGAATGGAACATGAAAATAAATTAAAATTCAAACCCATGAAAATGCTTCCAGTCAGTACAGAATCCTAAGAAGAAACCTAAGACAATCTGGGAAAACTACAACTAACAATACACTCACTGAGGTAGACTTTGCTCCCAGCAGCCACCATCCCACAGCTGATACCTTCTTATTGGCTGTGCTTCAGAAACCTGTGGCCTGAACCTGGTTTCATCACTGCTGCTATAGGCTCTACCCTTCTGACAGTGACCAACTTCGCATTCCATGTTTCCATTGCTGGAAAAGGAATCACAGCCTTCTGTAGCACAGCAAAATGCCTTTTCTGGAGGTACCTAATTGCTCACAGGTGACCACACATTTTCACAGAATCGCAGTGGCTTGGGTTGGAAGGGACATTAAAGATCATCCAGTCCACCCCCTGCCACAGGCAGGGACACCTTCCCCTAGACCAGGCTCTTCCAGGCCTCCTGTGCCTTGACTAAACACAGTGATTTTGAGAACTGGGGCAAAAGAAAAAGTACTTCCCCAGCTAATTCATCATGTCTCTTTATGTCCAAGTGTCTCTCTGTGAGCCAAATCCTGCCTGTTCCCCAACCACTGCAGCTTTTAAGCCTCTTCCACAAGTCACTGCCACATGACACCTGGCCCCAAGGCTGTCCCCAAGATCAGTCACACAGAGAAGCAGATCCCTGGGGTACACAGTGCTGCTGGTGGGCTGACATGAAGCCCAAGCATTTTGCAGTGTGGTCTGTGAAATGATTTCATCTTCCAACAAAACAGTCCCTAAGCTGAGAGGATACTACTCACAGGAAAGTAAGTAGGAAATGACTGTTCAAAGCTTAACCTCATTTTTATGTGGTTTAAGTGAAAATGTTGTGGTATCAGCCTGTGAGACAGGCTGTGAAACTGTCTGAAAAACACAAGTTAATGCTTGTATTCCTGACAGGTGACAGAACCTGTTTGAATCCCAGTCCTACTGGGAATTCTGTCCTGTTTTGCTGAGAACAGGAGGATCACATACACATGTGGCAAATTCTTTGATTCCAGTGTGACAGACGAGGTTCAGCCTGGAGAAAAGGAGGCTCAGGGGCGACCTCCTCACTCTCTACAACTCCATGACAGGAGTTTGGAGCCAGGTGAAGGTCAAGCTCTGCTCTGAGGGAACAAGGGACAGGGTAAGAGGAAACAGCCTCAAGTTGTGCCAAGGGAGGTTTAGATTGGATATTGGGGAAAATGTCTTTATGGAAAGGGTGGTCAGGCACTGGCACAGCTGCCCAGGGCAGTGGCAGAGTCCCCATCCCTGCAGGGATTTAAAAGCTGTGTGGATGTGGCACTTGGGGACACAGGTTAGTGCTGGCCTTGGCAGTGCTGGGGGAATGGTTGGACTTGGTGGTCTCAGAGGGCTTTTCCCACCTGAACAATCCTGTGAATTCAGGCAGGGACAGAGTCCATGCCTGGCATATTCCCACCCTGGCAGCACCACTGCACACACAACCTGTGCCAGGTCACAGACCTCAGCTACCTATGGAGTGCAGTGGCTGCAGGAGCCAGGACATATTCCTACACCCCTCCTGCCAGGAGAGGCAAGAACAAAGCACAGGGCACCCAAGAAAAGGACAGAAATGTTCTGCTCCAAGGGGTACAAGTTTACCTCTGTCTGGAGCACCAGAACCGGGTGCCTTTAGCAGAGCTCCATTCAGAGTTGCAGGGTGGGAACTGCTGCTTCTTCTGTTCACTTTCTGCTTGGAATTTGAGAGCTTCCTCAATGGCAGCCTCAACCTCCCTCAGGGCTTCTGTTGGTGCCCCATTTTCATCGTAGAATCTGCCCACCAGCTTCCCTGGGAGAAAAGATCGATTAAGACCACAGTGTTTCTAGGCAAGGAAAATGCGTAGTTCTGGTGGGGTTTTATTTTTAATTTGTTATTTAAAGACAAAAATAAAAGGAGATGTCACCATGGCCCAGTTTTAGAACCGAAGTGAGCTTACATCCCTTCAACCCTTGGATCACACAGCAATTTACCCATATTAATAAATCCATGCAGGATAAGCTTAGGCACAGACTCATTAAAGATCTGAAAACCAAAGCCAGTTTCAGCTGCACAACCCAGAAGCCTTTCCCACTCATGCACCTCATTCCCCAAAATAGTTTCCTTACACTGCTGCTCCTACAGTCTCCCAAGTCCTGGTGATTTCAGGCTGGCTCCGTGCTTTTTGCTCGGCAGAGACAATCAAAGCAGGACAACAGCCAGGTGGGAAAACTATTAAACTTTCCCTTGGAGGGAAGCAGACCTCGAAGATCTGGTGTGGTTGCAGCTCCAGCTGGTCCCTCGCAGGGTTCAGGACGCTGGGCTGCAGCACAGCGGGGAGACCCTCGACCTCCCACCATCCACCTGCGTGTGTGAGCCCGCCCCGTGACACCCACCCACCCCGACACCCACCCACGGGGTCGTAGTTGTCGCTGTAGAAGCTCAACCAGCTGTGGATGGAGAGCAGCTCCGGCGGCGACAGCCCCGACACGTTGTCCACCAGCCCCGCTGCGGTGAAGTCGCCGCTGGCAAACGCTCTGGTGGCATCTCTGCCTGCGGGGCAGGGGGTGGTGAGAGCCCAGCAGGGGTGAG
>VXBT01011958.1:5931-85755 GCA_013400235.1 Oriolus oriolus
GGCGGGGGGTCGGGCCTCGGGGGGCAGCGTCCCGCCCGCGGGGGCGACGCGGAAGAAGGCGCGGAAGGTGCCTTCTGTCTGCGGGGACGGGGCGGGAGGAGGCGGCCGCGGCGCTGCGTGTCACCCCGGCGGCGAGAAGGGTGCCCGCGGCTGCAGGGACAGCAGGTGCCCGGCTGCACGGCTGGGAAGGAGAGGCGCCAGAGGAGGGGTCTCCTTGGAAGGGCGCCAGTCCCTCGGAGCCCAGCGGAGGGAGCAAGGTGCCCGGGGAGCCGGGAATCGCTGCTCCCGCCCCCGCAGCGGGGACTTCCTGGGCGGGCGTCCGTAGCGAGGGCTGGGCTGGGAGAGGTCTGGGAAGCCGTGCTTCGGGCACGGGCACTTGTTGCCGAAAGACGGTGTCAGCTTTTGGAATGAGGAAGGAGGTTGCCAAATCTTCCTTCCTGCTCAACGCTACTGTGGATTGTTACACGTCTCGTTTCAGTGCAGTTGTTGGCCTCCTATACCGAAGTACCTGGCTTTGATGGTTTGTATTTTTTGGTAGAACAAGCAGGAATTTTTTTGATGGGAAGAGATGCTCTCCAAAGAAATGCTCACAACATTAGATATTTAAAGAGGAGAGATATGATCTGTGCTTGATTGATAGGAAACTGCAGCAGCTCACAGAAATCCTAGATGCAGACAACATTAGCAAATGCACAACTTGTGCATATAGCTGCATTTCTGAAGCATATGAATATACAAATCATCTAGCAATAAATGTGACTTAAGGAGTAGAAGGCCTGTTTGCACAGCTAACTACGTTTTTTCTACATTTTGATCGAATTATTTTGATGCATTGCTTGACTTAAGGACATGGTGGTAGAGATCGATTTCATTGCTAATTATGCAGCTCTTAAAGGGCATTTACATTGTTTCATCATTGGGCCTCAGCTTCCTCCTTGCTTCCTAAGCAAGGGATACAAGCAAGAATCAGCTCTGTATGTGGGTTTAACTTAATCAAATCTTGAAGTGATTATGGAATGATACTGTGATAAACATGTTTAAAATTGGAGTTATGTTCTGCATTCTGTGAATTTTGAAATCCCAGATTTGATGGTTGGCTTTTTATTTTTTTGGCCTTATGTTGTTTTGGGACTGGGGTATTTCTGTTTGTTTGTTTGGTGTTTTGTTTAATGTGTTTCCCTTCATGGTCCAAGTTTGAGAGTGTGTAGAAGTATTAATTTTAAAAGTGGCTGGGTTCTTTTCTTTTGGCAGTGGGGCCAAACTCTTACCATGTATTCATACTGCGTGGTTTTTCCCCAAATTTCTGTTGGCTTGTGGAAGAGACCTTAAAGCCCTTATTGGAACAGCTAGCAGAGTGAGAGCAGTAATTTAGATTAACATGTTCACTGGCGGGGTGCACAGAGGCACAGTGAGGGTAGGTGGGACTCGTGAAGTCTTGTCAGAGGAAGCAGCCCCTGGTTCTGTCACTGAGGAGCCACCAGCCCCATTGCCCAGGTGTGACATGCAGCAAGAGCAGTCACCAGGAGGGCTGTCTGGAACAGCTCACAAGATCCAGGGGGCTATCTGCCTAGAAAATACGGGACATATGGGACACAGGAGAAAAGCATTTTGTGACTGTACAAAATTTATGGGGTGCTCCTGGGAGGGGGGACTGAAGGAAGGTGGTTTGAGGAGGAACAAATATGGGAAAATAAAAGGATAAGATAAAGGGCCTGGTCAGTTAGAAACAAGTGGCTGGTCAGTATGTTTGACTGTGTCCTGGGCCAGACTGCCACAGCCTGTCCTCTTTTCCCATTAAGGTGCCTTTCTAACTGTTCTGCTGAGCGAGAGGACTCTGTGCCGTGTTCTCGTGTGCATACTGAGCTCTAAGTGCCAGCAACTGGAGACGCACAGTAAGTTGTAGGGACTTCTGTGTCTGATGTGCCAGCAGCTGGAGGGACTGGAGTGAGTGAAGGCCTAAATGCCCAGCAGCTGGAGTGGGGACTGTAAGCCACAGAGGCTTGTGGGTCTGCAGTGCCCGTAACTGGGGAGACTGGAGTGTGTGAGTATGGTCTTGGCAAGGATGCTAGTGAGTAGGATTAAGAGGTTTGGGAGCCAGGTTTTGAGGCAGCTCTAAGTGTAGGACAGATACTACTGAGATCAGAGAGTCATCAGTTTAACAACAGAGTGAGGCTCTGGGGAGTCTGAGGATTCAGGATTGGTTCCTGAATAGGTTGAGGGTCTAAGACCTGTTACAGAGAGATCCACGTTGTGTGTATGTGTATATTCCCCACTAGCAGACCTTTGTCCTGGTCAGCTATGGGGAGGAGCAGCATAAGGCCAGGCCATGTTTGTGTTTGCATGAACACTTGTTTTTATCTGTGCTGATCTGTATGGTCAGCCATGTGTATATGCATCTTTGCGTGCATAGCTATGGGAATACATCCTCAGCCTGGCTGGATCTGGGCACATGGAATTGCAGCAGCCTTGTCATCAGTGGGCTGCCAGGTTCAGCAGCCCCCAACGCAGAAAAATTAGTTTTTCTGTAAGCTTGAAAATGTAGAGATTGTTGACTCATGAAACTTAAATTTAGAACCAAATCTTCAATGACTGTTACGTGCGGTAGAATTTGAAAACATTTATTGGTTTGATTGATGTGAATAGGGCTGCCTACATGAATATCTAAATATCTGTATTTGTTTAAGCTTCCATGATAGACCAGTGGAGCATAAATTAAATTCAAACCTAGCCTTTTGTTGTAGGTGGTCTTTTTAAAATAGTGTGGTTTTTAACTCCAGAAGTAAAAATAGAAATGCAAATAAAAATGGGGATGTTTTAGTAACCTCATAGGTTTTGCACTTACCTTTTCCTTCTCTGAATTTCATAGACTTGTAGCATCACAAAATGGTTTGAGTTGGAAGAGACCTTTAAAGATTGTCCAACCCCTTTTAAAGTCCAACCCCCTGCCATGAGCAGGGACACCTTTCATTAGATCAGGTTGCTCAAAGCGTCATCCAACCTGGCCTTAAATGTTTTGCGTGTCTTCCCCCTGAATAAATCCGTGTGTAGAAAAGAATATCAGCAAGGAGTGGGGATGTGTATCATCTGACAACTGACCTTCCTTTTAGGCATTTTCTGGTTCTAGTGTAGCTGTAGTGTTCAGTTATTTTTGCTGTCAAGTTAAGACTCAATTTATGTGAAATATCAAGATATCATTAAAAAATGAAGATTTCTGTCCTGTTTACTGTTGATGTTTACAAATATATGGATATACACCCACACATGTTTATATTGACCCATTCTGTTGGCATAAAATTGATAGAATGATAAGCAGATTATTTTAGATTGAAAACTGTAACTAGAGGCATTTTGTGTCAAATATGAAATACAGCTACCTACCTGCCCTGAGAAATCCTCTTTGTATGTGAAGTACTGCCAAATCACCTTCTGATTTCCAATGTGATGAATGCACTTTTTTCATTTTTCAGCAGTTTCAGCACATTTAATTTTTTTCTATAGGATTCAGTTGTATATAATTTCATAGTTTAATGAGCAGCAATTATTTTCAAGTTATTTTCATTTTTTTTCTCTCCAAGCAAGAATAATTTTAACAGCTGTTGGAGCAGATAACTGAAATTGTATTGCAGAGAGACGCCTAATATTGAAAAGTAGAACAGTGGAGACCTTTTCTTCTAGAAGGTGTTGTAGCTACACTGTAGGCAGGCATGGGGTTGTATATTTCCCCACTTTGAATATACCAAGGGAAGGCATTGTTTTACTGTGGCCATCTCCCTATGTGTATTGCAAATTTTGAGGGGACTTTGTGGTGATAGATGGGGAAAGCAAAAACAAAAATATAATCTTAGTACAGCAGATCCTTTGCATTGTCATAGGCTGCTTGTATGCATGGGCTTTTTGAGAAAGGTTTTGGGGGTTTTGCCTTTTTTTTTTTTTAGGCACCTGATCAAAATACTCATGTTTTCTTCTCAATTTAGTGTCATAACAGACAATAGAAATAAAGCTGGAAAACAAGTAATTTTTTCAAGGCCTGGGTCACAAATGATTACACAGTCAGTTTTTTGCTTTGTGATGTGCTGTCTAAAGGCAGTCGTTTGTCTCCACCAAGATGTAGTACTGAATTGAGGGAAGACAATGTGCAATTAAAAAATCATATAATGTGTTCATATTAAAGAACTACAGCTCCTTATCAACTGCAGTTATAATCATGTAAGTTTTATACACCCTGTATGTTTCTTGATTTTTATTTTATGCTTCAAGTTGTGTTTTCAATTTTCTTTCCTTTTTCTAGCAGTGTGGAAAGAAAAGCATTACCACATGTGAGAGCTGCTTCACTCTCAAATGATCTTGATCTGCATGTGTACAGTAAATCTGATGGATTTCTGACAGTGCCAACCTAACAACATGCACACGTGCATTTCATCCTTTTCTTTCCTTTCAGGAGAGCAGAAGGACAGACAGAAAGCTGGAATTTGGAGTGCATGTTGCTGCACAGTGATTCATGCACTTGCTTGAGGACAGCCTGTTTCCAATAGACTGCACAGCCAGTGAGAGGAGGGGGTGCAGGCTAAATGAGTTGTTTTGGTGGCTGCAGCTCTTCTCTGATCGATGGTTTTCATCGATGCTCTGTGCAGTCCATAATTTTCTTTTTTGGGCTCCCTAATGAACTACATCGGGTTCTGCCTGCTGTCATTAATAATGATCCTAATGGAAGGAACATCATTGACTTGTTTGTAAGGCTCTGGCTTGAATTCAATATGTATGTAACAGTCAATGTTTTTGTAGTTTAGTCATGAGTTATTAGAAAATAGCTCAACTCTTTCCAAAGATGAAAAACCCTCAGCAACTTGAAATTGGTTTTCAAGTGTTTAATATATTAAAATTCACACTCATTTTTGATGTATAAAACTCCCTTTATGCAGGCATAGCTGCTGATTTGGTTTAATAAAAATGGCCAGCCAAGTCCTTTAGTTTTTGAGGAGCAAGGGTGTGGCTGATATGAAGGTGTGTTTTTATTACTGGAATACACAGTTTTTGAAGTGTAGAAAAGGCTTTAAGGCAGATACAGTTTCTTCTTCTCTTACTTTTAAAAATGAGTGTTGCTGTATGAAAATTCAGATGTCAGCTTACTCTTTCTTCTGAAAGTCAATCCTCAGTAATTCCTAAAAGTGTGATGACAACTGCCCTACTTTGGGAGTAGATTTGCTTTTATAACTCTTCAAAATCTGCTTGTGATTGACATCTGTTAAGAATTCCTGTAATACACATTTGGCTGGAGTTTTAAGGACATCTTGTGCCCATGTTGTATCTTGACCTGTAGGTTGACATTGATCATCATCTTCTACCTTCATAAAAGACTTCTATGTTAAGTGTAATGTATTTTTCATTTGGTTTTGACAGTGTCTCACCTTCAGGAGATGGCTTCTTCTAAGTCTTTGATGAACCTTCTAACCTTCACTTTTGGCTCAGCAATAGGATTTTTTGTCTGCTATCTTCTGTTTAGCATTATACTAGAAGAACAAGTTAAGACCCAGCCTCATGTTCTTCACAATGATCCACATGGTCAGCACTCAGCAGATACTGACAACAATCAGTTGCAAGGACAAATGAATTTCAATGCAGACGCTGGACAGCATAAAGGTATTTTGTTACACCTGCCTGATTAGAAAATGTCCTTCCTTTTCATGCATTGCAAACATTGCTGCTTCACTGCCAAGAATTTATATGAATCATTTTCTTTCAGTTTCCCCATGTTCAGGTTACATCTAAGTAATTTTTTTTCTCCTGAGATCTACTGAATGGTGGTTTTCTTTGCTGACATTTTTATTAAAGTAGGAATTTTTTTTTCTTAGAGTCCAACTGTTTGTCCGGCTTCTGTATCCAGACTTGTTTGGAACAGGAATTTTTCAAGTGAACTATTGGCACCAAATTGCAGTTTTGCTAAGCAGATATCTTTGCTGGCATTGTAGACGTGGCTGGATTGCTTTTTAGCCTTAAGAAGCTAATTTTGGACCACTTCTAACTTTTGATCTAGCCTCTAAGATAAAGCTAAAATAAAATTTTTAAAAAGCCACTGTTTGGTACGAGTAGTAAAACACAGAATTGGAGCAGGGGGCAAAGGGAGTCGCTGTGGGCATGATTTGCCAAGCTGATTTTGCAGCAGTCCAGGCACAGATTGCTGTTTGCAGTCAAAGCCAGAGAAATTCTCTTGCACTCTGATTATTTTTATTTTTCCAGAGAAGGTAGACCCTTCAGATACTTCAGGAATACTTTTATACTTGATATATTTCATTAAATGAGCTCATTCTAAATCCCAAATACAGAGAGTGTTTGAGTAGGAATGCTTGGATGAGAAAAGTTGCACTGCAATGCATTCGCTGAAGGTGTTAGTAAGTAATTTGTTACTTGGATGTATTTAAACTCCAAACTTTGTAAAATGAGTTTGTGAGTGTTTCAAATGGAATCTAGAACATTGTTACAAAAAGATCTGATATGGAGTTGCATAAAGTGTAAGCAGAGATATTTTAGTACCAGTTATGCAGATTTCACTCTCCATGAAATATTCTTTTACGTGAGTTAAAATCTTTCTGTGTGTATCAAGTGAAAATGTTGCTTTAAGACCATTGAATGCTTTGGTAGCTTGAAAAACATTGTTACACACCTCAAATAACTATGTTTATTCTTCTGGATTGCTGGCAAATAAAAACATGTTAGTTCAACAATAATAGTAGTTTCATAGTATCCTAAGTTTTTTAATCTGTTACATTATTTCAGGTTTACCAATGGCTTTATTCTTAAAGAGGTTGCCTCTGGGCAGTTTTTATGTACAAATCAAGGTTTGCGAAAGCCACGCTTGCCTGAACAGATACCCATTTTGATATGACTCTTACACTCTCCTTTATCATGTGAAATTAGAATAGGTTTAAGAATTTTAGTCTTTGAGAGTCTTGTTTGTTTCCTTCCAGAATCTAGCATGGAGTTCATTCACTGGTACATTTGGAAGCAAAAGCCTCTTTTCTGTCTGCATGTCTGTTCTGATCTAGAAACAGTATCTGAGGAGAGGAGAGGTTGCTCTTTGTTTGGCAATCATGTCTAATATGGTTTTACAATTTTCCTCTTTTTTTAGATGAGGATAAAAATATTGCAGAAGGACTGTATCACAAGGTGAAAATACTGTGTTGGGTCATGACTGGACCTCAAAATCTAGAAAAGAAAGCCAAGCATGTTAAGGCCACTTGGGCCCAACGCTGTAATAAAGTACTTTTTATGAGCTCTGAGGAAAATAAAGACTTCCCAACTGTGGGCCTAGAAACCAAAGAAGGCAGGGACCAACTGTACTGGAAGACTATTAAAGCTTTTCAATATGTACATGATCATTATTTTGATGATGCTGACTGGTTCATGAAAGCAGATGATGATACATATGTTATATTGGACAATTTGAGATGGCTCCTTTCAAAATACAGTCCTGAACAACCAATATACTTTGGAAGACGGTTTAAGCCTTATGTGAAGCAGGGCTACATGAGTGGAGGAGCAGGGTATGTTCTGAGCAAAGAAGCTCTGAAGAGATTTGTTGCTGCATTTAAAACGAACAAATGCTCTCACAGTTCCTCTATTGAAGATCTAGCACTAGGAAAATGCATGGAGATCATCAATGTGGAAGCAGGAGATTCTAGGGATACAAGTGGTAGAGAAACCTTTCATCCCTTTGTTCCAGAACATCACTTAATCAGAGGATACCTACCAAAAACGTTCTGGTACTGGAATTACAATTACTATCCTGCTGTAGAGGTAAGTCCTTAGGAGCCTGGTATCCATTTTGTCAAGTGTGTCTTATGATGTGTGTGAGCGTGTGATGTGTGAATTAGCATTAGCTGGATGAATTCAAGAACAGGATTTGGATTTTTTTACATATTAAAGCTGAAAAAAAGAGAGTCTAGTTCTTCAGTAGACTTTTTTCGTTGTAAAGCAGCAAACTATTTTTATAATTGTATTCAGCAGCTAAAACATTTCTGTAGCTTAAACCAGCTGTATGATACTGTATTCAGTGTGTCAGGAGGCTGCAGCTTTAGCTACGGCTGCAGTGCATGGGTGGCTGAGCTGTGGACAGTTCCACCTGTAACTGATGCACGATGGAAATTGCCTATTTGATCCTGTCCTGTCGTTCCTGTGCTTGGATAGAGACTACTTCATCTGGTATCAAAATCAACCTATGCTGATCAAATTTGGTAAGTGTTGAAAGAATGACAGTTATGTAACAATTGTTCTCTTTGGTGTCTTTAAATATTTAATCTTAGTTCCAGTTGGAGTAGAAATATTAGCAGCTCTGCAATCAGAGCTGCTGAAAAAAGAAACCCCAAAACTATGCTGCAGAAAAGTGTCCTCAAAGCTGAATTTCAGCTATAAAATATAAGTTGTGACAAGTGTGTTAACAGTAATCCTTTAACTCTTAATAATGTCAATTTAATTAATGCATTTAAAACAAAATTTTGCAATTGCTTGTTACAACTTTCTGTAAGTAGGAAGTTAGATACTGACAGTACTGCCACGCTGTATAATGTGTCAACACACACAGGTGCAGGTACACCTGTTGTGTTTATACATTCTGTCTGGATGCTGACATAAGTAACAGGCATGTATTGTTTCATATATAAAAGTAATTCATTTAGGCCTGCTCACTGCTTCTTGGTGCTGTTTAAACACCAGCATCAAAAATTAAGCATGGAAAAGCAGAAAACCTGTGATGTTAATGAGGGCAGCTAGTTTTTTCACTGGCTTGATCACAGAAGCAAAAAACTTTGTCAGCTTTGTTTTGGAAAGATGCCTTGGCAGATACGTCTGGTACATTTTGCTTGCCTAACATTAACTTTTGAAGTATATGTATGACTGATGGTAGTGAATTTCTTACCATTAGATCAACTATTTCTTTGAATTCTCCCTGGATCTTTAATCCAGGGCATGCTTTGCAATTCTTGCTGATTGTTTTGCTTTGTTTTGTGTTTCAGGGTCCGGGATGCTGCTCTGATCTAGCAGTTTCATTCCACTATGTTGACTCTGTGACTATGTATCATTTGGAATATTTGATTTATCATCTTCGGCCATATGGATATTTGTATAGGTACAATCCTGATTTGTCAAAGAATCCAGAAGAGCAGAGCAAAAATGAAGCACTGGAGGATAATCAAAAGCTAAAGCAAAAAATTTCTGAGAGCTAATTGGACTTTGAAAAAACCCGAAAAGAAGCCAGTATAATGAGTAAGAGGCTCCTCAAACTTGTGCATGAAGCTTGTGGACTGAAATTACTCCTGGCGATTCTTATTTCAAAAATGAAGTTGGCAGCATTTCTTGTCACCCTGTGTACAACAGAGTCTGGTGCTGGCTCTGACTGTTTGGGATAGTGTGACCTTGCAGCCCTGCTCACGAAGATTTGGGGCCCTAAAGCTGTGAAATTGGAGGTTGCTCTGGTATGATCATATCTGGAAGAATTTGTATAAAAACCATAGTGGACAGGTTCACAGATGATCATACCGTATTTCTGTTCCTTTTTCTGTTCTCCTCTATTTCCTTTCTGTTAAGTCAGTTCTAATATTAGAAATTGGATGCTGCCCAGTCAAACACTTCATGATGGCTTTCTTAAGTACTCTCAACATCTTGAAGTTACTTTGGGTACCTTGCCCTAAAAGTAAGGCAGAGACATGGAATTAAGAGTCTCCAGTCTGCTTTGCCTTAACAACAGAGCGGCAGAATTTCACCCACAAGATAATTCTGAATTGTTTCAGAAGTGGAATTCACTGCTATGAATTACTTATAAAGTTTTAAATTCTCTTGTGCAAAACAATATGAAGTTTTTGGGGACAAATACTCTTTTGGAGAGAAGCCCAGAAACAGTTACTGTTGTTTAAATTGCTGAGGTGATGCAAGCTGCTTACATATTTGCCTGTGGCTTTTTTTTTTCCTTTTATTAATTTATCCTCTTGGTTGAATGGATATAAAAATTCATCTTAGCATTTCTCAGCATAAAGTAGATGCTTTTGAAAATAGAAGTCTGTGTTCCATCCCACCTGCCACATAAACCAGGAAGAATAGTACGTTAGTGAAGTTGCATTGTAACAGCTTGGTTTCAGCCACTATTATAATTAGTTTGTTTCCATTTTAATTTTCGTTAGAGGTTAAAACTTTCAGATACAGAAATGTCCTATTTTAAAACTGCATCAAAGCCAGTTTATTTGGTTGAAGTACTCAATTTCACTTTTCTGAAAAGTTTTTTCTTCCACTTAAAATTTTTTTTTCTGTATCTGCTTCTTGTTACCTTTTTCAGTACAAAGTGTTAAATGATCCTTTTTTCACTGTTTTTGAAGCTGAAGTACGTAGCTATTCAGGTAAGCAAGCCTGAATGCAGGAATCTTTCAAAGTGCATTAACTTTCTCCACTACTTCATAAGTATCTCTGCCTTTTAACTGGAAACACTTTCTTGGTGTGGGACAAAATAGATGTTTTAATTACTGATTTTTTTTTCAGAGGCCAAATATTATGTTTTATGGAGTTAATATAAAACTTTCAGGGTTTTCCTTTTCAAATTGAGCAAATAGCAGTATGGGGAATGAGATTAAGCATGACATGTAGTGTGTTTTTATTCCACACTTGAACAAAAGTTTCTTCATCTTTTTGTTACTTTTCACCTTCATCATATTGATGAATTTGGACATAACCTAATTACCTCCAGTCGTTACTTTGAAAAGGGCACATAGTGGTAGCAGACAGCCTTATTTACTGCTGCTGGTCCTTCAGGATGTTCCTGGAAGATGATGTTACCATAAAGTACTGGAATTTTTTTTTCCAAAGATAGTTCTAGTACAGATTGGAGTTCTTTCTGTTGTCCAACAGTAAAGTCATACTTTCTTTCTGACCATTGCTCTGCAGCATGATGGTAATTACTGAAACAGCTCATGGTGTTTAAATGCTGCACACACCTTCTCTGCCTGAATGTAGGCCGAGTTCATCTATCAAGTATTGGTTAAATAGTTGCTGCAGGGTTGAATCTGTCGGTCTCTATGAGCAGCACTGCTTCTAAAGTACTGATAGGGACACGAGCTTTTTTTTACGTTAATTGACTTAAGCAGAACATTACAATTGCATTGGTTTAAGAAAGGAAAAAGTCTCCAGTTTGCTGTAGTCAGAGGGATGCTTGTCCAGAGGACAGTGGGTGTTAACATGCTGAAAGGTGCTTCCTTTTGTGAGCTAAATGTTTAACCCACGTGCAGCACAAACCAATCATATTGTGAAATCCATATGGAATTGATAACTCCAGTGGCATTGTTCAAACAAGCAGTTAAAATATTCAGGAATACTTAAGGAAGTTAAAAACGAAATCGAGATCCCAACCTAATCTCTTTGTAAATTCAGCCCATGTAGAAGATCTGCTGAACTACTGTACAGTTCCTTTATTTCTGCTTCCTTCTTCAATTCATCCATGGGGATTTAAAGATTTTCTTCCACAACTGGCAGAACTAATCCTGCATATTTTCTGCAGATTTGGGTCATATGTTTGCCCTGTGCTGTCCTGTGAAGCAAAACCATTTTGTCTTCATATTCTTTACTATCCTGACTATCCTGTCTCTGGCTGTCCAGTTTCATCCAGCGTAAGTCTCAGGTGGACAGGAGGAAGCAGGATGTTTGAGCTTCACACAGGTTGTTTGCTGGGGTAACAAGGTAAACCAGCCACTGCTGAGCTCAGGGTGAAGCCTTTTCTCAGCAGCAGTTCTAGTTCTTATCTGCTGCCCAGCTGGGGCTTATGGGTTTAGCAGAGCAGGCAGGAATATCCCTTTCCACAAAATGTGCAGGACCTCAGAGAGACTGGACAAATAAAGGAGCAAGTTCCCCTTCTGAAGGGAATAAGGCTAGGGACATACTACCTTGTGATAAATGGGTGGCCTATCTGGAGAAATGGGTAGCCTTTTCTTCAAACGTCCATTCTTTGTTTTAAAGTGTCCTTGTGCATAGGTCTCTGAATCTATTTCTTTTACCTTTATAACAGCACTGCAAAGAATTTTTTTTTCTTTCCAGACAAGCTAGAAAAGTATCGGGTTTTACATTCTGTGATTATAACAGAGACCTGTTGTTCTCTATTGAACTGTGTTGCCATACCCATGAGCTGATACCTCTGGAATAATTGGATTCTATCTCACTGCCTTCAGAAGCCTCAGTGGACAAGGTTGGAATGTGAACAGTTAGTATAATTTTCATGTACAATATTACACTACTATTAGTAGTCTGCTATTTCACTCTCAGGTCTTTGTGCTTTGAGAAAGTATTTATTGACTTTGAGAATTTTTGCAGCCCAAGGAGACTGTATTTCAGACGGAGAGACTTTCTGAAGCACAGCAACATGGGCTTACTTAGGCCGTGCAGATTATTGCTCTGTGGTTTGGTTTCTAAAAGAGGTTTCTTAATTATATAAAACCTGTAAGCTTCCATTGGCACTGTAGTGATTTAAATGACCCTTCTAGAAATTCTGAACTATTTTCTTGAAATTACTAGGCAGTAGATGTGGGAATGTCCCCTACTATGACTGAGTAACATTTCAACCTTGTATTAAGTGGTTTCACTTCAGAAAGATTGAGAATGGCAAGAAGTTACTTTCTGATCACTGGTCTTAATCAGAGGAGAGTATTAGTGTTGTTTGCAGAAGAGAGTATTAATCTTTGTTTGCAGAAAAAGACAAATTTTAATCTTCCTTCACTCCCGATTAATTTTTGCAGTCTGTGTTTGTGTTATTTAAGAGGTTCCATGCTGGTGATGTTTGCACCATCTCTCATTTTGTGGAAGCTCTTTTCACAGTACTTTTGCCTTTAAGGACACTTTCTTTGTTTTGCTTTGGTGGGGGTGTATATTAAAAATCACTTTTTCTTCACCTGTTGCCATTTGTTCTGTTATGCTTCCAGAAGTATAAATTTCAGTGAGTAGCTGATAGACCTGATAAACGCTTTGTTTTCTGAGCAGGGTGTTTTTCTTTGTATGACAGAAAAGTGTGGGTTATTTCTCTGCTGTACCTGCTACTGATGCTGATAGTGCATACACAGATAAAAATAGACCCCTCAATACAGGACCACTGGGAAAGGCAGTTTTGTGCTTTTTCTGTCAAGAAATCTTCTGTGGAACTCCGAAAGTGTAATTTGCTTTTTTTTTTACCATATTGTATTTAAAAGATTTCACAAATGTTATTAATAGTCTAAAAGAATTGAATATTGCTGCTGGACAGTGTGCTCCACTGTGAATGTTTCACTTTGCAATTATAGGTAGTTGTGTTCCTAATGGCAGATAAAAGTTGGTGATTTGTCTGGAATGGTCACCATAAGGATTTGTTTCTTAAATACCTTCTTTGAAGTGCCTTTGACAAATTTTTAGCATCAAAATTAAGTTGAGAACTGAATAAATAAAATAA
Source organism: Oriolus oriolus (assembly GCA_013400235.1). Classification (NCBI taxonomy): domain Eukaryota; kingdom Metazoa; phylum Chordata; class Aves; order Passeriformes; family Corvidae; genus Oriolus; species Oriolus oriolus. Next base: position 19,373 of record VXBT01011958.1, read on the forward strand.
GTTATCTCATACACAGTTTGTGTCTGTCTTCATTTACCCCTGCTGCATGCTAGTGGTGTTGCATAGCAGCACAGTTTAGTCTAATAAAAATGTTCTTACTTTTTCTCTTGGGTGGGTACAGGAAATTCAAAAAGCTTCTCTCACTTGCTGTGATCCTATGATTCTATATTTATGCTATTAACAAATAGCAAACTACCCAGAAAACCAAGATAGTAGATTTTTAAAGTGTAAAATGAGTAAGTGCTAGTACCAGATTCAGATTCACATAAGCAGGCAGTTGTTTCTGCATTGTCCTGATTCTTCAGTGTCTCCCTATTATTACAGATTCTTGAGTGAACTGACTACAACCGATACCTCAAAAATAAAGCAAGACTGTCCAAAATTAACCATCTTTTTTTTTAAAAAAAAAGGATTTATTCTTTCAGTGAACCTCTTACTTCTGAAAAAAAGTCCTGTTCAGATTTAAAAGTTGTGCTTTCTAATCTAGATGTTTGTGCAGAACAGCATTCAGCAATAAAAATGCTGGCTCTTAGGCAGCTGGGAGATGTCTTTACATCTGGAATGCTGGTTGTTGGACAAGGTGTTGGCACAAGCTCAGTACAGCTGTGTGTCATTACCTTAAGTACTGTAATAGACCCTGCTAATACCATTAACCTGGATTAATCAACTGTTTCATTTCAAAGTGCAGGAAATGGGTGACAACCAGTTTAACTGAGCTCAAAAGCTGGCATATGTAAAGGAACAAGAGCCAACTGAACAGACGGTCAAAGTTCCTCTCAAGTTTCAGGCACAGGTTATGCTTTTATGTGTTGCTGCTGTAGCTTTCAAACTGTCAGGATCAGAATACATCCAGCACGTTGCCGGAGCAAAGCAAAAGCTACAGCTGCTACTCTGGAGAAAAACTGTTTCATAAGAGTGGGTTTGCTTTGCTTGCTTTTTCAGGGTTTTTTAAATATTAATATATAACAGACTCACCTGTTTGATTACCAGAAGTTGTAGGCACAGTGAAATGTCCATAAATGATGGTAAGCTGTCGTAGCCAGCTCATAGAAAGCTTCACTGGCTCAAGGGAGTTTTCCTAGAGCTCTTCCCTGTGCGCTAGTGCCAATTAAGAAGTATGTAAACATTTTACACCCAGGAACTGTTAAGTTTGTTCTAAGCTGCAGGGAAGATAAGCCCGTGTATTGCTCATTCCAGCTCTTGTTCCTGAATGTTTATCAGCCTTTCTTCCTTTCTGACAATGTTTCACCTAAATTAAGCCCTTCCATGAATTCCTGAAATTCGGTGGTGAGGAGCTTTTTCTGACAATGTGAGGAGTAAGTGAGAAAATCAGACCTCTGCAGTGAACATTTTCATTGTTCCACATGTAAAGAAATTTAACACAGACTTGGGAAAACAGATGGATCGTGGGATCTCACTTCTAGGTTAGGGTGATATTTGGCATTTTGAAAGGAAAAGTGGTTATTTAATTCAGAAATATAGCCTGAGATATTCTTTTTTTTGGCTTTCTGATATATATTCCTGCAAGACTTCTTAAAATGCCAATAAAAATAAACTGTAAAGGTGCTCTTGTCACTGGTTGGTAAAAAGAACGTTGCAGGGAGGCTAATTCTGTGTATGTTTTTGTTAACACTGGAATTTGTACCCGATGTGGTTTTGAGCTGTGACCCACACACTCTCCTTTTAACTCTTGTTTTCAGACTTCTTCAGCCCCCTGTTCTGTTGCGTATAACATTCCTCCTTTGTTGCAAAACTACAAGACAAGTACAGTCCCTTTTTTCCTTCCTCTCCCAGAAAGGCTCTTCTGTAAGCTTTGTTTTATTTAGGGAGGCTGAAGCCTTGAGTGCTGGAGCCTGCACTGTACTGACCAAAGCATCATCCAGTTCTGTGTTACACACTGGTGGGGATAAGAAAGTGTCAATCCTTTTGCCATAGCTACGGTGTTCCCTTCTTTCGAGATATGATTTGTCTTTTAAACCTTCCCATCTTTTCCCTTTCTTTTTCGTTTCCTTTTTCTGTCAATAGTTCCACCACCTGATCTGCAAAGTGCTGTTTGAGGAGTACATGGTACCAGCTGGAGCTGAAGACCATGTGTCTGCCCACAGACAGATCTGTCTGCAGTAAACTTACTGGCTTACCACAGGTTTTAAAGTCAGCCTAAAGTCAGTCACTTCCAGAGCAAGAGTTGGAACCAGGTTTTATCATTTAGTGCTAAAACACGTCTCAGTTTGGTAGGATGGATAGGTAGACTGGCTCGAGACTCCAGCAGCCAGTTGTGCTACAGACCCATGAAAAATCTTTTACTTGGAGAAGAGGGAATTACTTGTAGCAATCTTGTCTGAAAAGGAACATGAGCTTTCCGACTGTCTCCTGAGTGTTGCTGAAGTCACGATCTTATTTTTCACTTTTGCACAGATGTGAACAGTCTTTTACAAAGATGACTACATGGCAGTAGAGTTTCAAATTTGTATCTGAATAGAGATGGGAATTTCACAGGAATGTTTATTAAACAAAAAGTTAATGTGAGCAGCTTGCTTATTTCCTTTCATTTAAACTCTGTTTTACTCAAGAAGGTATGTAAGTTTGCAGTACTGTTCCTCAGTTGTATAAAACCACGCTGTGATGTCTGTGAACCCACCACTTCTCTGTCTTAAAGTCAGAAAGGCTGGCTTGCTTCTTTGAATTTCTAACTTGGTTTCTAGCAACTCCTTGCCACCTCTCATTCCTTTCCCCTCCTAGGATAAAATTCTAACTGACTGCAAGGAAAGGAGCTTTGTCAACAGCTTCAGTCACTTAAAGAACCAAGTCAGCCTTCTGGTGCTGGTACTTCCCAGTTCCACCCTGCGCTTTCAGTGTTCCCCAACAGATCTGGATCCTGCATGGTCTCAGGGAGTCAAGGTTTTAACTCTTCCTCCTCTGTCTGAGAACTGATAAAAAAGACTTAGGAATTAATGTGCGTTAGTACCCTGCAGCTTTAAAACCGAGGACTATGATTTTTGTTGGGTTTTTTCTTTCACTGTTGCACATGAGTTCTTAACTGAGAATCACCAAAACGTTGTGCTATTAAGTGCTGTCTTCCTGCTTCCTGCCCCTGGAGGTGGAGAGCATAAGATTTAACACAAATGTTAACTTAAGCCCAAGTGAGTACTTGGCAGAAATCAAAACAAATAGATATTTCTCTAATTAATTTTTTAAAAGAATATTTTATTCAATCTAGGTACCCTAAATGTGGGAGTACTATTAAATGTCTGTTCTCATGACCACTCTGCAGGGATTAATCCTAAATGAAATTAAAATCACACCTGAGAATCTGAAATTTTTCCCAGCAGGGGAGAGTGTTTCACCAGAATTTGAACATTTACCATTGAAAACAGCAGGTTTCACATACTCCACTGTAGGCTCTGTTGAAATCATAGTTGAAATATGGTTAGTGTTTCAAGGACAGGTAGGGTAATCATGTCTAAATCAAATTTTCAAACACCATTTAGAAAAACCAACTCTGCTGTTCAGAAGTTGGTGGTGCTTCCCGGGGGACAATGAAGCCTTTGTTCCTACTCCTGTTCCGTGTTACTCAGGTTTTTTTACAGAGAATGGGCGGTGTCTGTTTACCCAGACAGATTAAAACATCATTTGTCAGTCCAATCAACAGCATCCTGCTTTAAAACTATTTCCCTGTCAGCCAGCTTGGGCTCTATGTGCTTTATCTTTGCCAGCTTCTAAAGATGCATTTCATGTATCTTGTTCAGACTCATTCAAGGAAACATTTCCCAAAAGGCACTGGACATGTCTTCTTTTTGGGTAAGCATCATGATGTCTTAATGCAGAAATTGTCTTATGAAATGTAGATCTGAATATTCACAAATTCATACTGTTCCCAGTGGGAGAAGTCTCATGCATCAGCTCTATCTTCTTGCTTTAAAACTATACAAAAGTAGCTTTGGAGTCTCATTGGTAATTGTACAACTACTAGTACTTTATCCAGGAGAATAAGTTAGATTCACAGAGCCTTGGTTATTTTGTGTAAACATATTGTAATTGCAGAAAATTCCCAGTTGTGCCAATCCATGCTTTGGCCAGCACTTCTGGTTCAAGGAGTGTCAGCAATACCAGCTGAGAACCAGAGCCTTACAGATGTGTGGTGGCTCTCAGGTTTCATCTGGTCTTTGCCACACTGGTCAGTCCTGCAGCAAAGAGTTTCAGTGTTGCTGAATTAGTTTTTGCTTGTTTTGTTTTGTGAGTCACAGTTGTTGGTTTTACGTCTGTTACAAAAGCAAAAGCTTTCTAAAAGATCCATAAGTACTGGTGGTAAGCTGCCACCCTGAATTCTCTGTCCTTGTGAGCCTCAAAGAAGTGGAGGGAGCATGAGTTTCTCTTACATGCAGCATCTAGGAATTTTATTCCTGACATCAGGGCAAAATGAGGAAACTATTACAAATGTTTAACAGTATGAAAAAAAAAATGAAAGCATGGTTGGAAAAAACTTGCTGTGTCCTATTAGCCAAACATATTTGTGGGCTAAATGTCTGGGCCCAGGAGAGACTGAAAAAGGTGTAGCAGCATATAAATGAACCAAAACCTTTAGCAGGTTTCCTATGGCTTTTGCAGTTAAACAAAGGTCAATTACACGTGTTCAGCTGGACCACCTAGTGCTTTGACTTTTAAATATATAATTGTGTACGTAGGAGTATCGTCTCTAAGATGAGCATAAGGTAAGAAAATGCCGGTATGAGGAATGTGCATGTCCCATGCTAGTTATCACTCAGTAGTGGAGAGATTCTGACGTGACTGAAGAGAGGACAATCTCTTTTGATTTTACACTTTTGTAATGTGCCTGGATGGCTGAACTCCAAAATGTTGCAGCAGGAGCACCTCATCAAGGGAACACGTTCACAGTGGGTTTTCTACCTACAGCTGCAGTGCTTCTTACTTCCTGCTGCCAGTCAGCACATTCTGCATTTAATACCTGCCTGACCTCTCCCCCTGACTGCCCTCAGGAGCTTTGTACTGTTCAGGAGGGTCAGGTTTGAGGATGAGACTCACTTTCCTAGGATATTTGCCTGTGTGCAGGAGTATGGAAGCTTGAGTAATGCAATCTGACCTTGTAGTTGACTCTCCTTTGAGAGGGAATCCTGAATAGACTGGATGGTTTCTGTGGTCTTTTCCTATCTGAATTATCCTACAATCCTGAAAATGTAAGCTTTGCACATGTTTTGCACCTGCATGTTTTACCTTCAGCTCCTCCATGTCTTGTCGGTCCCTGCTGCTGCTTTGCATTCAGCTCCCTTCCATAGCCCAGAGAGCCCCTGCCTCACCATGAGCAGTGCTGGATGGTGCCCATCTCACCCTTTTTAAGTCTTCATGTTCTCCCTTTCCTTCCAGAGGAACAGTGGTATTGTGAAAGTTCTGCATATCATTCTGAGCAGCACTACACAAAACACCTCTTTATAGTCCCATTTCATAGAAGGGTGCTTAAACTATCTTTTGTGTCTGTGCCATTTCCATCATGTGGGAAAGGAATTGTTCTGCTAGATTGCATGACTAACTACGAGTTTGCTCTCTTTCCAGTGCTGTGTCCTGGTTAATGCCTGGTTAACACTGGGGTTTATGGGTCCAAAGGTCCCCTTCTCTCTCTATCACTGTACAATCACCGTGCCTATTGCTTGCTGAATAATGAGCTCGCATTTCCTTGGCAGGCAGAGCTAGGTTAACCCTGGTATGGGCACAGTTCCTTTTTCTGTTACAAAAGCTCCTAATCTCTGACAGCCAGCAGGTATCAGCTGTTAAAAATGACATAAAAAGTGATTATAGGCAATGTGAGAACAGGATCAAAAATTTTTTTCCTACTTGGAAGTAATAAAGTGGGGCCTGTGCTGCCTGTAGCACCTGTGCACAGCTTAAGCCCAGAGCTTACGAATTACTTGTTGTAATTCTTAAAAAGCACACGCATAAAGAACAGGAAACAAATGCAACAAGGCAGGAAACACTTTCCCTTGATGCTCAGTTCGGCATTATGCTGATATTTAGCATTTCACTGCCATTTCACAAATACATCTGCTCAGTATTAGAGCAGGAAGCAAGCTGGTTAAAGAAAGCACAGTTAAAGAAACACAGCCAGCATCCAAAAACTGTACATTGAGACTCGCAGGAGGAAATGTCCAAACAAATGTTTGCTACCCTAGCCTGAGAGGAGGTGGAGATCATAGATTCATAGAATATCCTGAGTTGGCAGGGGTCCACAAGGATCAAAGTCCAGCTCCTGGTCCTGCACAGAACCAGCCCCAAGAGCCACACCATGAGCCTGAGAGCATTGTCCAACCACTTCTTGAACTCTGTCAGGCTGGTGCTGAGACTGCTTCCCTGGGGAGCTGTTCCAGTGCCCAACCACCCTCTGGGTGAAGAACCTTTTCCTAATATCCAACCTAAACCTTCCTGACACAATTTCAGGCCACTGCCTTGGGGTCTGTCACTGGTCACCACAGAGAAGATCAGTGTCTGTCCCTTCTTTTCCCCTCATGAGGAAGTTGGAGACCAAGGAGTGCTACTAGCATGTAACAATGTGAAAAGTCAACATACTCCTGAGGGTGAGAATGATCCTGATGTGACTGTTTGAATGAATTTTATAAACATCATCAATAACTGCTAGATCTGATATTAATGCTGCCCTCTCCCATTGTAGCTCTGTGATGAATGGGCAGTGCTGGAGGGGGCTCCCATTACAGAACAGGGTGCCACAGAAAAACATCTAAGATAAATAAAAGTAAAAATATTTCCCTGTGCAAAATATACCAGTTAAAAAGAAAAAAAAGAGGAGTTCAGTGAAATGATGTAGCGAATGAAGCCTTGTTCTGAGGGCTGTAACATCAGAAAGCTTTGCAGAGAACGAGTGCGTTGGGACATTGCGAGTTTGAGCTGGCTGGAGGGGCAGGGTCAGCCTGTGCCCCGGGCTGTATGGAGGGGCCATGCTGGGTGTATCGAGGCACAATCCAAAAGCAGAGACTGAAATCTTTAGTCCTGTCTCAGACCTCCTGCACCGCCTTGGACACCAGCACATGAGCTCTGGAGCCCTTCGCTTCTTATTTGTTTATTGACTGATTGTTAGATTTTTTCCTTGATTTGCTAGATTCAGCAGTATTGCAGCCGTTACAGATGAAGTGGGGTTCTGCAGGGGGATTCACAAGGTGACCATGGGGTGTGTTGCTCTTTGGCTTTCACACTCCGGTGCAGTGCCTACAGGCCCTTTTTACAGCTATGTTCCTGCTTGGTGTAAATACCTTGACCCTGCAATGCTCAGGATCTGCTTTGTGGAACATCCTGTTTACACAATGTTCAGGTTAAGCCAGTTGTAAGACAGCTTATGAATTGGACAAAGACACCAAGGAGCAGCTACAGCGGCCAGTAGAAAATGTAAGTTGTGAGATGAATTAAGAGATAATTTAAGCAGCTTCTGCTGCTGAGCTGAGTTTTGGAAGTTGTTACTTTGATATTCCTTCTGAAAACCTGTTGATGTCTTGCTGTTTGTTTTACAGAGGCATTTTGTTCCTTTCCTCCTGGTGGCACTGCAGGATAACACTGTGGTCCTTGGGACCCTGTACTGCAGCTGCATCATTTAAGATGCTGGGATATCTTCTTGCTGACACGACAAGTTCTGCTATGCTTGACTTGAGGACCAGTACAACATTCTTACTCCATGATAACCTAAATTACTGATGTGGACTTTAACTTATTTAGGGGAACTTCTGTTGGATGATTTTCTCCTCTTAGAAAGGAAAGCTTCAACCAGCTTATGAACTGTAAAGAGATCAGACATCACTGAGAGTATAAAAAATCTCAAAAAAAGCCTGAAATATGACTGCTAAATTCTCAACAACTCCACTCAAAGGATGGTTTGCACTCAGACACGTTCACTTGTATCCTCTAGAATGTCCAGTGGGTACTGTGACTTTTGATTGACTATATTGTACAATTCATATGGAAAGAGATTTGATTTCTACATGCAAACAAGATTATTCCCTTCAGGCAGAACACAGTGCTGCCCCCAGCACTGCCCTCATCAGTATCCTTTCCAGTTACTACAGATACTGTGTATTTTGGCAGCCTTTGCCTCCAGTCACTTATGATCTGTTCAGTTACGTGGTGTGCAGACTAAAAACATCCCAATCGTAGTTCTCTGAGGGAGCTTGAAACGAAAGTATTAATTTTCAGGCCCAGACTTTATATGTGAATCTCATTATGTGTTAATTAATTGGAAAATACTGCCTCTCTGGTCAGCAGAAATATATCTTACCTATTAATTCACAATTTAGTTAAGACTGATAGAAACTATCCTTTGAGAAAACATGATGCACTAGGGAGTTGCCCTGAATGAAGTAAGAAATAGCTGAAATTGCCAATTATGTCATGAATGTAATTCAGAAGAATTACTAGCTATTTGCTTTCCATGGAAAAATCTGTCCCCAGCCTCAATCTCCACACCCATGCCTGTGTGCTCAGCCAGCCCAAGGCACCCCAGGGCCAGCAGGCAGCAACCAGGCCACAAAAATCCCTGAAATCCTTCTCCGAATTCATGCTTTCCAGTGCTGAGCATCTCTCTCCCCTGCAACCCCTCTTCCCAACCCCTGCTACTGAAGGTACATTCTGGGGGCCTTTCTGATTTATTGATCATTTATTTACTGCTCTGGCATGTTTTTTTAACTGTCCCAAAAGCTTGAAGCTGCTGAGACAGGAGCACCAGTCGAAACAATTCCAGCAGCATTTGGGATTAGCCGAGTAATTTTAAAGCTGATCCCAAACTCTTTGGGGGTTTTACTCACATGTTGAGCTTGTGCTTGCCAGATTTATTCTTGTCAAAGCACTTATTTACCACTATTTTTATAATAAGAAATGGTTTTCTTTGTGTCCCAGGGTTAACCATACCAGATGCTTGGCTTTATTGGTTTTGCCAAACCAATAAAATGCAAAAAATCCCCCTGTCCACATGTAGGGAGGTTGCAGCTGCTAAAAGCAGGGATTGTGGGACAATGGGCTCTCCTTCTTTTGTCTTACAAATTGCTCTAAAATAGGTCTTACACACATTAGAAAGCCAAAGTAGAAAATCTTTATGGATTATGTTTTAGAGCCTTACCCATCTGGCTGAATTTCTGGTTAGGAAAAAAAGGTCACACTTCAGTAGCATTTGGCTCAAAATTTGAGTGTCACTTATCCCTGAAGCTTAGAAGTGATTCAGTCCCATGAAAAGATATAATAATATCCCTGGAAGTAAAGACCCTTATATTTAAGGCAGTATCAAGCAAAAAAAATCTAGTAACTAAATATAATTTATAATTCATATTTCTTTGTCTAGCTACCAAGTATGGTAGTTCAGATGTCTGCTTATGTTTGACTGTGGAATTTCAAAACCTTGATCTACTGCAGCTTGGCTTCAGCAGCACCTGGGAAGGTGAAAGGTCAGCCTAGGGAGACAGAAATGATGATAAAGAATGACTGGTAAGAAGCTGCAGGAGGAATAACAGTAATGTCTAAGATCTCAGTGCTGAGCCTACAGTTTCTCATGTGTCAGCAGAAAAATTGCTCTACTTGCTGGTAGAGCTGGGGTGCCCCAGCCCACACACCTGCCCGTGAATGCTTTGGCCCTTTCCCAGAGTGGGGAGGAGGAAGAGTTATTTGTTTTGTTCATAAAAAGGGAACCATCAAGTTACCTGTGAGAACGTGCTCATAACTGCGTGCTGTGATGCCCTTGCAAGCTTTGAGAAGGGTGTGCTGTATGTACAGATGGTATCAAAAGAGTTCATGCAGCAGCCAAGGAAAAGAAGTGTGGGAATGTGGCACTAAATCTATACTGTCCATAAAATGTTTCCTTACAAATGTGGATGTTGGTCTCAGCCACACTACCAATAGCATTTTTTTATAATTTATTTTTCTTAGTCTTTTTCTTCTTCCTTCTTTTTCTTTTAATTTCCATTTTTCCTTCCATGGAATGTCTTTGATGGCAACTTCCAAATAAGGAAACCTGTTAATCAGTTTTCCAAAGATGTTCAAAACTGCAGTGAAGGAAATGTTGCAGATATTATGTCAACTTAGGGTAAGAGAGGAAATTTGAAGATGTGAAAAAAATAGAGGAGTGCAGACAGCAGGATGGCCAATGCAGAGGCAGTGTTGTCAATGTCTGAATGAGTCCTAGGGATGGATAGTGACTGAACAAAGGGTTAAGGCAAAAGATGAATTCCATTTGATAGTTGTTAACAAGAGACTGGTAGACCTTCTCAAAGTGAAAAGCTGCTGCTGTTCTATGTTGAGCAAATGGAGCACTATTTTCCTATTAATTTTCTGAATCTTTATCTGAACTCTTAGAATGAAGGATGTCAAAAAAAGAATTTATCTAGTAATGATCAGTTCTATAGGAAGGTTTCTGTTATTCACTACTCTTAGCTTTTATGGTTTATAGCATTTGGCCTGGTCTAGCAGAAGATTTAAGGACTTAATGATTAAACTATTCTTGCTTTTAAAATTCGCCCATGACAAAAATAAAGGGTTTGTTTACCAGTGAAAACTGTAATGCTCTCAGCAATGATCTCGTATGATTTTACACTGGTCGGGAATAAAACCGTGGATGTTTGGCGAGCAGGGCCCTCTCCTGGTCTATAGCCCCATGACACCCTTGAGAAGGCAGAGCTGGGTGAGGAGACGCGGGACCCGATGCTGCCAGTCACTGCTGATGGGGATTTAGAGAAGAGTCCTTTCAGGAGGGACTTATGTGCCTTTCCATGGTTTACTAAATATCAGAGCATACATTCGGAGTTTTCAGTCTGGAGATACACAGAAAGATCTGAAGAGAAAAAGATGCTCATTTCAAGTCATCTAATTTGAACAGCATACAGCTTTTAAAATAACCTTATAGCATTCACTTTTCCCTCTTTGCTACAAAAGGTTTAGTCAACTCTACATGAAAGTGGAAAATAAAGCAGTGGTCTTTTGTACAACACTGGTTTAACTGCACTAAAACAAGTCCTTGTACGCATGTGAAAGAGTAACTGCTTGTTTTATAACCTTGTTAAGTAACAAATGATGTCACTCTTCGTACTTACTAAAGCTTGTCAGGTTTACCAGAAAGGTTTTCGCTAAACATTATTGAAGATATTGCAAACCTATAACCTACATCCTCACATTTACTCCCAAACTCATTATCCCCAGTATTTCTTAGACAGATGTATGCCTTTGTCTGGAGATCTGGAGCTGAACACACAGCTAATCCCATCCCCGAAGCAACTGTCCAAGCACACAAGATTAGAACAGATTTGAAAGACCTTGCAGATTCCTAGGCTCTCTTGCAATTCCAGTGGGCTTTGCTGCTGTGGGTTTCCAGGAGCAGCTAAAGGTAAGATGTTCCTGGCAGGATTAAGGAGATCTTCATAGTATGCATAGTACAAGGTAATATCTCTCAGTTTTACTGTTCCATGTCACACAAAAATTGATAGTGCCCTCGGAGGTTTTTTGAGTGATCATCATGTTAGTATGAGCACATTACCATCATTTTAGTTCTGAGTATAAGAACAGGACGTTTTCTGGGGCTGCTCTCAGTTTATTTCATTTCTAACTTGAAACTTATTTTAAAAGGCCAGATTTTTGTGAAAAAAATTTTAAAACTTTCAAACTCTACTTCAAGCACCACTTTCCACAGAATTAGATTTGCATCCTAGTAGCTGCCAAACAGCTCATTTTGCAAGGTACATCCTGCCATTTGTTCACAAATTGTGAAAGGAATTGTTTAAACATATTGAGAGTTGTCCATACTGACTGTGTAGATTCTAGTCTTTTGTTTACAAAGAAATAATGATTCTTGACTCTTTATCAGGTATTACTTTCCATTTTAATCACATTTGTCATTTTCAGTTTTAACAAAGTGTTCATATAGGGTTGTGGCTAAAAGTAGAAAGGATATAAGTAAACATTAATATACATCTTTCAGTGCTTTTCCCTTTTTCAGTTTAGTAGCATATATTAGAGTGAAATAACTCTTCTTTTCTTTTTTTTTTTAACCCAGAGGCCCTGAGAAATTGAAATGTAGCCTAAAGGACATGAAGAATCCTGTTTTTAATGTGTGTTTTGGATATTAATCCAACTGTGCTTTAGTAATGGACAAACCCCTCTCTAATTACCTATAGCTGTGTTACCTACATTCCAAAGAGGAACTCTAATTAATGAAAACCTTTATTTATGCCTCTAAATGCTGTATTAAGAATGCTAATTTCAGGAACCACTTACTATTGTTTAAAACTAGAGCATATTTTTATTCTTCCATGAGACTAAGAGACCTCTGTCATTAAAAACTGAATGTAAGCAGTTTTGACATTTTAATCCTAAAAACAGAATCTCATTATTGCCATGTGCAGTAGTATCAAGTTACTGTAAATTTGGAGGGAAGAGGTGTGTCTGTATGTGTGATTGCAAGTTATTGCCATGGTGTTGCAGATAACATACACTATACAGGAATCTGGTTAATGTGCAGACGCATAGTGGGGAAAGCATTAAAGCGCAGCAGTAATAATTTCAGGCTAACACACCATTTTGGATTCTTCTCAGTCAGTTCTTCTTCAGTACACATGAAGTTCCAGCTTCAAAAGTTCCCAACTGAAGTAATTTCTAGAATAAATTAGAAATTGTTTAATTTTCCTGAAAAGTTTTGAAAAACACGCTCTGCAGTTCAATAAAATTTTCCTGTGCTGAAAGTCAGAATAGAGTATTTAATGCAAGTTATTGGGGATGAGTTATTCAGCTTCTGTAAAGGCAGTTATGCACTACCAGTAAGTAACCTTCCTGAAGGCCACTCCTGGCTCACTGAGCATATGGATCTAAGACAGTCAGTAGAGTCTGACCGGATTTCCAAAATGTAAGGTCCCTCCCCAAAGGAAAATGGTACTGATTTGAGACGGACAGTCTTGTAACTTATAAGCTGTGAAAAGAATAGAACCAAAAAAGGGGACAAATGCTCAGTGGAGAGATGTCACTGAAGGATGCATGCCATGGTCTGTCCTACTCAAGATAATAATAAGTGATCTAGAGAAGGGAGTAAATAGGGAAGTGACAAAGTTGGAGTTGGTGACAATGTTGTGTTCCTCTAAAGTAGTAAAGTAGCAGCAGTAAAGTTGTAAAGAAAATGAGTGGCTGCAAGAAATTGCAGAAGGACATTGACTGCATAGGCTGTGAGGTGAAAAGGAAAACTGAATTTTGATTTATGTAAAATAAAACATAAGGGGGAAAAGAGGTGATTGAGGGAGGACCTGAAGGAGACAACTTACTTATTCATCAATCAACACAGGCTTCTCGACATTCTTTTTCTGTTTCAAATCTATTGTTGGTACCATTACAACCTCCATACCAGAACTGGGCACAGGAATTGCCATTCTTGTCATAATACCATTTCACCACGTAGTCCCAACAATCCCCTGGTTTCATAGGTTCCAAGCACCTTGGATCTGAAAGTGCATCAGTAAAAGTTAGCTTGGATTCTGGGGATAAATTATGTTATCTTAGAAGTGCCTCCTTCAGTAAGAAAAGCATCCCTTTTTTTCCTTTCTTGTAGTGCCTGGCCAAATTCCATTTCCATTAATGACTTACCTGAACAGGCCTAAAAAAATACAGGATCAGTTGGAAATAAGACTGCCTAAATCCTGATGCAAGAATCAAGCTGCTGTTTAAATACCCAAGCATGCAGTTGGTTCACATGGGTATCATCTGAGGCTGAAAATCTGTTTCTGACTGTGTGTAGTGTCTGCAGACAGAGCACTCAGAAATACAAAAAGTAATAAAATCTAAATTATATTGGAAGAGGGAGTGGAGTTTGCTCATCTTTTTTTTTTGGTACAGACTTGCTGCCTGGTATCTACAGGCAGTATTTATTACTCACTTTTTTGGGTTGTTGCTGCCTGTGTTTGCAACACAGCTGGCTGGTGATCCTCAGCAGCAGTTCCACCAAACAAAGGATTGACAGCTGGAGTCAGGGGTCTGATTTCAGACATGTTATAAACTTGAGGAAGTATCGACTCTCTGTGAGCAGAGGCGGTCACAGTGTGGTCCTGAGCAGATGGCAGAGGCTCAGTGTATCTGGATTGCGATGGGCTATGCTGCAAAAGGAGTCAAAATCTTAAAATTCTGTCTGGGCTCAGATGCTATGAAAAAAAAATGATAGAATTATGCAGGAAACTTCTGCTAAACAATGCGTGAAAAAATACTGTTAACAGCACGTCAGTTTGGACGTTCTTCTAGTGATTGCAAAGTATGGAACCATAATTTTCTGACAATGACAGCATAATGAAAAGGCAAAGTAATGTCTTTGATTTAGTCACTAAGCTGAATTCATTCAATTTAAGCAGATTTCCAGTCACTACTTAGTCTGTAATATTAATAAAACAAAAAATGGAAGGAGTTTTTGGGCAAATCAGTGCTGCTTAACATCTAGTACACTCATTGGGCATGATCTGACATCTTCAATCTGTCATATTTCTGGCTAACAGCCAGGTGCTAATCATTACAATTTTAGAATTTACCTTGATAGAAGTGTTAAGCAGTCAACCCTGCTCTTCAAATTGCAACTATTATATAAAAATTTGCCTCTCTAATATTTTAGTATATTCAAGAAGATTTGCAAACTTCTTAGTACAGTATAGTACAAATAATTGCTTTAATCAGACATTGATTACCCACTGAGAACAGAAAGGAATTTGATACTATTCAGTATCTTCCCATTTACAAGCCACTACTGACAAAGTCAGTTTAAGAAAACTCTTCGGAATCATTGGAACTCAGTCTAGGTGAAATGTAAAAGTGCAGACAACTCATCCAATCCTTAAATTTTGCATTTCTTCTCTAGGTCTACAAAAAGACTGTGTTTATATATGACAGTAAGTCAACAGTTTGAAGATTTCACTATAACCACAGCCAGCCAGAACCAAGTGTTCTAATCCTATCTGATGTACCTACGAACCTACCTAAGAATCCTTTCTGATTCTTATCACATGCTTTATAAAGTCACATCTATCTAGGTTTACTTTTATTTTTTGTAATAATACAGAATGTCAGAACTGATCCTCAGTGTCTCACAGATCTGTCTAGATCTCCCTGTCCTGTCTAGAGGTATTACAAGCCCAAAACCTAAATCAATCACACCTACCAAAGGAGCTCTTATTTTTAGAAATTAACCTGGATTTTGAAAGTGAACTATTTAATTATGAATGATATTATATAAACAATAACACAAGGATTAATAGTGGATAATCCATTGACTCCTCCACAGTAAGTCAGTAATATTTAATTATCTCTAATCTGTATTCAATTAATATTTTAATGCCAATATCATGGTCTGCTATATCCATTCCACGCAGCTACAGAAGTTTACACATCAAATATTTCAACCAGTTTATCCATCTGGTTATAAGGGCAAGCAAAGCTCAGTTTTTATCATCGACTACTTTAGGCAAAGCAATAAAAACACACTAAAGAGTTAATGCTGATCTACTGCAAAGGTGACAAATATCCTAATCCAATACTTTGACAATGGCTGAAAAATACCAGAGACCTAATAAGGGAACTAAGGTGATACACACATGCAGAAAATCTTATCTATTGCATTAAAGCTCTCCCTGTCCTGCCTGTCTGTGCAGCAACACTGTTTTGGAGGGCAGAACCTCAGTGCAGGTCAGGAGAAATCTAAAGCTGGAGAATGAAGAGTAATGAATAAGGAGTCCTAGAAGTCCAGTGTGAAAAGTGAAACAACACCAAAGGCTTAATGACTTGGAAATATGGCTGGGAACAACCTGGAAAGTGCGTGGCCACTACAAGAATTGTACTAACAATCAGCTTAATGTCTGTCAATAAATAAATGTCTTATCCACTGTGCACCTGCCTCAATAGAAATGTATGAATTTTAACTCACTTCTAAGATGAATAAGAGGACTGTTAGCATCTATTGCAACCAAGAGGTAGCATTACCCTATTTCTTTTGTATATGTTTGTTCTCAACAAATAAAGTTCACTCTAACTTCAAAAGTTTTTCCCAAACACTTTGGTCTAGCCAAATGACATGTTATTTGCATATTAAAAGGCGAATGGTGAAATAAAGATGGTAAAATATTTGAATTCAAATAAAGACACACATATTTTAAAAACATTTGATAACCGTTACTTCTTTACTCACTGGGTAACCAATTCCTTCTGTAGGAAGTGTATCAGTCTTGGAAGTGGTCATGTTAGGTAACTGGCTATTAGCATCTTCCCTGGGAATTTCAGATTGCAGACTTGGAGATGGAGATAAAACATTGTAATTTCTGGTGTAGACTGCAGACTCATTCTCACAGATTTTTGTGATCAGTTTATTTTCAAGAGCTGAAAAGATTAATGAATTGATGACATTTTTTTAATAGTAATCGAAAGAAGACGCAATGATTCAGCACAAGCTCTTAGTGCAGTATTAACCCTAAACCTTTAATCACAGTGACTTGTGAAACACCATCTTTTGCAGTGATGTCAAAATGCAAATGACAAGTAATAAAGTAACACGGTCTCTGAATTATTTTATTTTAATGCCATGTTGTTATTTTAAGAAGAAACAGATGAAAAATGAGAGTGAAGGAAAGTAAGTGTTTAAATGTAAGAAAGAAAAAGAAAATCTGGGCAACAGTTTTCTACTTATTTGTAAAAACAAAAACTACCAGTGGATGGGAATGTTTTTATATTGAATGCTGGAGTCTGAGTCAGAGCCCTAAGCTTAATCCCACTGGAACCAGAACCTTATCTTGGATTTCTCTTAATGCCTTAAATCCAGACTTAACTTCATTCACAGTCTCAGCATAGCAAAATAAGTTTATGCTCAGGAAAAGTATAGGCTGGTCTAGAGTTAGTCTAGACCAATGTACTTTTTTTTTCATGAGTCATTATAGATTTCCTCTGGATTTGCTCCTGATTTCAACTGCAGCCACAGAATTTTTTCAAGCCACATACATTGAAATATACAGTGTCTATCATACCCCATTCCCTTGTGTGGGGCTCCACCATTTTTTTCCCTGGAATCACGGTGAAAGCATAGGTTTCCCTATGGCTTCCAGAAAAAAAAACCAGAAAAATGAAAGAGTGCTTGTAAGAGAGAGTGGAGGGATTCCAAGACTGACAAGACCCAAAAGAAAGAGAAAGAGAGTCCGAGATGTTACGTCAAGGTGGAAGGAAATCTACATCTCTCTAGGATGAAACTATGGCCAAGCACAAAAGGAAGCAAGGCTGATGCAATCTCTCAAAACAGGAGTATCCCAAAGAAGACCTGGGCTTAGAAAACTGATGGTCATTGTGGTTAATTGTTTCTGCAACAGGCAAAAATTTGGCAAAGGTTTAATTTGGCCAAAGATGATGCGAAACAAGAGTGAGCTTTATCCAACAGAGAAATAAAAGCTGCCACTCTGCAGTTTGCCTTGCCTGGCCATGGGAGAGGCCAAACTCCCTTACATGCTTATTTCAACTTTCCTCTTAATGAAGTAGTTTCTTTTACCTGAAAGTGTTACGAAGTCGTCTATCTGGTAAACATGTTCTTCATCAGGGTCTGTTGCGATGAGCTGCATTTCTTTCAGGAAATCGTCATAATGAGGATCAGTCCTTTGAACAATCCCAATTACAAATATCTCAATATTGGTAGCATGGGCCTCTCTTACTACAGTATCCAGCTGTACTTTATCACGACTGTCCGCTTGTCCATCCGTTATTACAACAGCCACCTTCCTTACTGCCGGGCGCGCTGCCTGGAATAAGCGAACGGCTTCTTGGATAGCAGAAGCTGTGTATGTGCCTTCTCCTAAGTAGGGCATCTTGTCAACAGCTGATTTCAGGTATTCTTTGCTCGTGTATTGCTTCAGAGAAGACACCACGTCCACTTTGTGGCTGAAGTTGATAACGCCAATGCGGGTCGTAGCATGGTTGGCTGAAACCTTGTCAATGAATGTTTTCATAAAGGTTTTGATAATATTGAAGTTATCTGGTCCAACACTTTCTGAACTGTCAATGACGAATACTAGTTCCAGTGGTATTACTCTGCATTTGAT
Organism: Oriolus oriolus; assembly: GCA_013400235.1. Classification (NCBI taxonomy): domain Eukaryota; kingdom Metazoa; phylum Chordata; class Aves; order Passeriformes; family Corvidae; genus Oriolus; species Oriolus oriolus. The sequence goes on from VXBT01011958.1 coordinate 37,447, forward strand.
ACCACAACCTAGAAAATACCCATTTCAGACATTTTATGAGAAACCACCTACAAAAAATGAATTGAACTCATACATCAGATTTACAGTCAGTTAAAACTCAGTTAATGAATTAATTTCTAGTTACTGGTACTGATCACAGAAACAGAGCTGGACCAAATTACTTCAGGTATAGCTCTGGCAACATCCTTTTCATATCAGTGGTATCCTGACACACAAACATGCAGAGGAAAAATCCATTCAGTAAATATAAATTCACTGTGTTTTATCAGAACTACTTTTTTCTATACTGTCATGCTTACCACATATTTCATTGATAAGTCTGATAACGTCTTCTCTCTGAAAAAGAGTATTAATTTGTGTTCTATCGTTAAGAATGCTGATATATTTATTTATTTACAAAAATGCAGACAATGCAATATCTCATAAAGAGCCTCATGTAAGATCATATAACCTTTAAATATTTTCCTCAGATAAACTACTATTGCTTCAAATAATTTATTTATATACTTACTGAAAGACCAGGTTCACCTTTTCTTCCCCCAATTCCCTGAAAACGTGTAGAGTGATACAATTACCCATTTGCTTAGTTTCTGTTGTGTAAATTTAAGTAACATGAAAACGTATTTTACCTTTGGCCCTGGAGGTCCTGGGTCTCCAATCTCTCCTTTGGCACCTTTGCTCCCTGGATCTCCTTTATCTCCATAGTCTCCCTAATTTAAAGCAACTGTATTAAATACAGTCATAGCTCCAGTTTTGTTGATTGCCATAGCTGGAAGTAAGGTTCAATGAGCTTTAACGACAAAATTTCTGGCTTTTTTTGGGGTTTTTTTTATTAATTGTTTATCTTATATGTATTGTAAGGAGAATGTCTGAAAGTAGGCTCTCGGAGAAAGCAAAATGGGCAGTAAAAGCATCTTTGAGAAACTTCAACGAAAACTTACCTTAGTTCTGGAGCTAGAGTAAAGGCATCTACATGCAAATGTCAAGAATATATAATATTTACTGCTCTTTGATTTTCTTGAACTCTAAAACCATATTTATACTGGACCCATACTAACTTAGACTTACGGAGAGATATAACTGCCTCAGATCAGCCCCTGTGCTGAAACTCACACCAGCTCTGCACAAAAGCCATGAAAACCTGTGAGCTTTCAAAGGACAAACGAAGAGGCAAGCTCAGACTGTTACATGTTACATGCATTGGAAAATACAACATTTCACATTTAGAAGCAATTCTGCACTTCTGCACTTTTCCTCTCAACTGACTAGACCTTTTGACATCCAAAAAGTGAGAGGATTCAACATTATGAGACAGTTTATATATAATGCAGGTACAAAATATATTGTGAAAAAGATTTAGGTTCTAAATTAGACATTTTTTTCAAGGAGAAAGTTGTGCAGGACAGTTTTTTTACTTCTCTCTGGAAATTGCTAACCAGCTTACATTTCACTTGAAATTTTAAAGCTTATGAATTTGTCTAGATTATTGGCCATTTTGATATTATTCCTCATTATTACCCAGCCAATGGAATCACACAGGTAACTCCTGTGTTACAGCCTTCACTGTGGTGATTGTCACCAGTTTTAAAGAACCCTTTTGACTCTCTCAGTCTGATTCTGGTCTTATTCAAACTGGTGTAAACCTGAAAATTGTACATAGTTCCTCCACAGCATTAAGAGAACCAGTTTCAACTAAGTAAGGTCTTGGAAGACAGTTCTTATTCTATTTCACAAAATCATAATATCCAGCGAATGACATTACTTTCCATTACCTGTCAATGAATTGAATCTAACATCATCAAAGTTAATGTCAGCATTAATAATAATGCGAAAGCAAATATGATTTGCTGACTGTGGTGGTGGTGCTACTTTCTTACACCTAAATATACTAAAACCCGATCTTTTTGGTACATATACAAAATTCCTGCTGAACTAAACCATTCCTTTCCATGTGTGACAAGTCTGCTATGTTAATAGCAAACAGAAAAGTTTGCTTGGAGAAAAGTCACTTGGAGAGATTTACACTGGGTCACTAAGATTGGTCAATATACAAGATTAATATGAGGATCAGTGAAAATATTGCAGTAGTTATTATTATAGTATGTGGCATTTGGAATGTGAGTTCTGAAAACAGAACCAGGAGGCAGAAATTTGAATCAATGTGAAAGAGCTTGTTATTCACATAAAAGCTCCCAAGCTGTTAGATGTGAATAGCTAAGTGTAGGAAATCCTCACAATTTTTATAACAACCAGGAAGTTATTCAGTAAGGAAAGATTCAAGCTTGGGCTTCAATCATTTTAGAAAAAACCAAGTCAAATAAAACAAAGCCCTTAAATGACATTAATCGTAAAGTAATTCCTTTTTTTGTCAAAGCCTGGCAAATAAAGGAACATTCTGTAATACCTGAAAAATATCAAAAATAACTGAATACATTATTTTAATAACTTAGAATTATTCTGCTAACAGAATGACCTCATTCTAGATCCTGCTTTGTAATCTGATCCTTAATGACCATGAGGATTTTCACAGACTTCAAAGCTGACAATGAGTAGCAGGTACCTACCTTGCTAGCTAAACAAGGTAATGTCTTTGCCTTCTGTTCTCGTCAAAGACCTGCCACACCAAATAACCAATAAAGGAAGAAAACCCCTTTTTTGCCCCCTTACTGCAAACTTAGGATTTACCTTTTGTCCAGGAAGGCCAGTTCCTATTGATCCCTTTGGTCCAGGGAAACCTTTATTTCCTTTTTCTCCCTGAACGGAATATGAAACTTAAGTTTAATTGAAAATTAATGTAAAACCTGCTGTTCTCTATTCACTTTAGAACACTCTGCATCATAGAGAAAGCCAGATATTTGTACTATGGGATGAAGCACACAATTTTCAAGACAAGAGTGGTAGAAGGCTGGAGAAATAAGCAATTGGCTATGATTCAGAACATACATGACAGCCTTATAAATTATATAATGAAGAATTTATTCCTGATTAATTAAATGAAAATTTGTCATTCCATTGAAAGAGATGAAAGACAAAAGTAACCTCTCAGAGGCTCAGATACTTATTCATCCTGTCTACAAGCAGTAAAATGAGGTCCAAACCAAAGTTTCACTAAAAATACACGTTCATGATCTCTCCAGGGTAAACTTAGTTTTTCTCATCTTAAGTAAATAAGAAGACATCTCTGCTCTTCACAGTGTGGAAGGCAGAACACCGCTCTGCTGATACTTCAAAAGAGAGTATTAGTCCAGTTACAAAGCTCAAAACTGTTTATAAGGATTGCTACACGTGCCTTGCTGCATGTACTTTGGCTTAAAAAGCATGTCCATGCTAGCAGTGTGGGCACACAATGTTATAAAACACAGCTGTTACATACACACAGAAAATTCTTCATAGCTTCTGGATTCCAGAAACTTTCTTGCTTTATTTAATAGGGTAACACAAATATTTTTTACAGATCAACTGCTGCATGCATTTTAAACACAGCTAGAAGTGATTCTATTTCCTGGCACATAAATGCTTCACCATAATTCACATTACATACATAATTCACGTAACAGCAGTGCCCAGTGCAGATACCAAAACCAGCTCCAGAGAATGTCAATGAGATCAGGAGCAGTTACCATCTGTATCAAACCTAACTGTGAGGTGCAAGAACAGGGTTAGTCAGTTCTAACAGGTTTCAGTAAAGACCTCTGACTGTCCCTCCAAAGCACCTTTTACTAGTACTTGTATTGCTGCTCACAAACAGGTCTAAAGGGGTCATGCTGCTCATAATGGACAGAGAAACACAAAAATGTTTCCAAGCTTATCCAGCCTTCACCAAAGGTGCACCAGTGCAGCAGGACTGATCACTGACTGTCCCTGCTGTGCTGGATAGGGGCTCATGGATTTCTGCAGGCAGAGAAACAGCTGCACAGCTCACAGCTAAGCCAACCTTCTCTTCCTGGTACTAAGGGCTCCTGGCTCCCATGAGTTGGGAATTCACCAGGAGTCAGGCAATGAGATGCAGCTCATCGAAGACACAGTGTACTACAAGCCATGTCCATGGATGGTTTTCCCTGTCCACATTCCAGATTTGACTGAAACCCTGCTGAGGTGACAGCTTCTGCTTGCACATGGGTGCATTGTGGTCTCGCCCCATGCTAGGGAAAGGTATCCAAGGCACTCCACCGTTCACATCTCCACTGGAGCACTGCTTTTATAGCCTTGCCCTGTGGGTGCCCCTTGGTCTACTAGCCACAACTTGGGGAATTAAATGCTCTGCTTGCCACCAGGGCTACCCATCCCTGACCTGCTAACCAGTAGCCTCTTGCCTCTGTAAGCAGAACTTCCCCTCTCCCCAGTTTCTTACAGCAGCAGCAATTCAGACGCTATTACGTAGATGCCGGAGACCGGAAAACAGTGGATGTATCAAATTACATAGCTGATCCACTAGGGGGATTTCCTGCAAATAGGAAATATTCCTAAACTGATGGGATACATAAGGCAGTTTATTTATTTCTGCCATAGGAACTCACAGTGACTATTTAATCTAATTTCCTTTAAGTCGCTTTTTAGCAGGGTTATGCTTCTTGGGGCCCTCGTTTAGGTATTAATGCAAAAGGGTTTTAAACACAGTGAAACAGCGTGCCAGTTTGTTTCAAGGCTTGCTGTTCAGCGCTGGGACAGACTATCCCTCCCTCCTGGGTCATCACACAGGGTCATCACACAGCTTCCTGGTTAACACCTCTGCAGGTCTGCAGAGCACATGCACATGAACCAAAATCAGGATATGCTGTGTATTCCAGTGGTCATTCACTAGCAATAAATGCCAGACCCAACAAAACTGTAGATTTATTGATGCCATTTGTTACTGCCCATTTGACATTATTAGGATGGTGTTCAGGCAATGAAAACTGAATGAGACCTACTATTCTAAGTAAATTCATACCCATACAGCTGACATTTCTCACAAGCACACATGTGAGTTTCATCCCTTAAAACATCAACAGCAGAACCAAATCCTGCTTCCTCTACTTGTGCAACAAGTATCAATCAACACTAGAAGGATTTATCATAGATTCCATAACAGTACATTTAGTAAAACCCAAGAAGTGTACTGTATTAATTTAAAAATATTTATGGCTTTGACAGTTCAATCCATGTACATAATTAAATTCAAACTTGAGCACTGGTATTACCAAAATGAACTGAGTGCAGATCTGAGAATGTCTAGACTGTGGTTTTGAAAGCGAACCAAGCGTTAAAAAAGAAGATCTGTGAATATAGCTATCAACATAAAGTAACTTGAAAACCAACTCATTTTTGGCATTCCATTCTTACCATATGCAGACCGAGATCTCTATATACATAGAAAAAAACACATGGGGTAATATTGATAGCTCAAATGCAGGAGTAGAGTAGCTTTAATCTGATGAAGAGTGGCCAAAAAGAACAAAGTTTGACATGGAGAGAGATAGAAGAATGATGCCTTAGGTTTTAACTTTTATATTTTTCAAATCCTGTACTGCCTAGTGTGTAACTCTGAAGTTTCCTGTGGCCTGTTAGCTACTGTTCTCTCATGCTGGTTAGACATAACAAGCCACTCTAGGTTTGCTCTCCAAGGATACCTTGATTGTCCCAGGCCCCAAAATATGTAAACTAAGGCCTCTGAAAAGGAGAGCAAACTTGGAGTAGTTACATCATTAACTGGGGTTGTAATTGGAGAATTGATCCTGATATGCAAATGGACAAAATTTGTAAAAGTGTGAAGAACTCGTGATCCAGGGTCCATCTTGGGTGTAGCCTTTTGACTGCCCAAGGTGTACCTTGAAGGCCCTTCAAATGAATACCTACCTTTATTCCCTTATTCTTGTCTAGTCTCTGTTTTAGGTGGCCACCTCAGGCATCAAGGACAAAACAGACAGATAGAAGATCAGCAAGCATTCGAGTGTGGAGGAAACTGGTGCTACCAGAGCAAGACAGTTGCAAAAGTGGCTCAGAAATAAGCTGTTCCTAAGAATTATATAAAAATAATCATAATTTTAAAAAGCAATTGTTAAGGGAAGAAAATAGAAATGGCAAGACCAATCGTACCTACACAATTAATGGAATGCTACAGAAGCAACAGAAACTGAGTTTGACCCACCATATCATCACAGTTTTGTTTTCAAGCCCAAAGACATTTCATAACCAGGACACATTACTTTCCAACATCCCAGAATTCCACATCCTTGCATTAAAAACATGCCTTTGTTTGACAGTATGTCACTGAACTGTGTTCTTGCACTGGAAAGCTTCCATAATGAAACTGAGTTCTCTACACGTGTAAAACATGCTCTAGATATTTATTCATAGCAGGGCCAGCATAACATCCAGACATACATCTATGTGTGTCTAAATATATATATATAGAGAGAGACAGGGGGGGAGAGAGAGAGAGGTGTATATGTGCACACTGAGCATATTCTGGGTAACCCTTATCTCCTCACAGGAAGAGAAAAATATTGTGTAATCTGTATATTTTTTTAATGTATCATCAGATGTGTTTGATTGCTGAAACATTTGTGTCCAGAATGGCAATTGTGCTTTTATAATTAACCTCGCATGCCTGTAGAATTAACAAAGATATATCCCAAATAATAGATTCTGGAAACACAGCAGAAATCGTAATTAAAGGCAGACAGGAAAGAGTTTTCCTACACCATAAAGCAACACAGAGAGGGCAAGAATTTTTCTGGTTTTCACAAGAATAGAGCAAAGAGCCTGCAGAGATTCAGCAAACAAAGGAAGAAGAGAAAAGGAAATAAGGAGTTTTTTTATGTCCTCACATTAAAATATGTATTAGCTTTGTTGTTACTGACAACAATTAATACAGAGCCAAATTGCAAACAGATAGGACCAAAGATCTAGACAGTCATGACTCTTAACCATGTAGAGATCTCTGTCTAGGAAATTCTGGAAACAAGATAAATCAGAACCCATAAAAGGGTGTTATAAAATAAGGGAAAAAGAAAGAACATGATAAAGTATGTTTTTATGCTATGAAGTACCTCACAGTGAAAAAAAAGGAAGAGCCCTCTACAGAATAAAAACAGAAATGATGGAACACAAATATAAAAATGGAACACACTGAAGATGTAATCAAAGTAAGTCCTTAACAAAATAAATTCTGAAGGAATCTGTGCTTTTCTTGTAAAGCTTGTATGAAGTAATCGTACAGTGAACCTAAGAAAGATTCTCCTCTGAATCATTTTGCAAACAACATACATTTTCACAAATTCGTTTGTTTGTTTGTTTCAGAATGTCACTGTTTTCCAACGAAGACCTGTTTGCCAGTGAATTCCCTGATGGCTTTGGTATCTACAGCCAACAATCACAGTATAGAGAGGGGCACCTTTTCTAACCCTACTAGAACATCGCTCCTTTTACTGAATCACTGGTGGTTGACCACTTCGAGTTGGAGACCTGAGCACAATACTCTTGATCCAGGGAAATACTCAATCATATGCTCAATTTTAAGCACACTGATTTAAGGAAAACAGGAGAAACTTGGGTTGTTCTCCACTGGAGCCTCCACTTTTAATAAATTTTTCCACACATTTGTGACAAGGCAATTTAACAACTGAATGCTCAGAATATGTTGTCTTGTTTGTGTTTCTCCTTTTAAGGAGAGAAGTTGTGGCTGGAACTGGGTGAGTAAAAACCCAATTAAGAGTATATGGGAGACTGCCTAATTTCATTTATGTTCCTACATGTTGCTTAAATGATTTTGCCACAGTAGATCTCTGTTACTGCCTTTTACTAGTGCTACCCAGAGAAAACCACAGATCTAAGTAAATCAATAAGCTGTGGCAGAGATAAGCCTTTTCTCTCCGGGTTATATATATTTTTAATGACAAGAACAATAGAAGAGCAATGGGGTGCAAACAATACTGAAAATACAGCAAAAAAAGTAAATATTGCATAGCTTAGGAATAAGAAAGTTAAGTGTAAAATTAATATTTGCAGGAATTCACTGATTTGGTGGAAAAGACAGAAAAAAGACAATGAATCTCTTCAAGAAACAGTTTTAGAAGAAACTGAACAGATATCACATTAACCTGGATTACCTTGTCTCCTTGGATGCTGATGCCAGGGGGGCCAGGTGGGCCAGGGAGGCCACTACGTCCCATAATACCCTATAACAGTCAGTGAGGAAAAAAAAAGAAGGATTAGGAGGTAAATTCCTGGTAACACTAAGGAAATAATCCCAAAGTCACTACAAGCAAAAAAGTAAAACCATGTCACAGACTCTAGTTCTGATTCTTCTTTGGTTTGTTGTTTCTCACTTTGGTAATTATCCTTGGCAAATTCTCAGGAAAGCAAAGGAACAATTAATCTGGAAATAATTAAGGAATAAAATTTACTCATAACACAGTGTGATATTTTCCCTCATTTTTCCCCACATAGAAGACAACAGAAACCATGTTTACAGAACAGGTTCATGCAATCACTCCACCAAAGGGAGGCACAACAGCAGAGGCACAAAGGACCAGAGCAATAAAACCCAGTGTAACCAAACCTGACAGGCATGTTAATTTTTGGGCACCATGGGCATATGCCAAGCCCCTGTGGTGCCATAGTCTCTAGGAGCACCAGTCATTCAGAAAATCGTAAGTGGGAGGGGAAGAGAGAAAAGCCAAAGCAGCACATGCTGCTTTGTATCAATACAGTCAAAATCAGGTAGAGCCCTTGTGCTTTGCAGGCAGGCTAATCTAACATTTCAAAGTGACAAAGTGAAGTATGTCCTTTTGATTGTATCAAAACTAAATTGTTGATTTTCCTTTTTTTTTTCTTTATTTTTAGTTGACAAAGTTTTCAAAATTTGATCAAGCTTCATAAAAGCTTCTGTCAAGTTCAGGTTGGACTTTTGGTTACTGTCTTATAATAAATAATCACTGTGCTCCAGTACAGTAAGTGGAAATCATTCAGTGATATGTATATTACCTATAGTTTGCATATGTTGAATATTTAGGCAGAAGTACAAGAAAACTTGGTCATCATGGAATAGAAATTTATAGTTCTAAATATTTAACTTCTAGATATTAGTGAAGTTTGGAAAGCCATCATTATCATCTGTGCAGACAAAAAATTTGTCACAAGTTTTCACAAAACCTCTTGTGAAAAATACTGGTTATACACATATACATACATACATACATACATATATATATATATATATACACACACACACATATATACATATTTGTAAGCAGGAATTCTCACAAAATGTTGTGCCAGATAGCTTACCTCAAGACTTATATCATAGAATTTCTTGGGTTGGAAGGGATCTTGTTCCAATCCCTCTGCTGTGGGCAGGGACACCTTTCACTAGACCAGGTTGCTCAAAGCCCCATCCAACCTGGCCTTGAACACTTCCGTGGATGGGGCATCCACAGCTGCTCTGGGCAACCTGTTCCAGTGCCTCACCACCCTCACACTAAAGAATTTCTCCCTAATATTGAATCTAAACTCACCCTCTGTCAGTGTGAAGCCATTCCCCCTCGTCCTGTCACTACATGCCCTTGTAAATAGTCCCTCTCCACCTTTATTGTAGGCTCCCTTCAGGTACTGGAAGGCTGCAATTAGGTCACCCCTGTAGAGGCCCAAAGAATTTAACTTTACTTGAAGGGTGGATTGTGGTGGTGCATCTCCCTGCCCCAGGCTGCACTAGGATGTAAGAAATGCTCATTAAACCTCAGCCTTGATGAACTGCACTTGGACTAAGCCCCTCCTGAGCTTATCAGAAACACTGTCTGTTCCCAGGAACTAACAGGTGTCTAATGAGCTCCTATTTTTTAACAAACAGGCTTGGAAACTTATCTTTCTTGTCTGAATAACAACCCCAGTGGAATATTTTTGTTACTGAACCTTCAAAGAAAGTTACAGACTCAAATTGTGGCCAGGATGGAAAATCACTGTGACTAAAGCCCACTCTCTTGCGAGCCTATAAACAGCCACCCAAGGTGAGAGCCCTTTCAGCTCTCAATTCCCAGAAGACAAGGAGGTAATTGTATGTCTCAAACACGGCTGGCTGTGGAGCCAGCCAAGGATTGGTGGTAATAACAGGCAAGAATTGTTGATAATAACCAAGGACTACCGGTATTAACACACGGTGAGAAAGGGTAGGTCATCTCAACCACAAAGCCTTCTCTTTGCCAGGCAGAACAATCCCAGTTCTCTCAGCCTTTCCTCATAGGAGAGGGACTACATACATGTCCTCACCCTTGAAAACAAAATAGTGTTTCCCCACAGAGAATACATTTTTCATTCTCAAAGGCTTTGTGGAAAGAGCACATAGTGTCATGCATTTGTAGGATTTTGACAGTCCAGACTTGAAACAGGCTACGTCAGTATGATTTACCAAGGTACTGAAATTGCTGCAGCTTTCAGAAAGCAAGGTAAAATCAGACACATTCTGAAAAGATATTCACACTCTGTCACTTGTTGCATGTCTAGAGTTGGTAATAGCAATGTTTCTCCATTCAGATACTAATTTATACAAAATGGCACTGGAGGGTTCTGTAGTCTTTGCTATTATGCAAAAAGTCACAAAGGTGTATCTACTTTTAAGTTAAATGGAAGTGGAGAAATATACATAGTGTTTCTCCTCACTGCCTTTGTAAAAATAATTGATGGATAAATCTGTAATAACGAAATCCAGGCAAGTACTGAATGTCTTTTCCTATCAGTATGTTTTTTTTAAAACTATAAATCACGTTACTGCAGGGAGAAAAAATTGCCCACATGTTGCACGCTGGTTGCTTATAGAATTAACTTTTTGTTTTCATATTTCTTTCCTAATGGTTTTACTAACGGAATTAATTTGATTTAATTTGATCGAGCAAAAATTGCAAACATAAAATTCACATTTAATGTATTTTCCAGCACAAAAGAATACCTTGGAAACAGGATAGATACAAGCAGAAGAAATACATCATATAACTAATTTACCATCCTGATAGCTCTGCTCAATCTCCAGATGTAATCTCATAAAGTTTAGCTGCAAATGCAATTTTCAGCCCATTAGTATTCTTCCTAATCCAGCTGGTAGAAGTGAATGGTTACTGACCATGTTTATATGCTTGATTTCTCCCGAAGTTGCACCAATGTAAATCAATAACTGATGAAGATCGTTTGGTGTCTGAGAGATCAGGGTCTGGCAGCCAGCATCATAAAAGAGCCCAAAACATCAACATGGCATCATACCAACCTTGGGACCCATGCTTCCCAATCCTGGTTGCCCCCGGGGCCCAGGAGGGCCTATAACTCCACGGTCTCCCTGAAAATAGTCACAGAAACGTCAGTCATCACCTAGGAAATGTTATATCTTTCATCCACTTACAAAGCAGTCAAACTACAGAGTTTAAAAAACAAGCCAAACAAATGCTACATAAACAAACAGCTGCTTTACAGATAGGTGTGAAAAAAAAAAGCAGCCCAAAATACAGGCATCCACATCATTTAAGGTGAAGAACATTATTTCCCAAGCAAAAGTCCATGTAATCAAAATTACCAGCAGAGTTAGGACTTTATTTTGCAGGCTTATCAGCTACAAAAAAACAAACAAAAAAAAGGAAACCCATTTGGAAGCATCACCACTTTCCCATCACATTTTGCAGGGGCTTACCAGGATGGACAGGAAGCTTACTAGGGGCACCATGATCAGGACCTTTACTGATACTGTGCTTGAGCTGACACTAGAGATATTTAATTTCCAGAACTGTCAAATTTAGGCATTTATGAAAACAAAACGAATTTTAATAGCATCAATACAGAAGAACAAAAAGAACAGCCCCCTTTTTAAAAAAGAAGCCTTAATGTACATACATTTAGCTTGATTTCTGAAGGAAATGAGGCTTAAGTGATACTCTGCCTGTGCTTCTGCTTGTCTGTGTTGATTCTCTCTTTTACTTCCAGTATATTTTGAACTCATCAGTTGATTTCAGCCAAATTCATCAGAAATGTACGGGCCTTGACCATATTAATTTTCAACAGTTTTGGTGATAGTTGGAGGTTAGGTAATGGTGAGACATTCAATTTATGCTCTTACCAAAGAACAAAGAAAACCCAGAGGGGACTCATCCCTTAACCACCAGGCAGAGAAAAGGCAGCAGCTGTCTGGTCAGGGGAAAATGAGTGCAACAGAGAGTCTGGTGCTGCTCCCCGTGCTGCAAACCCAGCAAAGGAGATGGGGAGTCAGGGGACATTAGTGACGGGGGGAATGCACAGGGACAGATGAGGCAGTTTTGTTTTCCTCAAACCATGACTGAACAAATGAGGAAATAGGCACACATTCAGCACGTGATTACTAGAAAATTTCCATTCATTCCTTGAAAAGAAAAAATAAGTCTATAACTGATAAGTTATGAAGGATATTCTGAATCGGGTTTAGCTTGATATTCCTAAACCTATTTCTGTGACGGCAAGTGCAAAAGAAAGAAATGCACTGAGAAGCTATTGATCATCTCACATATTAATAACAGAGCAGAAGAAATTGTATTTCTTGAGAGAATGAAAAAGAAATAATTATAAAAACTCTTAATTGTATTTAGTTTTGCACTTGGAAAAGCTGTAGAAAGGGCTGTGCCTGCAGAGGGAGCATTCGATCTAGGAGAGAGGTGCAAGTATAAATCACAAATCACTGATGTCACTTGAGTTGTGGTAGGTGAAATGAAACAACATATCAAACAGACTAAAAAGGAAAAAAACAAACAGAATATTCTACAGATTTTCTTTACATTCTGGGAGGAATGTGTGCAGTCATTATAGTGACTGCTTTAAGGTGAAATTACCAAGGTCCAGTCTCTAGTAAGACATCACTCCAATCTGTGTTTATTATCTATGGTTTTGATAGCCTCATGCTAAGTCCCAAGATATGTGCTAGTTATGCAAACATACTAGGGCCCAAACTACGCTCAGGTTTGAGGGATTTGGAGAGGTGGGAACCTGATTACAAAGGCTAAGGCTTAGACTAAGCTCATAATGCTCCCCTTCTTGATGTAACATTTGGCTTTTGAATTTCATTTCCTGTTTCATGCAAAGCACTGGAGATTGGCCAGTTTGAGTTAGGACACAGGCATGGTACATGGATGATCTTAGCTTTAAATTGCTGTGTCAAGGTGATTGGGTTAAGTGCCGTGCTCGGTTGGGAGGAAATTTTTCCCTCAGGTGACCTAAGGCTTTTATGTCAGACCTTCCTTGCAATGCAAAGAGCCAAGACATTGGCTGTCTTCCTATCTAGTACCATCTGTTATCAAAGGAATATTTATTTGTCCTCAGTGTCCTCACTACCATAACACAAGCTGTTTGTAGGACAACTTTTCATGAGCAGAAGTTGTGCAGAGCAGCCAAAGCTTTCCCTGCCCAAGCCTCTCTCTGAAAACTGCCAGAGATGCCAGAGCTGAGAGATACAGATAGCACATTAAAATGTATTTTGTAGGAGATCCTGGGATGCTGTGGCCTGTGAAACAGCCCGTGAGCTGCTGTGATGGAAACTGAATGGGAGGTTATCACACCTAAATGATTCCTTATGGCCCAGTATCCAGTGTACCTACAACCTGCTCTTAGACCAGCCCTGACCAAAAAGAGCCTAAAGGGTGACCTGAAGTCATCTGCCTTTTCCTCCCATGGGTAACACAGTCTTCCACAGGGTCATTGCAGGTGAAGGATTGAATTTTAGCCTCACATGCTTAGTTAATACCAGATGTCTCACTGAAAAGCTCTTTTGTAGAGCTTTATAGTAATCCTCACAGTTTCTGTATTTCTTGGCTTAAAGAAAAAGACTTTTATTTTGCTTTATGAGTTGTGAAGTGGAGCAGCTCTTTTTTCTAAGGTGTCATACTAAACTGTCCTTCAGGGAATTCAGTTCAAAAACAATTAATACCGTTCTTTGATGAGGTCTAATTTATTTCCTGTATTGTGCTTGTAGACAAGGTTGTCACCATCAGCAAAACGGTGAACTAGAAAAACACCTCTGAAGAAAGAAATAAAGAGCTGAGCCAAGACACAGTAAAGTGTGGGAGTCCAATGTCTATTCTGTACCTTTTATTCAAGAAAAAAAAAACATTAAATGACCTAATGGTCAACTGAAAAGTAAATCTTGGATTTCCCAATATATACGAGTCATTTACCGTGAAGCATATGTATTTGATACTGAAACATACAGCAGACACTGCAACACTCTCTTTAGTGAGAGCTAATGGATATAACAGTATTTGTAAGAACAACATATTTTAAAAAGAAGATATTACATCTCTACTTTCCACATTTTAGTTCAAACAGGCAAGGCCCAAGCTGCAAAAGTTGTTTATATTGCAACTGGATCCAGCCCAAATGTTCGTGCACTAGGGACTGTGCTAAGGATTTTAATAATCTTTCTGCTATTCAGTTACTTGTTTTATTTCTAGTGCTGGGCTCTTGCTCTTGAATGTCTGTAACTCACCTCTTAGTTGGCAACAGTGCTTTTAAATCAAATTTTTATTATATTCTGACATTATGTGCTTCTGTTTTAATGCTGCAGAAAATAGGGTTCTGCCAGGACTGAATGCATCCCACATGTTCCAATTTTGTTTTCATGTGAATTTGACCTCTGATACATAAAATTCCTGTCTAGCAGTGTGCACATATGTGAGCCATTTCTGAAAGCAGAGAGAACAGAGCTTTGATTCAGATGAGTGGAACATTCCTATATAATGATCCTCAAAGGAATTTCAAATTAACCAGTGTGTAAATTTATGGGCCTCTTTTATCAAATCAATGTTCTTTTTTTACATGCAGAGATTGTCACTGTTCTCACCTTCATTGTTTTTTTTGTGGGAGGCATAAGAGGTAGCCAATGCATTTACATTTCATTTGAAAAAAACAGAATATTTCCCATTTTATGAACTAAGTTCTGGGGGAATTCTTGCAATTCAAGTGAATTCTTTTTCCTTGTGGCACCTTTGCTACCAAGATGTTACGCAAAGATTACAAAATCAGAATGTAATATGTGCAAACAGAAGCAAAAAATCAGGGAATGAGAACAGATGTTTATATATTTAGTTCCATTTTTTCCAGTGCACTTTATACTATGTCTGGTGTGGACAAACAGAAGTAAATCAGAGATGTTATCTCTCGTTAGATAATGCTTCCTTTGGTGCCCTACTCACACACTGCAAAAGCTACAGCTGCTCACTCTGCATAGAACAACACACATTTCACTCAACAAGACTAACACACCAATCCAGGGGCATCATCAAGAAGAAACCTACCTATTTTAAAGTAAAAAATACAAATTAAATATTTTACCAGGTGTTTTTAACTCTTGAATTTTTTACTATCCTGACAGAGTGTTAGATAAACATTACTCTGAGCAGGCAGGTTTGGTGGACAATATCACACTGTAACACAAATGAAGCCTGTAGATCCATGAAAACTTTCAGTACAAAATTCAGTGTAAGCATGATTTTCCCTAACTGTGTTGTGTTATTTGCAAAGACAGCTACTCTGCAGCGTTCTGTGCAATACAGCTCCTCCTAGAACAAGATGCCACCTCACAACCCATGAACACAGTGCATTCAGAACCTATGCCATTAATCTATCCACCGTTATTATGAGTAGAAACCTGCTGATAGGCAGCTTCTACTGCTCTGTGTCCATCAACACACAGAGCTGCAGGCACAACAGCAGCGAATTTGCAGCCTGATGGCTACACCTACACCACGTGAGGAGACCTGCCCAGTCTGCTCCCGTGGACTGAGCCCACTCAGGGTAGAAGAACATGAAGAGCACCTATGGATCACATCACCTAGTTTAGCTTCATCTGAAGGAAATCCATTTCCTGGCTTGTGGGATCACTCAAACCCTCTTTGGTCTGAAAACCTAAGCACAGTAAGTGGGTCTGCTACAAGAAGCACATCAACAGCACACCTCCAGTCCAGCCTAAAACTCCCATGTGGAGTTTTTGATAATCTGACTTTCCAATTCCCTTTCTTTAGGAAACACTACTTTCCAGAATTATGGATTTAGGAAGCAAGGAAGAATTCAGACATAATGATACCCATAGACATCCTGTAGTCATAAGTCAAATCTTTATCAATATCTGCCTTGATAATTTAATACAAGATTCTAGGATTTTAATGTTTTTCTGTAGTATCAAGAAACATGTATTATAAGACTACATTATATCAAGCCTGGTATTTCTATTTGGAAAGACACAGTCTCATACAGGCAAATCTAATTAGTTTAGCCACATGCATTTTTTGTAAATTTATATTGAATAACATAATTGAAATTACTTTTAGTTCTTGCATTACCTGAAGTGAAATGGCTTGTATTGATAGGCAGTAATTCAGAATAGGAGCACAAAACTAGCTTTCCCAGATCCCAGTGACATCGGGACCATTCTGTGGTAATTCTAAAGTCAAGTCATTCTAAGAATGAATGTCCTTCAGTATTTCCTTTATTGTGGATTTTTTTTGAGAGGTTATTGCAGTTTATCTAAATGTGACTTCCCCTGTTTGGGGAACCGAACTTGAAAGTACTTTCTGTTTGGCAAAAACCTTGTTTGGGCAATATTTCTTTTGCTTTCTCCTGCAACAGGCTGCCTGTTCCTTATTTCACATATGCAATGAGGAAATCATTAATAAAACAACTCTGGGATATTTTAAAGAAATTTGTTATATGATTTTAGTCTTAAGTCTCTTTTTCCAACTTTTTATAACATAACAATTACAATGTGACTTTTTAGGTGAGTTACATACCGCTTACAGTTTCATAAGACTTAACTATTCTGTGTTCTATGAGAAATCTTGGAAGTGTTTCAGTGTTGTATTTCTAGTCCCTTTATCATTTTTTTGCTTGTTTGAGGGTTTTTGTGAGTTTTGCCTCTAAACAAATACTAATTTTAGATAAAGGTTTATAGTCTTCTCTTCGGAATCCAACTTAAAAGATATCTCAGTAGTTCCATGTAACCCCTAACTCATTTTTTGGCCTCGCCCCTCACACTTCTGCCGGAGAAAAGAAGGGCACAATTATTAGGCAAGACTGTGCTTGTGTTGGATTCTGACTTCCACATGGCAACACCAGCATCTAGAAACATCCTGGGGCTTTGGCTGTATGGAAAACCTGCAATTTGCATCAAGTCTGAGGATAAAGCGAGAACTAGTTTCTATCACATCAGAAAAGTCTATCACAAGCTTTTCTTCTTACAGAAATGAAAAGTGGGACATAAGAACACAGCATTTTGTCATGTATATGTCACTCTTATCTAATGCATTTTTTGGAAGATGTCTGTTGACCTTGTTTACGAGTCAGATGCATTGGTCTGCCATGGGACAAGTACCTTTGGTCCAGCATCTCCCACGCCTCTTTGGCCTGCTGGTCCTTGAGGGCCTGCTGGTCCTGGAGGTCCCTGGTACAGCAGAGGAATAAAGCATGTCAGTAGTTGTCCAAAGGTACTTGTGTTCTTCAATAAAGAAGATAATTTCTTCACATTTCTGATGTGTACTGAGCAACAGCCATCCTCAGTCCCAGGTGGAAGCCTGAAAAGACTCAGATTGGTGGAAAAAAGTACAACTCTTGACTTAAGAACACTGTTCTCAGCTCAGAGAAAACAGTGAGAACGCAGACATTGCTCCATGATTCATACGCTGCAAGCATTAGACAACTGAAATACCAGAGCTAACCCATCTAAATTTGGGGGTTAGGTACCCCTAACATACCTGTATTTGTGTTTGGTAGTCTGCTCTCCTGAACTCCCAGCTCAATTCATCTGCCCCTTCAGCTGCCTTCCATACTGTTAGAGGCATTCCCAGGCTCCCTTTCAGCATTCATAGAGCAGATGGCCTTGACCCATCCTGCCACCTACTTAGCCACATAAATCTTGCCCATATCTGACAGTGGTTTATTAAGTTGGTCTTTCCAGCTCATGGGACATGGAATGGCAGGGGAAAGATCTTACCACGTGACAGCACAACAGAACCTTTACACGTTACATGACGTGAAATGTGTCAGGTACACGGCATTACACCAGGAATCTGGAGCGAACACCTTATGAACTAATTCTCATCCCAAAGGATCTTCTCAGCATCAGTTTGAATGACAGGAAATTGGAGCTGAGTAGGAATTTGGAAGCACTCAGGTCCCACCTCAGTGCATTTGGGAGTGCTTGCAGGGTTGTAGTTTGAAATAAAGCTGGATTAGACACATAAAGAAAATAGTGCTAGTGGAAGTTTGACATGTGGTGGTTGAAGGATGGCATCAGTATTTCCACTTTCTAGTGGAAAAGAGAGAGGCTGGTCAAACATGTGTGTGGCTTTGGGTGACTGAAATTTGGGATGATATGTCCTTGTAATGGAATGTGCCAGCTGGAACACTCAGGCATTAATTCCCTCTAAAACCAACCATCAGAAAAGCAAGAGGTGGAAAAACTTCAAATAAGAGGATTTAACTGCCCAGTATGAAAAACAGCTGAAAATCCAAGGAATTGAAACTGCAAAATTTGGTCAAGCAGATGGTATTAGAAACCTTGATCAGAGAAGAGTAAAGAAAAGAGAGGGAGGAAAAATAATTCAAAGCAGTGATTACATTTAAACAGGTATGAGCAATCGTAAAGATTTTTATGGAATTACATGGTATCCCTTTCATGACAATGAAATGAGAACCATTCATATCTGGTTCCAACTGCTTGTACAACTGGTACTGTACCTAGGATAGGAAAGAGCTTCATAACGTCCATGAAACATTTCAATTAGCTAAAGGATGATTAACTGCACTTAGTTAAGTAACTAAATCTAAGCAACTAAATATTGAATTATCACATAGTAATTTTTGTTTTGTTTTTTTGTTGAACACAAAGTACAGAATTAAAATAGTACTTACAGCTTCACCTTTGCCACCTTTGTCACCTTTTGCTCCATGGGGCCCAGGCAGTCCAGCTGGTCCTTGTTTCCCCTAAACACAAACTAGGAAGTCAGAAATCATGCCACTACCTGGACTATCACAGTGTAAAGAATATTAACAAATATGTAAGGAAGTTATTTAATATCCTTTTGGATATATAGAATAGCAGTTACCAGCTCTTGCAATTTATTCACAAAGTTCAGGAATTTCTATGCTTTTTTCATTGTGGTTTCAATTGAATTAATTAAGATTTTAGAAGAATAACAATTCTTCTTAGGAAATTGTTAATTCCTAACAGTTGCAGAGAGAAATCTTCAGAACACTGACTTTATATTCAGCCAACACAAAGTTAAATTTATTTTCAAAAACAAACTTTAGTGAATTTGGGGGCAAGTTTGAGCAATGAGAACTGAATTTAGAATACTGAAATATAATATGCCAGCCTTAAGTTACATGTTACACATTTTGCACTTTCAGGTAGTCACATTGGTTCTCTCATGCAGTAAAGAAAAACTTCATTCTACAAGGGAAAGTAGGAAAAGAAAGAAATACAACCAGCTATAAGAAAAAGATCAGCCTAAAACGCTCTCTTATCAAGAGACAATCACTCCTTCTGTTGACCCTTCCACTGACTCCCACTGAAGGTTTGTGCATCTGCAAAAACTCAATGCTTCCTTTCATGGCCACAAGAGAAGCAAATAGCAAACTTTTCCTCTTTCCTCTTTCCAGCGAGGGTTTTTCTGACATTTTATGAGAAAATTAACTGAGCTTGCAATAGACTGTTCATAGAACCAAGAAGGAAAACATATTGCTTTGAGGCATCTCTCAGGGGCCGCTGCTGGTTTGTCCTGCAGACGCTCACACGACAGCACCGGCAATCGGAAATCCTCATTGATACGTGCAGCTCACACCTCCACCTCCCTCCCAGGCATGGTGTGGATATTGTGGCTGTACACAGAGACCTGCACACCCTTCACTCAGTCCCACAGAACCAAGAAATGTAATACACTCTACAAAAGAGTGTTGTAGAGTGTTGGGCTACACTGTGTGCTGGAAGAGAGATTAGGCCTTGTCGGCTGCAGAAAGAGCCTCGTTCTCAGACCCGGAGGTGATCCTGGGATTACAGCCAGGTCACCGGGGATGGGCTGAGAGAGCATTGTGGGTTTCTGGACAGTGTCAGCCCTATGAGATGTGATAATTGCAGTTTCTGACCTTGTAAGGTATTGTTTACCTTTTCCCATAATAGGCAATGTCTAGGAAATACTCCAGGTGATTGGGGAACACTGAGGTGAACATCTTTCCTGTTTATATGGTGTGATATCCTGTAGGTACTGGTATTTAAGGGAATTTCGGATACGCAATAGTAGAGTGCTGTCAGCAACTCGTAGAGTTTTGTTAATGTATATAGGTATAACATATCCTCAAGAGTAATTATGTACAAATAAACAAATATTTCCCTGTCTACTCCAGTAAAAGGAAGTAACAAGAAAAACAAAACTACAAGGGACAGAAAACTGCTGTTTCATCGTGCATTGTGCCTGTAAATTTCTACAATAATGTAATACTTTAGGAAGAGAGTCCAGTTAGCAGCTCAGACCTCAACAGCTGGTCTGTCTGAATACAATGTCCATGTCTGGAAAACAAATCATCTTGTATTCTAGTTGGATACACAACAAAAACAGACTTTGGGTCAAAATCTCCTGTCCCATGAATGTCTCTACCACAGACACAAATAATCAGTTCTTATTAGCTAACTTAGTCCTATCAGAAAAATGGAAGAGATGCTTTGGGTCTCCTAAAGATATACATCATAGGTTTAGGCTAGCAGGTAGGTAAATGAAGAAAGACAAGGCAGACTCAGTGTTCTGGTTAAGATGAAACCCTGAAATTACTTTAGATGAAATTTGGGTAGGGATGCAAGCATGACTTATGTTTAAGTAAATTTTATATAGTAGGTCATGCCTGTATGAATCGCATCTATTCTTGAATCAAACGGGAGAGTTTTACTGAGAGACTTTAAACAGATCCTGACCAAACTGTGTCAGCTCTGGAAGATGTCTGTTCATGTCTCCTAATTTCAAATGATGGAATTCTGATCCACCGCTGTAAAAATTTAAACAATGAGCATGCTTCTAGATCATAAATAGCTTTATAATGGAATGTCAATTTCACCTCTTCCCGATTCTTAATATCCACAGTTCTGAAACTGTGGATGAATTGAGAAGTGTTTTAGAAATGTTTAATAACATTTTTATTTAACAAGAAAGGAAAACACGGATCATGGGTTCATATCTGCTTTCACTTCTAATCTCAGTACAGTAAAAAACAGATGTTTTCATTTAATCTTAGCAGACCGCTGTAAATACCAAATACATGTTAACCCATTCTCTTCTGTGAGAATTGGGATTTTGTCAAGTGTCTGGGTTTTCTATTAGTAGCTAAATATAAATAAAGCATATATAGCTTCCTATAAATGCTATAAATCTACTTAGGTCAAATCTACAGCCAAATCTTATATAAGAAACAGTTCTCTAGTCCAGATTATTTTGTTGGGGCTTTTTCAACAGTCACACAAGAGATGGCCCAGGAGCAATTCTGTGATTACTGCTCCCCACAGTTTTGTGGTGCCTGGAAGAGAAAATCACAGTGACTAAGTCAGTGCACTGGCAAGAAAGAAAGTGCCACTGATGCCACAGATAGTCTGCTAAATGAATTAATCTGCTTTTCCAGCCTTTCCAGGGCAGGTTCTAAAGTAGTCTTCCAAAGCAGTAATATAAAGGTAGCTGCTTCTACACTCTTTGAAAAAAAAGAAAATGTATATAAACATAAATCTTGTATCCATGGTCATTATAAAGAAAATAAAACAGCTGTCATAATCCAAACCTAATTGATTAAGGATATGACTGGATAATTAAGTCATGTTCATCACTTCAAAAGAAAAATAGAGTGAAGCAATATTCTAGATTATAGACAAAGCAAATTTAGAGTTTTCGAAAATCAGAAATAAAAGCTATTGAATGTGTGTGGTTCAATGTGCTGTTCAGCATCTTCTGGTAGGTGCACTGGTAGAACTGTGTCAAGCCAAGAGTAAAGCATTATTGGTATTGCTAAAATGTTATCATGCAAAAGCTATTGAACAAAGTGGCTGTATTTTGAGCTACACTGTGTTAGGTAGACATAAATTGATTGATTTCTGAATTTGGGTCTATTGCCTATATTTCCACAAAGTGAAGCAATGGAATTGAGTGGAATATTTTATGTGCAGACATAGTAAAGAGGAAAGAAAAAAAAAAGATGTTTCTGAAGAAGGTTCCAAATTTCAGTCTGGAAAGGAGATTAGAAAAATGGTACCTTGCCCTGAAATATTCCTTTATCAGAAGTGGCAGAAGTCTTAAAGAAAGTTGCAAACCAGAACACAACTGACAGAAGTACAATATGATATAGAGTGTGTTAGAGTGGAAGAGGTGAAAGCAGCAAAGGAAATGGATTCAGTTTTTGCAGTAGTAGACACAGGACCAGTTCTAGGGACTGGGCTTTTCAGTTTGCTCTTAAACTCTAGAAAGGTAAGTGCCACAGTTTTCTAATGCTGCCTTATTATTTTGATTAGTTAAATGAAAGGCAATTACAAGGAGTCAAGGAAAAACCTTACAAACGGGCTTCAATAATTTGGTGACAAAATACCAGCACAATTTCATGCTGATAACTGTAATGCATTATGCAAGGAGAAAAAACAGACGTAACTTTATGCACCTAACAGTCATCCTGAACTACTATTGCTACTTAAGAAACAGAACAGAGAGAACCACACCTTGAAAAGTTCAATTCACTGTTCAACAGTGATAAAATCCCATAAATTTCATTCTTTGTAAATTAATCCATATTCTTATCCTCTAAGTTATTTCCCACTGGCAAGAGGATGGTCCTTGGTCTTACCTTATTCTTCAAGCAGCCTAATGTCAACTCATGTACTATAGAAGAGAATTTTTCATTCTCTTGCTTTTGTAAAGTCTGCAATCTCTTTGTTACCACTGAATCCTCAGTTTCATCTCTGGTCTTTCACTTGCACGCTGATCTTGTCATTTACCCACTAAAGGCTAGAAAAGTGAGCCCAGCAAGCCTGCTACAGACTACTGTACTTCATTCCTGGTGCTGATGTTAAAATTTTAAAGGACATAACCAAGTAAATCCTATTCTGTAACCTATATACAAATAAGAAATTTCAAAAGATCTACTCTTAAAATTCTTTATTTTGGATCTTACTTATGTTTTTGAATGTGCAAGCTTGGTAATACTGAAATACCACTGTTAAGGTAACTAATACCTCTCAGTTTATACTCAGTAAAGAGCATACTGCCCATGCAGAGCTATAAAAGACGGCATGAGATAATGACAGGCGGAGATGAATTTGAAGAACTGCCTTCCTAATGGGAAGTTTGCAGGGTGAGATACACTAGACTAGTTATTTACACTATTTTGTGTTTCTTCTTTGTAAAGATAGTAAGTTTATTTTAAAAATAGACACAACCCGAAATGATGGAAAAGTGGAAGAACTAGTGAGTTCCTTTCCTGAAAAGGTTCAAATGCTATCTATATTTTCACAGGAGTTTTGCATACGTCTCATGCTTATTTACTTTCCACCTTTTGTCTAAAATCTCCTACCGTTGGTCCCATTATTGAATTTCCAGGACGTCCATCATCTCCTGGTGGTCCCTTGTCTCCTGGGTCCCCCTATCCAAAAAGAAACAAATTCAAAATTATAGTAAATATATTCAGTTTTAACTTCCAAAGTTTTACAGAAAAGAACAAGTATTCTGTTCTTTCTTACAGTGACAATTTTTGAGCTAAGTAACATGAAATTCATGTTTCTAGAGGAAGCTTTTACTACCTCGATTCTGACCTCTCTTACACTTCTGCTTCTTCCCCGCTGTTTCAAAGAGTTTGTTCTACCTTGACAAATAAATTGATGGCTTTAGTTTTCAAATGAAGGTTGAATGTCGTAATTCCCTTTGAGAGGCCAGATGAACCTGTGGGTCCTGCCTGCTTTTGCCCACAGGCAGGCTGCATAACCTTATTTCTGCCAGAGCACATAGAGAACAGCAAGGAAATTCAAAGACAAGTGCTGACA
Source organism: Oriolus oriolus (assembly GCA_013400235.1). Classification (NCBI taxonomy): domain Eukaryota; kingdom Metazoa; phylum Chordata; class Aves; order Passeriformes; family Corvidae; genus Oriolus; species Oriolus oriolus. The sequence continues at coordinate 61,475 of VXBT01011958.1, forward strand.
CAGAGTTTATTTAGAAAGACTGTGGCGTAGCACTTCAAAATCACAAGTTCCATAGCCTGAAGTCTCAGGGAGAAGCTTGAGTTTTCCACAAATATTACACAGCACAACTTCTTGGCAATAGCTCTGTCAGTGGCTTTCCTGGAAAGCAATCAGGTTTAGCATTTATGCTCCTTCTGTAACCCTTCATGGAGCAAACTTTGGCTCCTTCTGGTGTTTAAACTTTTGCAACAGATGTTTCACTTTGCATTAAGGAACTTACAAAGAAAACCTAAATTTTCAGTGAAACATCTGCAATTTCCCAGTGAGAAGGACGTGCAGTATTTCAGGAAACATTCACTAGGGAATGCAATTAAATGTGCTATCAAAACCACTGGGCAGCTGTAACTATGACAGAGAAATATTAGAAAAAACCAGCTTTCTAATGTTATTGTCCCCACATTAGTAACAGCATAATGATTGCTCAGGGAAATAAAACCCCAGTCCCCAAACGTGGGTGTAGTTTAAAATAAACAAACTCCCAATGGATACAACCACGACTTCCCAGGAGTTAAGACATCTAGCAGTCAATCACCCACTACCATCTCAGATACTTAGAGATGTCCCAAAAAGACCTCAGACCATAACTCCCAGCTTTGAAAAACATTCTCTGCATTAGAAATTTATAATGTCTGTCTTCTCAACTGCAGACACCAGGATGTTTTAGGAACAAAATTAGCAGTTATCATTGTACTTTCCACAGCCAAGAGAGAACAGACCTGTGTAACCTGTTACATTATCGGTCAACTGTCCAAAACATAGCAGATATTTGTTTAAACAAATAAATTACGATGGAGCTGAAGAGACAAAATTTTGTATATTTTCTAAAAATCAACTTGCATTTTATAATTACCCCAAATACTTGGGTTTTTTTCATCAGCTACTGCCCATAAAAGCCCTGCTCTAAAATTTAGTAAAGAATTTCAAGACTTCTACAGACTTCATTGGATTTTGGATGATGGCCCATCTGCTATGAAAGTTATATGAACTGTGCTGAACAAAATAAAATCATAGTGAAAAAGACAAGGAAGTCTACAAAGTTGTTATTTTTCAGCATGAATTTATTAATGAACAATCTCAACTTCCTTTCTTGTCTATTCAAAAATGTCACAGTAACTAGAAAAGCGTGAAGAAGGGAGACTGATTTAATGAAACCTGTCTTCATACAAGTTGTGCCTTCTAGCATGTCATCTGTATTCTCCTCACATAAAGTTTGTCACGTTGTTATGGTTTGAAACCAATATAAAAGATATGAGCTCCTCACAATCTTCTCTTTTTCTTCTCTGTGGTTACATTTTTACTCCAGGTATACCCTGAGCATTTTGCATTTCCGCCTTTCTCCTCCATGCATAAGCAAGTCCAAAACACATCATATCCCTCTGTGACGTCCTATTGCCAGACTGATGAGTACATTGTATGTGTAATACCCTCCTGTACTTGGCGGGGGAGGAGTGGAATGACAACACATATTTTTAAGGAGGAAGAAAAATGGGGATAAAATTACTTAAATTACTTCAGAGTGATAAGCCATACATTAGTGATTCCCTCACTCTAAACATTAACACCAAAATTAAAAGTGTCAATTAAAGTTGAAGTTACCTGACATATTATAACAAGAATAATTTAAGTAACAAGAGTACTTTACTATTTAAATAGCAGTGAATTTTCAAATACTTTTAAAACCTTCAAAGTTAGCTTTATTTTTGCTGAATCCGCCTATTTTACTCAGCAGGACAAGTCCCACTTATTTCAGGTACATTTTTCCCATAGAGAAAATGAGATGGATGTAGCCCTAGCTATCATATATATGACATTTCATTTCAAGTAGTACCTACAGGCCAACTGTTCACTTGGAAGTGACATACAAACACTCAGCTCCAAAAAACATCAGCATGTAACACCCCAGAACTATACATAAACATACTCTTGCAGGGGTTTAATGCCATATTTTAAGAAGCAAAAAGCATAGCAAACTTGGAAAAAAACAACTTCAAACGGATTAATTTCACAGGAGGGACCAAACCACAAGAGAAATCTAATAAGGATTTTTTTTTTTTAAGCAAATGGCTTCACGAGGAAATAACTATGTACCAAGTTCAGCATGCTATTGAAGGGCCTGACATCCAACACTCTCTGTTAATTTTTAATACTTTTTAGTCCTTATTTCTGAAATTCAGTGTTTTTGTTACTACAACAAGAAATTTTACGTTTTTAAAATCAGATTCTTTTAATTTTGACAGAAATGTACACTAGAAATTTCCAGTCTCTGATCTCTAGGAAGTACACATCAGATAGTCACCTTTGGTCCAGGAGGTCCCTGAATAGATGATCCAGCTACACCAGGAAGTCCTCTCTCTCCGGGATCACCCTGTCACAACACGGTATAATGCACACTTAAACAAACACTTTGACTTTCTGAACTAAAAGTATCTACAATATAGATCTACCTGCAAAACAGGCAATACTGTGAAAAACACTTAAATCAAAAGCTGGTCTAAGTTTCATGTTTTAAACAACTATTGGTTGAACTGTGTATTTGACTTTTTTAGCTTTAATTAATTCTTTGTGTCCGGCTTACAAATCCAACGGAATAACAAGAGCACTTGTATTATTCCAATTTCCTTATCATTCAGAGCAACGCTTAAAAAATACCACAACAGAAAGTTAATGATTCAAAGCAAAAATTTTCAAAATACTCATAGTTAGAATCACTTGGACAACTTTAATTTAGCTTGTCAGTGCTCATGCATAACTATAAGGTGTGAAGTTATTTGTTTACCTATTCTTCTCCTCCTTGAGACTTTTGTGTCATTTAGGAGAGACAATGGAAATATTTCTGCTTTTCCTTTGTTCTGTTAAGTCTTCAAGCATCAGATGCTTGGGAAATTTTTACATTGCATAAACTCCATAGATTTTTTTAAAAAATACAAAGACAAGCGTTACCATGGAAGAACCAGCTTACTTTTGGTCCAGCTGCGCCTCTTAGTCCTGTAAGACCAGTCTCTCCTTTGGATCCTTTTTCTCCAGGGTCACCCTGAAGAAAAAAAACTTTTTTTTCAGTCACAGCAAAGATTCATTCACAGCTGCAGATACACAAATAGCCAAAACCACAACAATAATGACACCCATAATTAGAAAGATGTTTAGATGCTCCACTCCAACTGAAATCCTACTCATTTCTAGAATCTGCCCCAAATGTCCTAAAGCTGTGAAATGGGAGATAAAAGTTGTCTGTCTACTAATACATCTTTCCAGGCTTTTCATTTCATATTTAGATATCTAACTGTTCTCCTAATTTCTCTTAGTTTCTTTCTCCCTATCAACGTACTGAGCTAATTTGTCACCTCTGAACTTTAACGAAAAGTCTCTGCTGAATTTTTAGGAAATCTCTACTGCCCTATTAACTTTAGGCTCTATGTTTAGAGTCTGATTTTGCTGCAGTTGTTCAGGCTACAGAACACATTGGTCTCTCTTAAATCCTTTTAAATCCAGTTAAAACAGAGTTGCTACTTAAGATATAATGAATGCAAAGATAGGTCAGAATCCAACTCTTATAAAAGTCTGCAGTATTTCCCCAGAGTGCATGTCAAGTCATACCTTTTGACCTCCAAGTCCTTTGCCAGGGGGTCCTTCTGGGCCTCTTGGACCTTCATCTCCCTTTTCCCCCTAACAGAGATTAAATGCTTAATTACTTTTCACATAGTTAGTTTTATTGATAGACTTATGAGAAACAAAGCTTGCATAAACACTTTCCACCAAAAATGTCAGTAAATATCTGGTAATTTTTTTCCTACAAAAAATAAAGTATTCTGTCTCTTAAAGCCCTTGCAATCTCCTACATTCATATTCCTTATTTTCACAGACATTTGAAATAGTGCCACTTGCAACTGCATCAATCTTTGGTAGGAAGGATTTCATGCATACTCTTCTAAGAGGAAGAGAAATGCTTGCAAAGTTACCAGCAAATGTCTTGATGGACCAGTTCTGAGAAGCAATTTTAGACAAGTCTGTAGCCAATGGCCAATCCAGGCTGAAAATACTTGCCAGGGACATTACATCAAATAACTCACAAACAGCCCACACAAAACATTCTATTAAGGAACATTACCCAGAAAATATTAATGCATAATACAAGTCAGATTAGTACATCAGGATACCTGTAGGTAATTTAGAGAGCAAAAGGTAGATTAAAATGAGGTTAAAATCCATTTCTGATTTGACCTGTTGATGAAAGTGATATTACAGAGCCCCTTGTTGATAGGCATCAGTCTGGATCCCACTTGGGTGAGACATTTTCACACCTGCAAATAATTGCTGTAGTATCACCGTGCTACTCACTGCAGGCATCCAGCTGCTCTTTGCACTGCCCTGAATACCCAGGGTAGCAGCTCAGTATTACTATTTTTACCTTTAATGGGTTACAACAGGGAAGATGACAGCACAGAATTAATCACCAGAATAAAGGCAATATGCAAGAGAAAAAAACCAAAAACCCAGCATGGCCATCTGTAACTTTAACCCAACATTTACTCTTAATTTTGATGCACTTCTGATACACTGGGATCTTACTTTTTGAGCAGTAGATGACGCAAATTTTGAATATATAATTAGACAGCAACAGAAATGCTACATATTTTCTCACAGTGGAAGGCTTACTGCTTTGGGCTGTAGCTTGTCAAACTGGTATTTGCACTTCTAGGTGACAAAAATGTGAAGCTGCATTCTTAATAGATATTTATTACAGCTACTCAGATATTTTCTGATTTAAAGCCCGCAGTCAAAAATGATGATTTGCTTACTCCAAATTATTTTTAGTTTATCAATTCTACATGTCAGCCAGGTGCTACCCTCACATAAGAGTTGCACAGTACCAGTCTGGAGGCACCTGGACTCTCAGCAGCAGTTAAAAAATCATACAAAGCACTGACTTTTGCTTACTCAGAAGCTCATCCATTTTGGAAAGAGTACAGTTAAAAGCTTCCATTTAATTTGCTCTAAATTTACTGTTTTGGGCACTCTGCTTTGCAGCCCTCTAAATTACTCTCCATCATTTTGAATTTGTGCTTCTTTTGCCCAGTGTGGTGTAGTTTCCTGTAGATCCTCAGAATTTCCCTTGAAAACAAACAGCCCTGGGCTCAGCTGTTTGGGGTGGTTCCTGTACCACAGCTGACAGGTTTCAGCGACAGCTCACCACCCTGTGAGATGCTCTAAGTCACACTGATTGAGCATTACTTCTTGGTGTCAGGAAAAATCTGAACAGGCCATGAGGAACAGGCTAAAGACATGAGCTATCTGCTCTCCAGGAAGATGGTGAAATGTAACAGCAGTCAATCGCCCTCAAAAGGCAGGGCTGCTTGCCTGCAACTCAGTTGCTCATTCAGATGGTAACCACTGTTAGCAGAGTTTGCTGGAAACATCTCACCCAGTCCTTTATCCCTGGCAAAAGTATTGGCATATGCCTTTCTCAAGGATGAACTCCTTACCACGGCAAACCTGCAAATAATCTGTTGTCACTTCATTTCTGTCCATATTTCACACGTGGTCCTTACCTTTCTCCCTGACAATCCCTTCTCTCCCTTCACCCCCTTGTCTCCTGAGGGTCCTGGTAGACCTGTATCTCCCTTAAAGAAGGAAAAATCATTATGTCTGCATACTTCAATAAGTTCTTTATTTTGTAAAATGGATCTAACAGTTTGTGAAAATACTGATTAAAGATAAACAATATTTTTGCTCAAATAAAAGTTGTTATTTCCAGTAAGTTAAATGTTCTATAGAAACAGTAATTTTTAATACCCGTAAAATAAGTATTTGAAATTTCTCTCCAAGTTTCCCACCTACTTCTTAAATCTTAGATTTGTATTAGATAAATTTATATTTATTCAGTGAATAAAATCATGATTGAATGCTGTTTGTTATTCTGTGCACAAGAACAGTATTAGATGAATGCAATTTACTTGCTAAGTCAAATATCTGGGACTTAAAGAATGGTCAGCCAAAAATACCTGAATGGTGTTATTGACCACACACCACCCCCTCACCATTTGTACAAACTGACCAAAGCATTACTTCTAACGTTTACCAGAAAGAGTTGAAAGAATCCACAGGAAGCAGTCCTGCCAAACCCTTCTTTCATGATCCAAGAAAAAAATCATTTAAAATGAGATGACTGTGACACCTTACCTGATTTTGGAAGCCCTACTTAAGTCTTTAAAGATATGGTTTACATTCTTCAAAATGGCATCTGAAGTCAAAGCTTTAAGTGCTTAACATCTCTTCCAATATGTAGGCAGTACGACCACTGCTGTCACACAGACTGGCTTTTTTTTCAAATTATTGCAGAGGGACAAAGTTAGCAACCTGTCTAACAGGTCCTGGAAAGACCTTACTAGAAAAGATTTGGGGAAAACTTTGTTCCAGTTAAGGCTGTGGCAATGCTTTTATAAGAGTCACTGAAATTCCATCTTATTTTGACCACAGTTAATTTAAGCCAAAAAATCTTCTACTTGGTTTATCAGCAATTAGTGGAAGAATCAAAAGACCATGCAAAGAACAGTTAAAAATAAAAGCAGGCTCACTTTAACTCCTGATGAGCTAATTCCCGGAAGTCCCGCTTCTCCTTTTTGTCCACGTTCACCTGGCTCACCCTAGCAACAAAAAGTCTTTAGTTTAATAGAAGAACACAATTTAGCTTCGTTCAGTACTTGCACAATTTAATTAGCTGCTTACACACAGAGATGCATGTGATGATCCTTATGGGTCTCTTCCTGCTTGAGATATTCTATGATTCTATGATTCTAAGTGGTCAAGTTTTCAGACAAGCACGAAAATTCTGTTCTTTAAAACTCCCTGTAACTTGTGGGACTGCATCTATTTTATTTAACCTTGCCATGGGCAGAAAGTCTAAGTAAATCATTCCAATTGTCTTCCTTATGCTTTAATACATTTTATTTCTTACTTTACAGGGCTATATCAAAAACTCTTTGGTCACTAAATGAAAAGTGAGTCCAAATAAAGAAAAATCATGAGTCCTACTTAAAAGGAAGTTTTACCCTCATAATTTTTTATTCCTGTAGTTCTGAAACAGTTAAAGAGATAGGAACTCCATTTTTCAGTTTTGCCTTGTCACCTTAAGAGAATTGGCCTACCACATAACATGTTTCACAGGTACCTATTTTTCTGTACATTAAAATTGCTGCTATAACTGCTGCTTACATGCCAAAGTTAAACCCAGAAGAAAGTTACTCGTTTTCTCCCTGCTTTTGCTACAGTGACTAATATCTTCCTTTCATAAATCAAGGTGATTACTAAGCACACTTCTGATTTACAGTGCATCAGTTCATTCCACTTGTTCTCGTTGCAATTCAGCAATTCCCCTTTTCTCCTCTCACAGTGCTCACCTGACTGTGCCACTAGAGGCCTAGGCTTTGACAGCAGTAATTGTTTTCCTCACTTTTGTGTTCTCTTCCTACTTCCCCTCCTTCTGCGGTGCAGGGTCAGCTAAGTACACTTCAGCTCTTTTTCCTCTCCTAGTGTTTCTATCTTTGGTTTTGGTTCTTTCTCACGATGATCACTGAAGGCTGAAGGCCAGGCTGAAGGTGTGGTGGGATCAGCCTGAAGTCTCAAAACCATCACTGAACTAAAGCTAAACTGTTCGGTAAAATTATTTACTAGAACACAGGGTGTACGTGGCACCAAACTCATTGGACACAAGGAAGTCTGAAAGATGCTCTGTTTATAGGGATGTGTTCATTTAGAACCAGAAGTTCACATTCACAAAGGTTAAGGGCTGATGCTAAGCAGGTAGAAGCCATATGCTCCATTTGGGGAAGATCTTGATAACATGGATGGCTTTCCCTCTAAGATTCAACAGGAATTGTTATCTCCAAAGAAGAGTTAAATTAATCTCATCAAACATACTTTTGAAAAGCCTGGCAAAGACACTTATTGTTTTGTGACAGTGCTGCTGTTAAAAAACAATGTCTGAACCATTACCTTTGGTCCTGGCCAACCAGAACCTCGAGAGCCTTTAGCCCCAGGATTTCCTTGTGGACCCTGTATACCCTACAAAGCAAAATAAATTAGTTAGTGCATTACACTCTTCCACATCTGAAATTCACCACGTGCCCATCTTTCAGTTAATAATTATTTTATCTTATCTTTAAAAGAAATCAATTAGCTTGCCTGCTCTTGGCCTTAGTTCTGAGATCTTTATTTTATTTTTCCTTTGTCACTAGCCTGTGGATTTCACTGATGTATCAAGTGTAATGACAATTACCTTTTAGGGAAAAAACAAATGGGAAATCTCTCAGTATCTGCACCTAAGTCTTGACTCCATGGGATACTATGATGGAAGCATGAAATCTTTGCAAAATTAACAGAACCCAGGAGATCTTTTGGAATGTTTAAATTTTTCTTTATCCAGCTTCTAAAGGGCGTGTTCAAGTTTCAAAGGGCTTGACATTTAGAAGTGGTGGGTTCTTAACCTTGTGAAACTCTTATGTACAATATATCACCATCAAAGCAATGCCATCTGATTTATCTCCTATGCAAATTATTATGCAGATTAGACCAAATTTACATTTGTTTGATTCTAAGACCATTCAAATCAGTCAAAATCAGTTGTATTTACAAGCTTTGCCTAAAGATTAGTTTGATACTTTTAAAAATGAAAAATCACTATGAGTTTTTTAATGCATTTACATCAAAATTACAGCTCTGATAAAATATAAAATGAAAACTCTATGCAAATGCTCATTGCATGCCCAAAATATAGACTTACCTGACTTCCTTGATTGCCTATTCCTGGTGGTCCTGGTGGGCCCTGTGGTCCTACTTGGCCTTGTTCACCCTATAGAAAAAGTATTCCCAAGAACTAAATTGCAATAGTTCATGACTAACATATTTAAGCTAAACACAGAGCAGCAGTCCTCAGGCTGTATTATCCTGGAAGTCGCTGCTTCTATTTGAATTAAATATGTTTGGAATATCTGGAAATCTGCCTATGACAACTGATCCAATAAAAATAATACTCCTTCTTCCCTACAAACTCTGTCTCATTTACAACATTAGAAGATCATACCTGTAACTTTATTATTAGAAGGATCCAAAGCTCATCTTTATATATTGAGATTAATTTTAAAGGTTTTCTTGTACAGAAATACACAGTTTCTTGCACAACACTCAGAAGAAAAACTTGTAAGTGTAAATACAGCAGCTACAGAGTATATCAAAAACCTAAAAATATCCGAGTGTTTCTTTGCCTGTTCCAGGTCCATTAGATTAGATGACTCATGGATTTTTACATTTTAATATTTATTTTAAAAAATACAATATTTTAAATAGAATAGTTCTGAAATTATTTTAGGAGAAAAAAAGTACATTTCTTCCCTCATACTCCCAGCTGCATAGAATACACTCCTTAGGGCTCTAAGTTAATATTAACAGGCTCACCTACTTGTATTGATGAATGCAGCCCATGGAGCTGCATGGAACAGAGTAACATACCTCCTCAGATCCAGGTAAAACATACCTTCGTATAGTTGTGATATAGTGTGAAAAATTAATCTTAATTTAACTGTAATTAAGTACAGATACAATTAGAAAAATACTCTGTGCCTCACCTTGTCACCTTTCACTCTTTCACCTTTCGGTCCAGGATCCCCACCTTCACCTTTAGAGCCTTTTTCACCCTAGAAATATGTGACAGTTTTGAAACTTATTTTTGGGAACTTACAAAGAACACCATCTTAGACAAACTGGTCACCACGATGTGGATAATGAGGAAAAAAATATTCCTTTACAAACAAACTAGAAAAATAATCAATGGAATTACCAATATTAGAGAAAAGAAAAGAAACTGGTTACAATTCATAACATCCTTCATGTGCATTCATTGTGGTTTTGAACACAGGACTTCAAAAGGAGAAAATTAAATACCAGGAGGAAGGAAGTTACATTTTGAAAACGTGACAGTATGTTCCTAGTCAGAGAGATCAGCCCAGAACTGAGTGCAAAGACATGACTGATGCCTTTTCTATAACAGGAAGAAAAATCTTTGCTTGGTAGTTCAAGGCTCTAGAGAATCTTGAAGCCACTAAAACCAAGGGATATATTTTGATGGGAAACCCAGTTACAATTTATCCATAAAGCTTTCATTGTTTGTACTTATTTTTAAAAAAAGGAAAGTTGACATATATTAACCTAGCAAACGCCCTAAATGAGATAACTGTCCACAGAGACTCATACAACCCATCTTCCAGTTTTCCAAAATAGTAAGGCAAAATGAAAACAGCTGCGGAACATTTTCTTCCAATACAGAACATAAATAGCTTAGCAGTTGTTTGGATGACAATTTATCTCACTAATGCAATCAAAAGAAGTTATCTTATTAAATATATAAATAAGAAAATCATTAACTTACTACTGATGAGGGACTGGACAATTTTTATTGTTTATTTATTAATTACCTGGATAGAGTTTCTGAAATCAGTGGTATATTCAGAGAGCACAGTGATTCAGAAAACCAGGATCCATCATCCAACATTTTATACTAACGGAATTATCAGTGGTCTTAAATAACACAGACACTAACGCAAATCTGATCCACAATGTTAAATAAAGAAATTTCCATAAAACTACCTTTTGGCCTTGAATGCCCTCTCCTGGCTGACCTGCCTCACCTGGTGGACCAGCAGGGCCACGTGGTCCCTGAAAGAAAAGAAAAAACATATTCAACTGTATCAGCAATTAAATTTGTTATAGACATTTTGTCTAACTTGCTAGTAAAGGTTTTTGCAGCACTTATGACACCGGTAACTTCCATAATATCTGGCTGAGCCCAGGCAACTAAAGAGAAGTGTAGCAGCCATTAGTTGGGTCATTTAGATTAGAAAAAGCCAATGCTGAATTGATGTGAATTATGTAATCAATGTCTAAAGATTGTACTCTTAAAACTCATATGAATCTGTAGATTTATTTATAAAAAAATTACTATTACAGTGAAATGTATTCCCTATAATTTCATGTAATTCTATTATTTTCCTAATAAAAATCATCAGTTTGAACATATTTTTTTATACATAATGACAGGTTAAACATGCAACATGAATGTTAATATTGATTTTAAATAGTACAGAAATAAGTGTTTCTGTAACACTTCCTTCTTGCAAAATTCAGCCAACCTGCACTATTTAAATGTAGTAAGTACTTTTAAAGGATGATCTTGATTAAACAAAAAGTTTCCACATATTTTTGTGAGAAAAATAGCCTTTCACAACCACACAGTAACTTCCAAAAATACTACTAGAATTAATCTAACACCCATCTACATTTGTGGCTTCATATGCACAAGAAAACCATACATTTTATACATTTCAGGAAGAAAAAGCAGCCAGTGAGCATTAAATCAAGAGCTTGCCAAAGATCTGTAATTCAGAACATAAAGACATAATTAAAAGCATGTAATTTGGGTCCTCGTTCTTGATGCGATCCAAATTACACACAGGAGTTGAGGGATGTTTCAGGTCTTTTATTTTCAGCTTCTTAAAATTTTATTGTAGACAATTTTTAAAAATTATCCTGAACTTAAACAAGTAGGATTATATATATATATAATCTTTTTATTTTCCCAAAACTGACTTGGATGTGGTTTTAGTCTCCTGCTTGGACAAGCCACATGAAACTATTGATGCAGTACTGGGTTGGAACAGCTGAACATGCTCGGACTAGGCACGAGGTGGTTATGGAATCAGTAGCCAGTGTAGCTACTGACAATCAATTACACTCACTGAGACTTATTTTGTTGCATTTCAATTTCCAATGCATATATCATTGACTTACAGGCATTCCTGGCTCACCAAATCCAGCAGGTCCTGGCAATCCAATTTTACCTTCTCGACCTTCAGCACCCTTGCGAAAAACAAAATTAGAAAGTTCAGTCCTAATTCAACTTGGTACTTCTGAAGAGCATAACATTTACATGTAGATGATTTAATGGTGTCACCAGAAAGGCTTGAAATCTAATGCAGAGCTTCTCCTAAAGGAAAAAACCCCATACATGACGTTTTAGAAACATTCGAAAGTACTCGTCTATTAATACTTGAAGCACTAGATTGCATTCCAGCCCTCAAGACATAGGACTAACTGCTTAAAATTGCAAAGCCTAAGAGATGATGGAGATGAGGGAGCTAAGTGAGACTAAATTTGGCTGCAGGACCTAAGCAGGCATGCTCAGGCAGGAGGGATGCTCACTGTAGCCTCTATCTGGGTACTCAAATTGAAGCCTGCCTGCTTCAGTGGAATATGGGATTGCATGAGAACTCCAGCAGCTGCATACTTCCTGCATCTTCTGCTTACAAGGTGCCATAATCTTTACAATTTCTCCACTTTACTGAGAACTATGTGCTTCAAGGACAAGGCAACAGAGGATTTTTTATCTTTCTACAGAGCAGTAAAGAGACAGGGGGTGACATTTCTTCTTCATAAACTATTTTCCCTTCTGGAAGGACCCAGTGCTGTTCCTTTTACATGTCAAAATACCAGTTTCTGAGCTTATAAACCCTTTCCGTGGGGGCCTGCCCCACTGCACAGGAAATATGCAAGAATTCAATGAATGTACAAATTAGAGCACTAAAACAAAAAAAGTGTAAGTATATTAGACAGTGGCATTTGGCTCCAAAACATGGTGAAAAGATGGCATAAAGCTACACCAGAGATTCGGCACCAGAACTAGAGTGAGGCCTAGTTCTGCCCAATTTACATTTCTTTTCTGAGTCTGAGATGCAGGACTCTGACAAAACTCTCATAAACTAAGGAGTCACGTTTCCTGTGCAGATGCTTTGGTAGTTTTCCAAAGGGGGATCTGTCTGGCCAGCATTCGCAGACATGACTTTTCCAAGACTGGATTCCACCTTCTAGTCTTTTGCAATAAAATGAGATGGAGGAATTAAATGCTGCATGAGAGAATCTTATCACCTTTAAGAATATCTGTTCCCTAGTGAATGACAGCGCAAATCTCTCACTTGACCATATATCACAGTGACTGAGATGTATTTCTATACCTTCAAGTGTGGTTTACTCATTAGTGCAAGCATCTGCTAGTGCTTGAAAATTATCTCACACAGTGAACCCCCATTTAAATGGCATTATTTCTGGCTTCTATCAATAGGATCATCATAAAGTTCAAGAACTGATGGAAAAGCAGGTCTTTTATCTCCATCCTATGTGAAAACAAAAATCTGTGAATCAGTTTTACATTTCGATGATAAGAGTTTGATAAAACAGCGGGTGAGAAATTTAATTCAAAAAAATGACTGCCCACAGTTATCACTTTAACAAACATATTGCTGAGAGTTACCTTGGGTCCTGGCTCTCCAATGCCAGGGGGTCCTGCAGGACCGTAGGGACCTGGAGGGCCTTGTTCTCCCTAAAGAGAATAAATGGAAAGAAACTATTAATGTGAATAGAAGTTCAATCAAATTCTGACAGTGTCTTTCTAAAGCCTCATTTAGGACTAGAGAATACATTTTGAAGTAAAAAACAAATAAACAAAACAAAACAAAGAATACATTTTGAAGTAAAAAACAAATAAACAAAACAAAACAATCTAAACCTGTCTTGAAGAAATACGTTTCGATTAGAAGCAGGGTCAATATCTCAGCCATACAAGTTGCTGAAAGAGGTAATAATGTTATAAAGCCACTCTTTCAAAAAACCATGAAGTTCTGGCAATAATATCACGTTATGTCTACATGCAGAGAGAAAAGTCTGCTTTTCCAAATAGCTTTTTTTGTAATAATTTTCTTCATTTAACACTTTGCTCACATTCTTTTTTCTCTCCTTACAGGGATTTTCCTTCAGGTGGCATCTAATACCATCTGGAGCAATGGGAAGGAAAATTATACTTGATCTGAGCTTAATGTTTTTACATATTGAAACTGTACCACTTTAAGCCTGGAACATACTTAACAGCCTAACCCAAAAAACCCACCATCTGTCTCCCTCCAAACTGTTCATTATGTTAGGATAAGTTCCTGTTAGTGCCAATATAATTTCTTTCCTTTTCAGAAAGCCCATATATATTGTAAGGAACACAAACACTCTGTATTTCAGTCTACAATGTGGTAATGATAAAGCTATAGTAAAAAAAATCTTTCAAATATAACGATTTCATCTTTAAAATAAACATTGGAAACAACAATGCAAATAGATTTAGATATTTTAACAGATATTATTGATATTTTGTATTTCTAAGTTAGTTGAGATATCTAGGAACTAAAGTTGTTCACAGGAAAATTGGATTTTTTCAGTCTCCTGGGAAAGTTGTAACTTGCCACATAAGTGAGGAAAGAATTCATATGTCATCAGAGAAGAAGCAGTTCCCTTAGCAGTTCATTCTGGGGCATGCATCAGGAAAATATGCAATGTTGGATTTTTTACAGAATTGTCACAGGATGATTTTATGGGAATAACTGCTTTGAATATCCACATTCAAACTTAACCTTTTCCTTGTAAGTTTGAATACATGTCTGTTCATAAAACTTTAGCCTTTAATTGAAAATCTTACTACACAAATCAAATTTTCCAGAGAGGTTCCCTACTATGGCAGTGGACTTTAAGAACATCATTCTCAGCCTTTCCATGAATATATTGTGATTTCTAGAAACATGCACTTTATATCTAGTAGCTGGTTTAAGAGTTTAAATAAACCCAGTGTCAATTCTGAAATGGTAACTGGTACTCCCTGGTCATCAATTTTTTTATGAGTGGAACTCAGGTCATACCCCAATTTCATGCCCCAATTTTATAATCTGTAACCACATAATTTTGTTTGTAAATTATTCACTGAAATTTGTAAATAGTCACTATTATTGTCCTCACTAAGAGACACACTTTCAAAAATTACCTTAAGTATACTCTTATGGAACCTAACCAGTGCTATTGCATAGAATGCCTCATTGTTGGTTTGGGGACTTTCTAATAAATATTAGTTAAGCATTTGACAATAAATTAAAAACAGAAAAAATAATGCCAACTAGTCTGAGTAAATTAACAGATACATGCATGTCTAAAATAAACTTTTTATCCAACACTAAAAATACTAGGTGACCCCAATTTAGCTTTGCAAAAATGCTATATTCATTCCTATAACTCTGTTTTCCAGAAAAATCGTGGTGATTCTGTTTCCTTCCTGGAGAGGAAACCAAGAAGAATCAAGTCCTTTTGTGTTAGAATGTTGGATTTTTCCTGGTTTTTGCTGCTACTGAAGGGCAAAGCTGTCTTCTAATGAGAACACAACACCACAATGTGGGAATAGGCAAGTCCAACAAAAGACACGAAGTAACCAGTCCAGATGCTGTTTAATTGCATTAACCAGCCGAGTTAACAGATATGTAGAACCTAAGCAGGAAAATGACAGAAATCAGGTTACTGGGAAAGTCAAACAATAGGTGGGATTCTCACTGGATAATGTTTACGGACTGCTTATGATATTATTACATTTTACTATATTACATTTACAGAGCAGAACCAAGAGTGGCATGGCTTTTCTCTTTGCCAGCTTTCTGTTTCTTGTTACTTTTAGTCTTTTACTAAGTGAGGTAGTATCTTCTGTGTTTTGGAAATTGCTGAATCGTCTAGCAAAATTGCATCACGGGCCACCCTTGAATTCTTAGTGAGACAAGGAACACAAAATCTGAGCTCCTTGCTCCTACAAGCTGCAGTTTGACAAGAGTTGAGTGTCTCTACCTTAGACCCAGGGTTACAAAAATTGGTGTTCTGCAAATTCAGTTTATTCATTCTGTGTGATAAAAGAACTGCATTTTTTCCCTACTGGCTTCCTTTGTAAGTTTTATAGTTGAATGAGGTACACTTTGATCCAAGATTTTATTTTGTATTACAATATAGATAATACATGATGGCTGGCAAGGCTGAAGAATGCCTTAAAGTGAAGCAGATGTCTAAGAAAATATAAAGCACAGGTGTGAAGAGTATTTCTTTTGGTCTTTCAAGTTAGTGAAATAGACAAAGCAGCATAGAATTTGGCTTTAAAAATATTTTTTTGATAAACTCAACATCTTTGTATGAAACTTGTCAGTGGGCAATAGAAAGTCAGTAAACCAGGAAACAAGCAGAAGAATCCTGGTCCTCTGCTCAGAGATTTGGATTTGCTCTGGAAACAGGACCGAGATGTCTCGTTCAGAAGACAGGAGATACACAGTGAAAAGTGCCAGCTCTGTGTTTGAGTGAAGTGTCCTGTTACCCTCTAATGTTTTTCTCTTAAAGTCATTATATTTTTTATACTGCGCTCTAGGTTTACTATTAAATTGGAAGTTTAGTATTTGGTTAAATGGAAATATATTTAGTCAGTTAAATTAATAATAATAATATGAACTAACATGCTTTTATGTTTTTTTTCTAGAAATGGAACTCAAATGTCTCATTTTAAATGCCTTGGCCTCTTTATGGAAAAGGTTTATATATACAGTAATAAGATTACTTAGATGTTTTTGAGATGTTAGAACTTTGCAGAAATGTAAATAAGAGAAAATTTTTTTTTTAATTGCATAATGGAAAAAACTTGTTCTAGTTAATGCCCCACTGAACTGCCTTCTGGGCAGGATATAGGTTGTTCAATATATTCACACATGGCTTGAAAACAGGGTGGAAGTAAAGTGATGAAATTCACCTGTATAATAAAGAGGTTATTAAATATAAGGACTGATTATGAAGTGCATTAGAAAGACTAAGAGGTTAAGGGTGTGATTCAGCTCCATATAATCACTCCTAAACTTTTATGCCTACATGGCAAAGGTGGGGTGAGTTCCTGTCAGTGGAAAGTTGCTCAGTGCAGGCAGTGGGACTTAGAGAGCCTCAACTCACTACTGGAAACACAATAAAGCAGTATCTTTAGAAGGAAAGAAAGTATTGGGCAGTCAGGGAAACTTCACATTGAGAGATTAGCCAGCAGCTTGAGAATAAGAAAATACATATGAATAATAGATGTAAAGAATGAAAAGTTCCTTTAAGTAATTTCTTGGACAATATTTCTGTACTCCATGCTACCTTGCTTCAGACAAGTCAGACTGAATTAGTTGAAGGTGCAATGCCACCAAGCCTCTCCTGCTGGTGGCTGCCAGAGCCAGCGGCACCCAGACAGCACAGAGGTGACACTGTCCCCACCTGCGTCTGCCACCTGGCCCTGCAAAGTGAGAGGACGCATCCGCACCCGTAACCTGCATTATAGAGGTGCGGGGTTTGTGTCTCAGTAGCGAAGTGTACAGTCCACAGAGTGGACTGTACACTTCACTACTGAGACACAAACTATCTGTAGGCCGAGCTTGATCTGGAGTTTGTATTTTGAGGAAGTGAATCTACTCTTTCAAACCTCAACATGGCCCAGTAACAAAGAATGAAAGTTCAGCAGCGGTGTTCTGTGTTGTGCCACATTGGTATCAATGCCACCAAGATGAAGTCACTAGTTCAACTCAAAAAGCAGACAGTATTAGCACGGAAAGGCCAAGGAACTGCACTAAGAATAGACTTATTTTTTTCATCCAAGGCAATTATAAATAACTGCCACTTTTCAGAGATATTGTTATTACGTGTCATGAAAACTAATCTTAAAAGAGCAATATAATAATCCTTCTGTCAGGACAAAAAATATTGGAGGGACTGCCATGTGTCTGAACCAAAAAAGGCCTTGACCTTTACTAGCTGAATGGCTGCTTATTAATCTGAAAACAACCACTGATTATCTGTACTGATCATTACAAAATTTTTCACTCATCTCAAATAAGCCCCAAAATGCCAAAGGTTAGCTTTGGCATTAGGTATGGACAAGACATAACCCTTAAACATTCATATGCTCCTTATATACTCTTTAAGTATAACTAACTAAGTGTGTTAGCTAAACTTGTCTGGCAGTATTTTTATTATTATAGATGTTGGAGCATGGAAAAATCTCTACTGTACACTTTACACAGCAGGTTGGGGAGTTGAAGGCTGATAAAAGAGGGAAGCTTCTTATTCTTACTGAAAATCTGCAGCTAAAGCCTAACAACAGATCATAAATATTGTATCTGTGTAGATGGATTCTACAGAAAGATGTATGTATTTCACAAAAAGTATGTGAAGAGACTGGCAGGAGGACATACAAGATTCAACAAATACGGGTTTGTGTATAATAGAAATATTTGGTCCTACTATCTTGGACTCATCAGTGTGAAAGGACAGATAACAAAATCACTGTCATTTGCTGTGCTGAAGTTAAGAGAGTCATTATTTTTCCACCACATGTGTGAATAGCTTCTTTCAAGCCCATCATCCTCTTTCTTTTTCCACTTCTGAAGTACTCTGCAGCAGCTTTCCCAATCAAGCATTTTGTTGAGAAGATGAAGAAATGAGAAGTATGAAAAAGCATTTGTCAGGACGAGGAAAATCATGATGGATGGCAGTATTCCAAACCTTTTACAATAAACACTTCCCATATCTAAATTTATTTCTGTGAATTTTCTAATTAAATTGTTGTCTAAGAAACAAAACATGAGTGTTTATATATTGGATCTTTTACAAAGCAGCTTTGTACAAATTAATTTGTCTTGTATAACTTAGATTGTTAGCCAGGCCATCAATGATCCTGTCGTAGAAAATCTTTGTATCAAACTGATAAATGAAAGACCTTTCTGTACCGAACATTGATGTTAACAACTCTCCCATGGGCAAGACAACCATATTCACATCAAGCAATTTCCCAAAGGTTTGAAAACCAGAAGACTTCCCAAATTAATCACATACTTTATCCAACTGATTTTGCTTGACAAGGTGTAGTCATTAACTCTAAATTATCTATTTTATATATCACTAAGGCTTTAATTGTCATAAAATCTCACACCTAGACCAATTTCAAAGTTGTCTTGAGTTTCTACAGTACACAAGCAATTAAAAATTGTTACAAATACTCAGTCTGAAGGTTTTAACCATCATCTAGAAATACCAAAAATCTTTAAACACACGCATTATAGGCAAAAATATTCTAGAAAAAATTTCTCAAGTGATGTAAAAAGTCAAGACACATATTCAGGTGATCGAAATTCTGGCGTAAGTTCTGTGGCTCTAGGGAGGTCCTTGGCTGCATCCTATTGTGGCCCTACAAAATGTTCTTGGAGACCCAGATGGAGAAGTGGCTGTATGTGCCAACAGCACCAAGCCTTCATCACATGATGGTGCACCATGCAGGTGGGGACATGACTGCTGTGCAAATAACACCGCTAATAAAAAAACTACTGACAAAAAATGACAGTAGAGTATAAAGATTCTGCAGAGTTTCTGCATCCTCTCTCCCTTTACAAATAACATATTCGACCACACATATACAACTACATCTTACCTTGCTGCCTTGAATGCCTCTTGGGCCTTGCTGACCTGGATCTCCCCTGATACCCTACAAAAAAGTCAAAGCAAAGAGTGAGCTGCCTTTGAAGACACATATAAATTTTGGGGTTTTATTTCCCCTGAATGGGGTGCAGTATTATATAGCACAATTCTAAGCTCTAAAGGACAAGAGTTTTCGGCATCATACCCTGTGAAGTGCTCTGTGAATACTGTTAATATTCAAAAACCAGTGCCGACAGAAAGGGTATCTTATTACTCCATGTGAATTGCATGACAAGATAATAATTTGACAGACTCTGCTGTCTTGGTGCCACATGTACCATGGCTGTTCTTCAAGGAACTGACGGGCTGTATGTAGAAGAAACTTACAGAATGTAACGCCTTTCCTTTTTATTTGGTAGCTGTTAGTTCCCTTACCTGAGGTCCCCGAGGTCCTGTAGGGCCCACAGAGCCTGGCAAACCCTGAGGAAAAATTAGATTCAATTATCAGATTAAGAAGAAATTGCAACCTGCTTTCAAGTGTCAAGAACTTGAAACGTATATGTAATGGCTCAAATCTCTGTTCAAGCATTTTCTAGGGACTTTATTCTCTCACCAGAGCACTACTGCTCTCATACTGTACTCAGTAATTGCCTGTTACATTTCACCCTCAATATTTGGTTAAAATACTTTTCATCCACAACAAGCATAGTGAATGGCTACTTAACATCTTAGCTATTTGATTAAGAAGTTTTCATTTGCTACAGGTTTTTGAATTTAGCTCCTAGAAGCATATTAGATACAGAATTCTTAATAAAAATGCTGCAGTGTTTATACCAGAATAACTTCAGGTAACTTTGCCTCACTAACTCAAACTGCTGATCTGTAGCCTGGTAGAACCACACTAATAGTTCACAAAATCCATCAAAAATGCAGCCTAAAAATTTAAAATGCCATGCTATTATATTGCATTAGCTGTGATTTCTCCATTTAATGAGTTCTTACCAGTCATCACTACTGCAGATTATTCAAAAATCATTCTGCCTCACTGTTTTTTGTTTAGTCACCATAATGAATATTCTACAGAATTTCACTTCCACTTGAGTAAATAGTTCTAATTTATTTCTAAAGCAAAAATAGTTTTGAGCAAATGTATTGGTTTTTCATTTCTCTTACTTCTCTTTCAATTAGTAACATCTCTACAGGCAGAGGCACTGGCAGACTGCTGCATTTTTCAAGATATGTATCACATTTCGAACTTCTAATAGCCTTGACAAATTTAGCAGTGATACCTATGCAGAAACTCCATCGACTGCCCCCTCTAGAGATTCAGAGTCAGAAATTTTAAAAGATTCTCTACTCCCTGGCTTTTGCTCCCAGGCCAAGCACCAGCCACCAGAGAGAGAGAGAACTCCACTCAGTTCCAGCCCATTTCCAGCCCAGCTACACAAGGAATGGATGGTACAAACAGGGATACGCTGATGCAATGATGGCTACTTTTGGTAGCATAAGCCTATGCTACCAAACCTATGACTTGAGTCAGTTCTGATTTCAAAGCCAAACAGAATCTGTCTGAATTTCAAGTCTGAACAGCATTTGAAAAAGCTCCGATACACAGTACCAGAACTACCGGATTCAGTCTGATCAGTGAGATGGAAAAGTGGTAGTGGAAAAATGCAACATTTTCAAATCGGACTCCCAATTATGCTTCAATATCCATCACTCCAGTTAAAGATCAACCTCAGAATATTGAATTTGCTTCTCATACATTTGGCTATATGTGTTCTGTGTCTGATTTTGTCTAGACTAGAATGCTTTCTTTAAAAATAAAGTGGTAACTTTGTTCTGTCTTCAGGATTTGTGAATGTGAAGGTGGGAATTGTGGAACTGACTGATCCCCTGCAGAGGACAAAGTTTTTTTTATCACTGTCCTCAACAGAAATGAAGCAAGCAGATTTCTGGCAGCCCTGGCATATGTTTTCTATATCCAGATTTCTTGGCTGCTCTGATTATGTTCTTTGCCAGCTTCTGAACAGCTTCCTTTTAGCTCAGTAGACATTTCAGATAACATCATGCTATTTCTCACATATAGCCTGGATGAAGAAGGCATGATCTTTCTTTATTCCTCTGACAGATGCAGCTCTCTCCTTTATCATTGAAATTTCAGACTTTTCTGATTCACTTGCTGCCATTTTGAACCACAGTATCCCAAAAGATATTCTCAGCCTTCAGATTTTCATGATAATATAATTCCCCTTTTTCTTTGCAATAAATATTTCTGGAATGAATATTTATTGATTCCTACCTGAAATTAATCATCAAATAGCAGCTTCCAGGAAAACAAAAACTTTTCAAGGTGGTCTTTGATAAAGGTAAGCATAATATGGATGGTAAAACTGAAGAAGCGTGCTTTAATAGAACCATAAGCGCAATCTAGTTGGTAGTTCTTAACAACTCTAACTATAAATCAGTGGTTTGCATTACTCATACAAACCTGCTTGTATGAACTCAAGATACATGATTATCTCACTTAGCAGTAAATTATCCTTCCATCTTTCAGAATGCAAATAAACCAGATAAAAATCTGTATTCACTTGCAACACTACTGCACTACAGGTTAAAAGGAAAGGAGCACTGGATAGAAGTGTGAATGCGTATCAGCACAGATGGGCTCGTACACCTGAAAGTTAGTCATGTCAGGTAGGAACCTGCTGTTATTGCTATATAGCTTTATACATTCAAATTGAAGTTAAACTTTTAAGGCAATAAATCGGGTGGTCTCTGTAAAATGCTCAGTCCAGTGTAAGCAAGGCTTGGCATTGGTCAGGGCAGCTTTTGTTTTAGGTAAGAATCTGCATTTCTTATGCAAAATGGAAAAGAAAGAATGCGGTGAACTGTGGGTTCAGCTTCTATAAATCATACTTCTACTATGAATGTATCTCTACCACCAGGGAATTATAAGGTGTTCCAAATTCACAATAATCTTTCCAAGCTGTGTTTATGAATATGTTCCATGATTTTCTAGCATCTTCATCAACATGAAACAGTTCAAATAAAAATTATACTTACTATTTCTCCTTTTGTTCCTGGGGGTCCACATTCTCCTCTTTCACCCTTTATAAGAAATCAAAGGGTTCACAGCTAAACAAGATGATTTGATTACGCTACATGCATTAAAGACTCTGCAAGCAGTAGCACAAGAGGTTTAGTAGGACCTGGAAGTGGCATCATTATATATGGTCTGTAGAACACATGATCTACCCTACTCAAGAGAGATTATTTCTGAAAATGCCTGCAAAACATCCAACTTACATCAGAGAATAATACATTTAATATCTAATAAGTTTTGCTGCATTTTTCCACCTCGCTGCACTGTCTCCAGAGATCCTTTCCATGCTCTGATCTCATTACTGTGATGTCTGAGATTTTCCTGAATAACAACTGTGAGATTGTACATATGGAATGAAGAAAGAATTAAGTGTTTCACGGATGATTTAACATATCAATATACACATGAAAAGTAGACCTATGAGTCTACTGTTCCCATTTTCATTAAATGTTACCACAAAAGTGACTGAAGCATTTTACTGACGAATACAAAGATTCATAGAGGCACTGCTTTTATTAACAATGTGGAGAGATAAGTGTCCAAACCAAGAAAAGTCAAAATGGGATTATCTCTGTTTCATTTCTGACTATGATGGTCCCCTTTGCAATTTCAGCTCTAGAATCCTGCAAGTCACTGAAATGTATACATTTTTTATCTTTTTGGAGAGACTATGTTGAAAATTTTCTTGATCCAGCCCTCTCAAGTTATAAATAGCTTAAAAGTAAACTTCCTTGTGGTAAGTTTTTCAAAAGCTAATGATTGCCACATTGTGTTTGTAGTAAACATTTTCGCTTTCTTTTCACTTAACCTCTTATTCAATCCCCAATTTTCTTTTCCTTCCAGAAACTGTATTTCTGGATGTTGCCACTTTCCTTTTTATATTTAGATTACATTCTCTGATTTTGTGGGGGTTTTGTTTGTTTTTTTTATTTCCAGCAATCCAGTCTGCAAGTATTTACATAAATTATGAATTTACTTCTAGGGATTGCATTAGGAGCTTTCAGACTCTTTTTTCCATTCTTTCACATACACTGTCAGCAAGTGACAATTTATTTTCAGACTACTTCTATTCTACAGAAAACTTACCTGGTCTCCCTTGTAGCCAGGAGCTCCCTATTTAAAAATTGAAAAAAAGGAAAAAACCATAAAAGAGAAAGCAAAGGCTTAACACACTGCTAATTTAAGTAGAAAAAGCCCCATCCCCCCCAGTAAAGAATTATGTTTCAGAAGATTAACTGTTCACAACAATAAAGTATCTCTCTGAAATTGCTTAACACATAATTCTCTGCAAATCAAGATGTCCATTTTTAACTCATGTATTAGCTGTAAATATGGCACTCAGTTTGCCAGCCTCCTAGAAGATACATGCTGCCATTTAAATGGGACTTTTAAACTGATTTAATCTTCCACAGGGAGTAGAGTTAAGCTTTCTCCAGTGAATCTACAAGAATTCTGAGAATTATCAGTTGTTAGAAGCCACCGAAGGACTATCTAGTGTTTTTAGTAATGACATTTTCAGTTCTGTCTTTGGGATAAGTCTAGTGCAAGTCAATTCAAAATCACACAGCTTTGAAAATTCCTTCTCCGGTAGCTTCTCATATGTATATTTAAGCACATGGTTAGACTGTTTCTCTCAGTATTTATGCTTCTGTAAACCAGGCCCTAGTGTAGGTGCTTTAAATAATTGAATAGACACATAAAAAATGAAAATGAAAATAATAATTATAATATAATATAATATAATATAATATAATATAATATAATATAA